>JAWZYV010014480.1:0-90875 GCA_038373885.1 Cheiracanthium punctorium | reverse complement strand
AATATCTTTTTTTCTGTGGTGCGCTTTTTTTATTCCTACATCCCCATGGACTTCGGCTCATGCAGAAGCTCAGCTCGCTTTCAAGAGAAAATTGTGGCGGCACGAGATCACCTCCGCGCACACAACAACCGGCAATTGAAGGCCGGTCGAAGGGGTACCTTTTGGCCGAGGCTCAGCGCCGCACGCTCTCCCTTCAAAATCCTCTGAAATAGCCTCAAATATTTTCTGCACATAGTCATTTTGAAAGGTTTAATTACAACTTTATTTAAAAATTCATTTTATCTGTTACTGCAAAATCCCCTCAAAGGATCGGGGCCGATAGGCTACAGCCTACTTAATAATCCGTCACACTGACGGATTAATGCAATTTTGTGGGTGGAAGCGGTTAGTTGGCATATTCACATACACATCCATTTTAAGGAAGTAAAATAGGATTGTTTAGATTAATTTCTCTTTTCTTGGGAGGGGCGGTCGCCCCTCCCCCGACACCCTCCCTTTAATTCGTCCTTGATCCGGCCCTGACTCTCTTCTTTCATTTTGACACTTAGTTTTCTTTCCATGTTTTGTTTATTTCTGGATTCATTCTTCAAATAAAGACAAACTTGTAATATTATTGACAAGAAAATACTTTTTAAAGGCCTTACTTAAGTGGATGTCCAAGGGTCTGAATACCACCTTCCCCCGAGTTGCGATTTTTGTCAACAAAAAGATAATGATGAAGACTTTTTTTTTCTTTGAAAAATTCTGCCTTTCCCCCCGCTTGGACCCTCTCTGAAATTTTTTTTCTGGCTACTGCATGTTTTGTTCCACAGTGTGTTGAATACACTCCTGTATAAGTGTCTTATTGCTGTCTTTAGAATACTCATTCACTTTCACCCAGGTAATCAGTTGAATAAATAATGCGAGCTTTTTTTAACAGCTACATTAAGTTTATGCATATTCTTTCAAGCAGTTATCTACAATGGATTTACAGTTCCATAATAGAGCTTCAAAAATTGTCTTACCACCCCCCCCCCCCAAAAAAAAAAGGAAGAAAATCTGTAACTTTTTCAGATTTTAAATACACACCACAGTGCTATATATTAAAAGCGTATCATAGTTTATGCGTCGTCCCTATTTTTCTTCCTTATTCCATTAAGTCGGAGGGTGTATCATGATTCATGACTGTGCCGTGTTTTTCTTCCTTGTTTCATAAAATCCATCCTTGGAATCGAAATCTATCTTAAAATCACCTATTTAAACTATTTTACAATCGTTACCAAGTATATTAAAACTATACTTCACCGTCTTAAATATTGGTTCGAATGTGAATCATAATCCATGAGTGTGCCGTGTTTGTCTTTCTTGGGTTGATTCCTACTTCAATGCCCCGACTCTCGCCAAGGTGGCGATCATTAAACAAATGGAGGTACCACGACGATTTTTTGTATTTATTTGGCAATCGTAATTTAGAATTAAAATGGCGATTTAGCACAACATGTAAGTAAAGCATTCCGTTACATTTTTATTTATTTTGGGTTGCCAATTAATGTAGTTTTAATAATTAAGAGTTTCAAATTCCTTAACAGGTGCGTTTATTGCTAATTTGTTCACTTTAGTTTTCATATAGTTCTTTTGGGAGCATTAAAACTTGTCCATAAGTCCTAGAGACCCATGACTGCAAAGCTCGCCAAAGTGCGCGATTTTTTAGGTTTCCTAGAGCGGGGGTGTTAAAATTAGAATCAACTCTTACTTGTACCGTAAAACACATCTTTGGAATCGAAATCTATCTTAAAAATCGCCTACTGAAACTGTTTTACAATCTCCGCCAGGCATATTCGAACTATAGGCATATTCCAACCATATCGCGTAGACACATTTTAAATACTGCTTGGAATGGGCATCATAATCCATGAGCGTACCGTGCTTTCCTTCTTTGTTCCATAAAACACTTCTTCGGAACAGAAATCCATTTTAAAATCTCCTACCAAAACTCTTTACAAATTTTCGCCAGGCATAGTCAAACTATACTTCACCTTTATAAATACCATTTGGAAAGTGTATCATAATCTATGAGTGTACCGTATTTGTCTTCTCTGTTCTATAAAATACTTCTTCGGAATTAAAATCTATATTTAAATCGCCTACTAAAACTATTTTACAATATTCGCCACTCGTTTTCTAACTATACTCAAAATATATATATAAAAACTTGAAAAGTGTGAACTTGCCGCACGAAAGTGACCACGCCGTGCTTGAAAGAAATAGCACCCCAATGCTAATAATGTTTTGTATTGGACATTTCAAAGTTAAGATCGAAATAAATACATAGACAGCTCTTAATGCTAATAATGTTTTGTATTGGACATTTCAAAGTTAAGATCGAAATACATATAGACAGCTCTTAAAGCTAAAAATCACCATTAGCATAGGTCTAAACACGGTTTATTTCTGTGACAATTGAAACTCAAAATATAAAAAAAACTGGGGGGGGGGGGTGTTCCCCGCACTGTATGTGAACAAGTACAGGAAAGGTGGGCAAAATGGGATGGTAGAGCAAACGAGGTTTTTGATTTTCCCTCTAATCGAGTACTGCCACTTCTATGCCATTGCTATAGGTAGAGGTGTGCACCACCGCGCCACGCCGCCACCGCCCAGGTCTAGGCCTGCACAAAGAACGCCGATTGTATGCCGCAGCGTACAATCGGCTTTAAAACTTAAAAAAAAATTGTGCCTAAAATTTCAACTGCTTATTTTTTTCTGGATACTTCTTAACCTTTTAGTGGCCTAGTGTTTCCAATTGCGAACATCAAATTAAAAAAAAAAAATCAAAAATTAAATTTTATCATTATTGACTTGAAAAAAATAACAGATAAAGTTAAAAGATGACTTGATTGTTTGAAACGCAAATTGCATTTCTATCATTAGAGGGAAAATGGAAAAAAAAATCATAAAAATAGCGATTTTCATGAATTTTTACAGAGCTATCTTGATACCCCCCGCCTCCAAACATAATTCATGTCTTTATTTAAAAATGAATCTTTCATTAATTCTTAATAAATATATATATATATTAAGAATTAATGAACCCCGGCCGCCAGGAGTTGAACCCGAAACCAGAGAACGGTGCTAGAGCGGGGGTGTTAAAATTAGAATCAACTCTTACTTGTACCGTAAAACACATCTTTGGAATCAAAATCTATCTTAAAATCGACTACTGAAACTGTTTTACAATCTTCTCCAGGCATATTCTAAATATATCCCGTAGACATTTTAAATACTGTTTGGAATGGTCATCATAATCCATGAGTGTACCGTGTTTTCCTTCCTTGTTCCATAAAACATTTCTTCGGAATAGAAATCTATATTGAAATCGCCTACCAAAACTGTTTAACAATTTTCGCCAGGCAGAGTCACACCATACTTCACCTTTATAAATACCATTTGGAAAGTGTATCATAATCTATGAGTGTACCATATTTGTCTTCTCTGTTCTATAAAACACTTCTTCGGAATTAAAATCGCCTACTAAAACTATTTTACAATATTCTCCTGGCGTTTTCTAACTATATTCGGAATATATTTATAATAAATTGTCACGTTTTGGCACTAAATTTAGCAATCAATTATCAAAAATTGTAAACTTTGTGCAACATTCAACAGTTTATTAACGCCCCCCCCCCTCCACGTTATCTGGCAAACACATTTCAAAAGTGACTTGATGCGAAATCGTGTCTACACAAAAAGCAAGGTTGAAATTAGTAGCACTCTGGTGCTTAAAAAAAAAAAAAAAAAAAAAAAAAACAGTAAGAAAATCTTAAACACTTTCACGTTTTAAATACGCAATAAAGTGCCATATATTAAAAGCATATCATAATCCATGCGTCCTCCCTATTTTCTGTCCTTATTCCATTAAGTTGGAAAGTGTATCATTATTCATGAGTGTGCCGTATTTTTCTCCCTTGTTCCATGAAACACATCTGGAATCGAAATCTATCTTAAAATCCTGTACTGAATCTTCGCCTAGCAAGTTACAACTATACTTCAAAAATTTAAATACTGTTTGGAAGGGGCTTCCTAATCCATGAGTGTACCATGTTTGTTTTTCTTGTTCCATAAAACACATGTTTGGAATTGAAATCTATAACCTTGTGGGACTTTCAGCATTTTATTCTCTCCCATCTCCACGTTATCTGACCAACACATTTGAAAAGATCGTCACCGTGTCAGTTCATGTCTACAAATCATGTATACATAGTCGCGTAGACAAAATCTGGGATTGAACGAAATAGCATACTACTGCGAAACGAAAAAAGAAAAGTTACGATAATTATCTTTTGCTATAAAAAAACTGGGAGGAGGGAGAAAACGAAAACTTTCAAGCTGAAAGCACGGGGCCCGTAGCATTTGCTACTTTTGCTATATTGTTAATCCAGCACTGGTTATTGTGGGAAAATTTCTTGAACATGCATTAATGAAAGTATGGGCATTTCAATATTTATTACATAACTTCCTAGTTACATAATAAATATCAAACAGCCTTTCAACAAAGGTACTTTAATAATTTATTAACATGAGTGACATAATTCTAAGGAATTTTTGTATCAAAATTCCATGGGCGGGCCATACTTCCAATAGAAGTTGAAAAGCTGAATCTTTTATTGTTACACAATATAGCAATGTTAGTACAGACAATCAAATATTCAAAGAAAAAAAAAAAATTAAACGATTGAAAGGAAGGGAGAGGGAAGAGTTTTCATACCTATTAAGATATTAATGTACAAACTATTGAACTCACAAGATTACACTTAGCTAATGAGCTCAATCTGTCATATTTTTAGAACTTTAGACTGTCCAAATTTTGATATTTCTTGACTTGAAAGATAATTTGAAATAATCAGTTATAAAAAGAAAATAAAAATTTTATACTTCCAAATACAAAAAAGTTAATACTGCAGAAAAAAAAAAAAATAATTTTGTGGTATGTAAAGGCTAAAAATTGTCATGGTATCGAACAAATATTTGTAAGCTCAGCACAAAGAAAAAGGGAGAGAAAATTAAAAATATTTGACTAGAAACTGCAGCAATTTGACCTTTTAAAGTACCAGAGGCCATCATTTTTTTACCTTGAACGATTACATTTGCATCATTAGATCATTAATTTCAGTTTTATTAGACTCAGTTGCAATTCAGTTCTATCTTCTGTAACATTTTTAATGCATTATTAGTTACAGGTTTGGCAGACCTGCAATTTTCTCTGAAAACTTGTTTTGGAGCAGCTTTGAGGACAGAATGGCTTATCAACTTATGTTCAGCAACAGCAAAAACTTCACGTTGATTATTTCATCGATGAAGTAAAGCAAATTTAATTTTGTTTATGTGGCTTTTAGTAATAATTTAATAACATAAGTAGAATACTATAATCTGTTACCTTTAATAATGTATTGGATTTCATTATTTTTCCTCATATGTTATTGATCAGAGGCATTCATAAAAGCATGCAAACAAGGTGAAAGGAAATTGGATTCATGCACTTTGTCAATTTTTGGATGTGTAACTATCCTGATAAGTGTTTCCATGAACAAATGCATACATTGGTAAATTTGAATGGGTAGAATAACTTAGTCTCTAGTAAAGAAAAAAAAAAAATGATTTTCTATTGCCAGAATGAAAGATTGAGCCTTCTAGAGAGTCTTTAAGTCTTCTATTTTCACTTAAAAATAGACAGAAAAGTCCACAGAGAAAGAATGAGAGAGTGAGCATGGAGATTATATGACCATCCCAGCATTGGATGGATTTTGTGGCTCCATGTTACATCAATATTATCCATGTTTTGAATTTTACCATGGTTTTTCAGGTTTTTGGCAACAATGATCTAAAGTTTTTGTTTATGAAATTGTCGTCGTTTGTCCATTATATTCATGGTTTGTTAGTAATTAGTAAATCATCGCATAATCAAATAAATTATAAAATCCGCTTAATCTTATGTAATGAAGATTTTTGACTTCAAATACTTCAAACCAAGTTTCCATTCTTTATTTTGATTTGGAATAAATACATAAAAAAAATGCAAGTATCACAGATAGCTCTATTTACATATTAAATACTTGGAATTTTATTTGTGCTATCGATTGATTTTTACACATTAAAATGTTACTATTTTATTTATTCATTAAAGCTTATTTATGTTTTTCTTACATGAAGACCTACAGAGTATGTCCTAAAAGGAATGTCAGTGACTTTATTGTAGCGCGGCTGCACGTCAGAACAGGGATCAAGCTGTAGTCGCATTCTTTGCAAAATGCGACGAATTGCACAAAAATGAAAAAAAAAAAAAAAAAAAAATTTGTCCATCGCGAAAATGCAACAGACATTTTTAACTTCCGTGTTTTCTGAAAACAGAATTTTCAGATTCCCAGAATAGCCTTTACGCACTATAGCCATCTTTCTTTTTTTCTTCTCAAAATTCTTAAGAGCACCTGTTGGAACACCCAATCAATCATCTGGAAGGTGGGCTTACCCCTTTCTCGTCCAAGGTCCAATTCGCGTTTATCCTTACACCCCTCCCCCTATCTTCCCTCGTGGGTTAAAAATACACTCAAAAGAATTGGTACTTGTAGATCTGTTCCATGTCAATAACAGTATCTTTGCATCTTTTACCATTATGGATAAATATATTATTAGAAAACGCAAAGATAATGATGATTCGGCAAATGATGACAAAAAACGTGAAGAATTTAATTGTGAGGCTGAGGTGGTAAAAAAAACTTAAAACTGCAACAGACACCATTCCATTTGAGCAACTGAAAGAAATGGTGCTCCCTTTTCAAATGGGTGGAAGTGAAATGGAAAAATGAAATGCCTTTTTTGAGATGTCAGCTATGCGTGGAAGCAAGAAAAGGCAATGTGCTAGCAAGTAATAAAGGTAAGAGAAAATTCTAATCTAATTACCTTAATTTTCTATACTTTCATTCCCAGTAGCAGAATATAGGAGATGCGAGACGTACGTCGCAGGTTTTTTTTTTCCTTCCCTCCATACTGGCAGATTATTTTCAGTGCACTTATATATATTGGGTCTAAAAAATCCAGATATTTTCACAGGTCAAAATTAATGGTCGCGACTGCATTTTTGAAAATGGAGACTGCTAATTTTTGTACCAGTCGCCAGTCTATTTCCCCCGTTTCATTTTCACTGATGATTTCAAAATTTCTATGAATTGAAAGTAATATAGAAACATTCAAACATATGTTCTTGATATGACTCTGCAAAACTCAAGGATCGATTTCTGCTGCAGGGATGGGGGAGAGGCAGGGTCGGATCATTGATAAAGGAAATTTGTACATAGTAATCAATAAGCGAAAGTGATAATCTGTTCTTAAAATTTGCAAATGGGAGGTTATAATGCCTATGACTGCAGTTTGAAGGAGACATCTTCAATTCTTTGCTCTTATTTTTACTAAGTTTCCTCCATCTGCAATGCTCCCTTCCAGGGAACAAAAATGAGACAAATGGATAGCATTCTTTATTAATTCTTTTTATGTGTTGTTTTAATACCAAAAAATTAAATAAGTGTAAAGCTGATGACAGCTGTCATTCTTGGAAAACTACTACTGCCGTCAGCGGGAGGGATTTAAAATTAAAAAAATTCATTTTATTTTCCAAAAAGGCACTTTTGTGTACCATGTGAAAAACATTCAGAACTGTTTTGATGTTAATGATTAACCCTTTATAAGGCGAGGGTATGTGCAGAGAGTCGAAATTACTTGGAATTTTTCTGTCCCATTTTTTAGAATTAATTCCTATATTTTCCCTCTACTGTAATATCCTACGTGAAAATTGGAGAAACAAGTATTAAACAAACATACAAATTTTGCAGGAGTATACATTAATTATACACAAAATCAAAGTCTGAAAACTACCTGCTGCTTGTACACGGAATTAAACACAAAAATATATAATTAAAAGCGATGATTCTTATGCTCAATTTTCGAGTAATTATTCGAGCTTTCTTTAAAATTGCGAATGAAAGAAAAGTTCATAAGTCAAATATTTAGAATCTAGATGTATGGAAAAAATATACATCCAATAAACTGAACAAACATCAGAAAATTCCCTCATGACAATTGATTTCTGTATTTAATAGACCTTAGGTGGTAAGTATTTTACCACTGCCTTATAAAGGGTTAAAGATTATTTCTAAATCTTCAATTCATAAAGGCTGTGACAAATTCAAACAAATCATTCTGCATCTGTAAATGAATCCGTAATTCACTAATGCTTAGTGAACATCTGTAATATTGTAAATAAACTGAAGTATAAAGGCCAGATAATGATTACACTAAGCAATCATTTGGAACAAAAATGAATAAAAGTGTAAAACAGCCAATTATAAAAAAATGGGAGCTGCCATCGTGCTGCAGAGTTTAGAACTGTATGATTGCTTAGTAATTCACAACTGCATAACACACACTTTTAAGGATCAGCATTGAAATCATTTTGAGCCCTCTCCTTTCTCCCAATGAAAGTGAAATATGCCAGATGGCCCTTTTATGATGCTGAAAACAAACATCACAGGGGTAACCTCTCTGGTCACACAGATGAAATAAAGAAACAAGTAACATCTGAAAAACATTCCAATTACGAAAAAAATAATTATTTGTAAAAACACCTGGTTGTATTTATGACAAAGGTGTAATTGCATTGCTTGAAATTTTGTGAAGGGGCAGTTACACAACGCTCGTAAAGGTTAATTTTAATTGATGAAATTTCTGTTACAGGCTAGTTTTAATAGATAGCACTTTGTAAATGAATCATAAAATGGTCCTTAATTTTAACTGCATTGATTCTTATAAGGGGGAGAAAAAGGACTGCCAGCCAAAACACGTGCCATAAAGGGAGGATTTTTTTTTTTTTTTTTTTAAATGAATTCAAGTTCTTCTTTCTATATCACTTCACTAGTTCTATTCGAAATCTGAAAAAGTAATTTTCAGATTTCCAATAGAAATAGTTTCCTAACCCCTTAATTTCTTATTTATGTAAACTGAATTTAAAAATAGTACACCCAATCCCTTCTCTAAATAAAAAATTTCAGATTTTTAAAAAACTTTTCTGCAACATAATTGGAATTAGAATAACATCTAAAAACAAAATTTTGCCCCCCCCCCCCCAAAAAAAAGACTAAACTTTCTATCCCTTTACCTTATTATTATATTATACATATATATTATGCAAAAAAGAGCTGCTAAATTCAAATTTTCAAAGCTTATCTATATGACATTAAATTGAAATCACCTGTAAAAAAACACTGAATTCGGCATAAAAAAACTTAACTAATATTTTGCCACTCCCTATCTCATATCGCGATAACTATGTTTATAAAGCAATTTTTGTCTATTTGTCTGCTTTAATAGTAATATTTTTGCCAAGATTTAACAAAGTTTGTATTTTTCATGCATTTATTCCTTTTTGGAATAAATGCTTTAAAAAGTTTCTTTTCAAAACTAGCATGCATATCCAAATATATGTATGTTTACAAGCATTTCCTTTCTTCTTTTTTTAAGGATATGTCATATATAAAGTTGACACTTTGAGGAAACATGAAGAAGTGTTGACCACAAGCATGCTGTTCAAGCTAAGTTATTGGAAGAAAACAAAGCGTGGGAAAAATCTGTTGCAGCATCCATTTCTAAAGCTGAAGAAGCTACAGTTGCTGCTATGAATATTGTCCATCTCCAAGCTAAAGAAAATTTAGCAACCCAAAAGTTTAGTGCCTTGTTCCAAACTTTTGGATTTGAACGTAGATGCACGTACTATGAAAGCTATGACAGTGTACATGAGATGGAGGAAGCAATGGCAAATGTCATTAGAGAAAAAATAGTTGCCAAAATAAAACAAGCTCTGTGGTTTTCATTGATGATTGATGAATGCACAGATATTTCTGTGGAACAGAGCCTAATAATTTACTTAAAAGTTGTTCATAAGGGTCAATTGTTTACCCATTATATAACTTTAGAAAAACTAGAGGGTGGTACAACAGCTAATCATTTGTATTCATGCATTATGGGTACGTTAAAAAAACATGATATTGATGTATCCAAATGTTCCAGTTTAGCTACAGATGGAGCACCAGTTATGACTGGAGTCCGTGCAGGTGTTTCTGCTCTCTTAAAGAAGCAAAATTCCCACATACTGTCATTACACTGTGTTGCTCACAGATTGGCATTAGCTACTAATCAGGCCACATCCAAGCATGCATATTTAGTAAAATATCAAGATATTTTAAAGAGGGTGTATACTTACTTTGAAAATTCACCTAAAAACACTAGAATTTTAGCAGATATTCAGTCAATCTTGGATCAACCATGCAAAAAATTTATTCAGGTTTCTGCTACTTGTTGGCTGTCTTAAGGAAGTAGTGTTTCTGCCTTTAAATCTAACCGGCAGGCTCTTATGCAAGACAAACGTCCCGTTTCTCAAGGTTTGCTGAAGCAAATATCCTCATAAATTTTTAGCTACAACAGCCCTAATGAATGATGTTATGTTTACCATAAATAAATAAGGCTGCACATTTCAGAAATCTAATATAGATTTTGAAACTGTACAAGCAAATGTTGCAGCATGCCTTGCTAGTCTGGAACAATTGAAGAGTGGCACTAGTACCAGTCTTATGTCTCTCAGCTGTCTCATTCCAAATAAAGCTATGGAACAATTTGAATACTAGGGGCATGTTGTTTCCGATAGTTTTAAACAAAGGGATATGTTTAAAACATTAATGTCAAGTTTTTTTAATACAATCATTGAAAACATCAAGGGTTAGGTGACTTAAATATTATCAAAATATTCGATATATTTGTACTTAACTGCATGCCCAAAGAAGCAAATGAACTAAATACGTATGGTAATACAGAAATAGAAGCCATATATGAAGTGTTTTCTGAAAATTCTGAATTCTCATTAAATGAAATGTTGTCAAAGTGGGCCATATTTAAGCATTTAATGGCGTCTAGGTGCAAACACATGAATCTAAGGGATTTAATAGAATTCATGTTTGTAAATGAAATGCATGAACAGTATCCCTTAATGTCATCCATTGTTGAGTATGCAGTTACTATTCCACTACATACTGTGGACTGTGAACGAGGATTCAGTGCTCTAAATTTAATGAAATCTACAATAAGAAACAGACTTTCACTCAATAACGTTAATAATGCACTAATGATTAACATTGAAGGTCCTGAAAGAGAACAGTTTGATTTCCAGCAGGCATTTAAATGGTGGGCCAATAGGAAACAAAGAATTTAAAAAATACCATACAACTCCAAAGCACAAGTGCCCCATTCTAAGAAATCATTTTTAATAACTTGTTAATAACATTTTTCTTTTTCGTCATTTTTGCTTGTTATGACTTTGTGTGTCAAAGTTTTTCAATATGTTAATATTTCTAAAATAAGTTTTTTTTTTGCATTCGAAGTGTAAGTAGAAGAAAATTTAATATTAATTGGTGTTTCATTCATTTATAAGCAGCTAACTTTCTTTAGCATTTTACTACAGCTTTTTTCTACATTTTAGCACTTTTGCTACAGCATTTTCTGACCCAGCTAAAACCCTGCGCCAGAGTGCGATTGGACCGGTTAAAACTGGTAGTGGTTGACCTTCAGCTAAACAGCGCCCCACCGCGCAGTGTGCTCTGAGCATCCGGAGAGTGAGGACGAGCCTATCCATGAGAATTGTTTTGTGACCTTGTGTAAGGACAAAAGTTAAATTTCTGCCCCTTATGAAACCTTAGAAGTAATTACTTACCTTTTCTCTTTATTATAGACAAAGTTATATTAAATGTTTGTATAAATTAATTCATTTTACAGCCTTTAATAGTACCAATTACGCAATCGTATCGGGTACTCAAAAGCACAACCTTCTCGGCCGAAATTTTCGTTTGAAATGAAATTTCTGCCTTTTATCGATAGTCGGCCGATCGTTGCATTCATACGCTTGATTCCGGCAAATCGCGAATCAGAAAAGGGGCATGTCCGCTCCGTCCTTCCAGAATTTGCCTGTACAGCAGTATGTCATAGCGCTGATAAGCTGGGTAAGCTTTAGTATGTTTTTTTCTTTTGGCTATGCCGTAAGGCGTAATTAAGGAGTATAAGTTATGTTAGACTGGTGAATGCTTAAATTTGTTAGAAGACTTAAATATTTTATCTAGTGGTTTTTTTTAATTACAGTAAATTTTCCTTCAATATTTATCTGCCCTGCAAATACTTTAAAAGGGCTTAGTTTTGAGCTGTTGTTTCATAATGATCTCTTCAATTGAAAATAAATGAGAATTTTTTTTTTTAATGAACTTTTGTCATTCCTTTCTTCACTACTCTGAACTTAGAGCTTCCACTGTGGTCAATTACTCTGCCATGTAAAAGACAATAAAGTAGTCAGTTCTGTGACACCTTGTACAAGTAAAAATGCAGCGATCGTTAGAACAGAGTTGTGATCAAGTTTTGCAAGAAACTTGGAAAGGCCACGATGGAGCCTGTTTCTATGATCAAGTCAGCTTACAAAGAAGATGCCCTACCAGATCGGCAAGTGTTTCGGTGGCACAAGGCCTTTTGAAAGACCGGAAAGAGTGATGACGAGAACTGCACTGGACGGCCATCCACAACCACCTTCCCGTCCAGACTGGCCCTAGCCCCCCCCCTAGACTTCTTTTGTTTCCATGCCTCAAAACACCCATGAAAGGCAATCATTTTGGGACAGTGGACGGAATCAAAAGAGCTTGTACTGCTGCGGCATTGAATGACATTACGGAGGAGGCCTATCACAATGCATTCGAGAGCTGGCAGACTTGCTGGATCTGATGTATTGAAGCAGAAGGAGCCTATTTTGAAGATTTTTTAATCACTTGTAATGAACAGTTCAATAAATAATTTTTAATCAACTTACTGATATTACTTTCAGGACACACCCTGCACAATAGAGTTTAAAAAGCTTCAAATTTTGCTTTTTAGATGAAACTTAAGCAAAAAGAAAAAAACAATACACGGCAAGCATAATTATTGCAATTCATTAAAATCTCTCATTTCTTTTCAGTTTTAACTTTTTTTTTGGAAAGCTGATTTTTTTTACAGATAATGTTTGTGGAGTGAACTTTGTCTGGATATTCTAATGCATATAGAGTTGTATTTAAAAAACATAACTCTTACATGTATTTGGATTTTCCGGATTTCCCTGAAATGGAAGTCAAGCAGAAAAAAAAAAAAATAGAATAGGAAAAAGTTAGTATACATATAAATAAATATAGGTAAAAGGTTAAAGGAGGGAGAAAACTACGTAACGCTTTAGTAATTCTTTGTGGCCACTGAGGGCACAATGTGTTAGATCAGTTTTGTCATTACCCTCTATGGAAGTTTGGCATCTGGTACCTTTTCTTTATCTATGAGAAAGCCTATCCAGTTATACCAGTGAGTGTATGATTAGTACATATAATGCAAAATTGGTATATTGAGATATTTTGAATAAAAAGTGAACTCTGTATGTATATGACAGACATGTAGTTTAAGGAATTTTATAAATACAGTATTTGGAAAGGTATTCATGTATAGACACTACAAATAAACTAGCTTTTTAAATTTGCATCTAGTGTATAAAAAAATGCTTTTTTTGGACAGTGCACACTTAAAATGTTAAAATGCTGTGCACTATGAAGAAGTTAATAGTTTAAAATTGAGATCCCTTTACTTGAATACTTCTATTAAAGAAATTTTATTGAATAACAGTACAATGAAGAGCTTAATGGAAAATAAATTAAACATTTCTTTTAATGTATGAAATTTGTTGCCAACTGATGAATATCACAAAATGTTAATTTGAGTCGTTTGTCATTTTATTCTCATAACAGTAGTATTAGCACAGGTGACATGCTCATACTTAAACAAACACAAAGTGTTTCAGTTTACATTCTTTGACATACACTGCCCAGATTTTTTATGAGGAATGTCTGTTCACATCAGATCACAATGAGAAACACAAAAAATTGCAAATAAAATAGATAAGTTTTAACACTACAATCTTCACTCTAGAATTACACTTTTTTTTTATGAAAATTCAGTATGATTTATTCTAATTTATGCAAGTCATAGTACTTAATTATTTAGGAGTTGATTAGCAATTTAAAAAGTATTTTAAAATTTACAGGCACTTTATACTGCAAAAAAGAAAATGAGTACCTCATTTGAATTTCAATTAAACAATGACAATATTATAAATGTCACTCACATTATACAATGTTTATCATATAATATAATGTCAATTATATTATATGATGCCCATCATACAATACAAAGCATAAGTTTAAAGTTTGAACTTAGCTATTATACATTTAATAATAAAAAATAAATATCAGTAAAACAAAGATATACAAATGAGAAGTAAACAAAATTAAATATTTATCAATTTCAAACAACAGCAAGACTGACATAATGTGAGATATATTGCATTACACTCCATTTGTAATACAATCTAAAAACGAAATATACCCACGATTCTTAAAAATATATTTAATATTCTACATTTCATAATGTTTATATTGTCAGTCATATTTTGCACTAGAAAAAAACTCATGAATCCACATGAATTAGCATTGAAATCAATCAGTTGAGAATAAAATATGCCAATTTGAGAAATAAAAAGTTTTAGTACATACAAATATATTACCCTTCCTATTCTAACTTGTATTTGGATTTTTTAAATGCATTCCATGCAACGGAGTTAATGCATAAGTGGAACATGCTTAAATATTTTGTAGTTGCATACAATCATAAAAAGCACAATAAAAGGATTATTGCCATACACACAGCTAGTACATTTCATGACTTTTGATCACTTTCATTGTTTATAACATTTTATAGAAAGGTATGTAACAGCTATAAATTTCATAAAATTTCAAATGCAATATCTTTCACACATTAATACATCACTATTTATCTAAGAACTATAAACATACACTACAGAGATGCCAAAATTTAAATATAACAATATATTAATTTGAAAGAAAAATGTTTAATACTAGGCTACACAGCATTTTTTATTATCACCTTAAAATTTAATGGAAGTTTTAGCTTTACTAAGGCTATTTAACAAAACCCTTATACTTTATTTGAAACTGAGCTATATAAATCTTCAATTGATGAAATGCAATTTTAAATGAGATCAAACTGATGATATTAAAAACAAATGGAATGATAACTTCATGTTAATCACAGATGTAATTTTAGTTAGTGCACATAAAACTCACTTATGGTGATTATTCAGTTTCCTCTGGAATGTCAGAAGATACGATATGCAGAAAAATGATTCAAAATACTTGAGAGCTTACTAAATACTACCAAATCAAAATTTAAAATAAGCTAAACTAGGTAAAAAGTTAATTAATTATGGCTAGCATTGACAGATTTATTAGAATGAAATGATAACCAACAGCTTTAACAGCACCCCTAAAATATCAAAATATTAATAAATTTTAAGTTTTGGCATCTCTGTAAACAAAAATTTTCAGCAGTTCTTCAAAAATTTAAAGGTGACCTTAAATCCCTACAAAAGATTTACACCACAGCTCAGGAACAAAAAGTATATTCAACCCTAAGCATAAAAACTCTCAGAGTAGTTGTGCTATTGGATTAAAAATATACAATTCTAAGGGTTCATGTTCAAACCATGAAGCACAAGATAAGACAGAAGTGCAACAGTCCATCGGTAGTTTCAGCACAAAAAAGGTATACTGACAAAATTTGGTATTCAGGTCAAAACTGATCTTGAAGCAATTCACATAATTCCTTTGAGACAGTATCTTTACTTGTCCGAACAGTAAGTCGATACATCTATGAAAAGGAGAAAATTATATTACAAATCAAAAACAAAAAAAATCACTGACACTGGTAAATACAATGAAATGGTAATGTGAATACAGTATAACCTTACTTAAAAAAAAAACTACTTTCAAAAAACTTACTGCCCCCCCCCTCTCAAAATTATATAATTAGTCTTTGTAGTGAGGACTGTAGTTTATGAATTTATTTTTATATAAAACAGAAAATATTCCCTTGCTTCTAAATAACATCAGTAGATGACACCATATTTCGGATAATTTTTTCCTATAGTGTTTTTAATGCCATGTGTTCTATTCCATTTCGAAAACAAAAATATGCACTCTTTATTTACTGGCAGTACTTACAAGTTAGTACTATGAAATAAAATCAGATTTCATTAAATCATTATAATCAATTTATATCATAACTGGCTGTTGTATAAAACTAGGATGACTTTAACTGATATGTTTACCTGCTTATTTATGAAGGCCGTACATAAGTAGCAGCAACACCTCAGAGAGACTTGTTGAGAAAGTCACAGATCAGGCATGTACAAAGAGAGTATGGGAACAACAAGGTGGCACTGACTGAATACATGACAATTTTTGTCAAAAGGGTATTTTCTATTGTATAAAATGTGGACTTATTTTAAAAATTCATAAATAAAAATTAGTGGTGGAAAATTTTCAGATAGAAGCAGAACAGTTGGCAGCTACTTCCAGTACCATTATGGATTGTCGATTCATTGTATAATGATACTAGTAGGACTGCTAAGGTCTAAGAAAATAGTTCTCTAGCAGATTCCATCGCACTATGGGATTTATCATAATGAGGTATGAATGAGTTGGCAAAGAAAAACAATGTCACTCTAGCCTCGTGCAGTTCAATTAACTACAGATCAGCGGCACATTCCCTAAATTTGAAAATTAAACACCATCAAAAGTTTCAGTCCGATGAACTGGCCAAGGATAATCCAAGTCACTTTCCTATTCTTCAGTTACCCAAATGCCTAAGACATCAGGCTGTTGCTGCTTTTTGACTCCAAGTGGGACGGACATGTTTGCCCATTGTGGACTCTCTCTGCAGTAGAAATGTAACGAATAGCGATTTGGCTGAATAGCCAAATACCGAATATTTGGCCAACAGCTCAAGCCGAATATTCAGCATACAGTTTAGGCCGAATACCAAATATTCAGCAGCCAAATATTAAATTTTTTAAAATTTCATTTTAATTGTAAATAAATGCCACTTTTTAAATTCGTAATTAAATACTAAATAAAGACTAATTAAAATTCAATTTAAAAGCAAAGTGACGGATCGTTAAAATCATTTAAAAACGGGTAAAAACACATTAAAATCCGTATGTAGCACTATCGGTGGCAGCCACCATCTTCAGCACAGGTCTTGTTTCCAAATGGCCAGCTCTCTTCCTCAGCAGGGTGTTCCACCCAGGATCGATCTGCGCATGCGTCATATCATTCACAGCGCCATCTGTGGTCATAATCTGTAGGGCTTCCATATTTAGGGCATAATGACTGTTTTTGTAATTGGCGAGTTTTTGGCTATTGTTAAAGTTGATTTCTATGGGGTGTTCCTGGGCTATTTTTGCGAGGGTAGTAGTGGTTTTATTGAATTTAATGTCAGTTTGATGTTCCTTTTTTCGGTCTTTGATTTTTCGTTTTGTCATTCCAATATAGCAGCCCTGTTTATTGGTACTGTTGTCTGTAAAGCTTAGTTTATAAATACCGGCGGTTTCATCAGGATTTATATTATCTTTGTCACTGCGAATGCGTTTGAAAATATTTTGATTGGGTTTTATTGGGATTTTGATATTTTTCTTTGCAGCTTCATTTGTGATTTTTAGGGCGGCTCCCCTGCAGTAGGGAATGGCATTGGTAAATTTTAGTTTCGGATTTTGATAGTTATTAATTTGTTCCAGTTTTTTGATTCACTTTTTATAAAGACTTTTTACTATTGAATTTGGATACCCTGCGTTTTTACATTGATTTTTGATAAACTGGAGCTCTTCATTGAGGAGTGTTTCGTTTGAGCAAACGGTGATTGCGCGATTGACATAGGAACGTATGGCGGCTATTTTATATTTGTATGGAGTTTTTAAATTAAAGTGTACTATTTCGTTATTTGTGGCTTTTCTAAAAACTGTAGTATTAATATTATTCATCATATCTCGATTGATTTTGACATCCAGGTAGTTAATGGTGACATTTTTCTCCATTTCAATGGTGAGTTGTATGTTATTGTCTATTGAGTTGATTTCTTTGAGGATATTATCAGTTTCATTTTTGTTAACTATTGCGAAGATATCGTCTACATAGCGAAACCAAGTTTTTATGTGGTTGGATAATTTATCAAATATGGCCCTCTCCACTAGCCGCATTTTCCAGTCTGCTATGACACCTGATATCGGCAAACCCATAGGCACGCCCTTCTTCTGTTTATAGAAATTATGATTAAACTGAAAATATGAGTTGTGAAGGACAAGATTAAGTGCGCTATTTAATGTAGTGGAAGTAGAGCTATTATTAAAGTTGGAGGTGATTTGTTTATTGATTATTGCATTCATTTCTTGGATATCTATAGAGGGGTAGAGGTTAGTAACGTCAAAACTGATGAAGCATTCCTGGGAGTTTATTGTAATATCTTTAATGCGTTGAATAAAATCTTCAGTTGAGGTTAAGATATTGTTACTTTGGGGCATGAGATCTTGTAAGATGGGTTTCAGATATTTTTCCAGGTCATAAGTTGGTCCTTCACATTTACTTACTATTGGTCTTAAAGAGGGAGGGGTTTTATGGTCCTTGTATTTAGCAAAAATTCTTGGGGCTATGGGGGCAAAATTAGTTAAAGGGGGTTGTCTGTTGTCTGGCCAGGATCCATTTTTGATTAATTCTTTGACTTTATTGAATATTTTTCCTGTTGGGTCTTTTGGTAATTTTTCTATTTGTAGTTTATTAATGGTTTCTTCCATCTGGGTGAGATAATCATTTTTATTCATTATAACTATTTTGCTGGTTTTATCTGAGCTTAAGCAAGTTAAATTATGGTTTTTCTTTAAGTCGTTTATGCATCGGCGATCGGCGTCGTCGCAGGAGGGGGAGTTAAGTTTGTTGATAAGTTCTTGTTGGGCTATAATTCTTAAGTGGTTTTTGTCTGGAGGGGGGAGGTCGGCTATTGCGGTTTCAATGCTGGCTATTGAATCAAAAATGTTTATATTATCATCCAGGATATATTTAGGTCCTAAGTTTAGGACGTCGTGTTGCTGTTGAGTTAGATGGTAGTCAGAGATATTTATATATTGATTTTCTATTTTTACGGGAACGGTCGAATCAAAAAACTGGAACAAATTAATAACTATCAAAATCCGAAACTAAAATTTACCAATGCCATTCCCTACTGCAGGGGAGCCGCCCTAAAAATCACAAATGAAGCTGCAAAGAAAAATATCAAAATCCCAATAAAACCCAATCAAAATATTTTCAAACGCATTCGCAGTGACAAAGATAATATAAATCCTGATGAAACCGCCGGTATTTATAAACTAAGCTTTACAGACAATAGTACCAATAAACAGGGCTGCTATATTGGAATGACAAAACAAAAAAATCAAAGACCGAAAAAAGGAACATCAAACTGACATTAAATTCAATAAAACCACTACTACCCTCGCAAAAATAGCCCAGGAACACCCCATAGAAATCAACTTTAACAATAGCCAAAAACTCGCCAATTACAAAAACAGTCATTATGCCCTAAATATGGAAGCCCTACAGATTATGACCACAGATGGCGCTGTGAATGATATGACGCATGCGCAGATCGATCCTGGGTGGAACACCCTGCTGAGGAAGAGAGCTGGCCATTTGGAAACAAGACCTGTGCTGAAGAAGGTGGTGGCTGCCACCGATAGTGCTACATACGGATTTTAATGTGTTTTTACCTGTTTTTAAATAATTAAAATTCATTTTATATTATTTGCAGATATTTAAAAACACACAACAGTACATTATCTGTAAAACTAAAAAATTTAGATCATGAAAAAATATTTTACAAAGTTCAATACTAACAGCAGCATAAATGTATTTCGAGATACTCATAATTTAATAAATGTTATGGTAAATGTGATCAATCTGGTAATTATGCATTCGCATCATGCTTTGGATTTTACAGCCACTGAGCAAAACATATTTAGCAGCTTTTCAAAATTCTGCTTGTAATTGAGAATTTGAAGATTTCTCCTATCCCCACTGCCAAGGACGTAACCAGGGGGGTGGTCCAGGGAGTCCAGACCCCCTCCGAAATTTCAGTTTTTGTAAACAAAATAATAATGAAGTTTTCTTGTATAAAATTCTGCCTTTTTCACCGTTTGGACCCATCCAAAATTTTTGGACCCACCCCGAAATTTATTTCTGGGTACATCCCTGCCCACTGCATAAAGAAAAATAGAAAACTAAGTCAAGTAGTGTCACCAAGTAGCAAAGTCTGCATTCTTTAATATTATTAAATACATTAGATAATGTTTCATTCAGCTTAAAATTCAATGACTTAGGATATTTTATAATATGAAATTAACACATTGAAATATAACTAAACAATATTATTTGCAAATGGATTCAAAAATGTATGCTAAAAATTTTTTTCTCTCTGTTCAGAAATTATTCATCCGACTATGTAGCAATATTCAGCCACAACTATTTGGCCAAATACCTGTTCAGTATTCGGGCTACCGAATATTCGTTACACCTCTATTCTGCAGTAGCACTGAACTGATGGTTGCTGACACTTCATTGTTCCTCTTTCCCCCCCAGAAATTGTGAAGCTAGAGAACTTGGCCTGTTTCTAATTAATTCTGTGTTATGTTGCACATTTCTTTATGTGTCTTGGGGACAAGGACAATCTAATACCTGTTGCATTAAGAGAAAAAGTAAATCAATGTAACTAATGTAATCTTACTTTCTTTATAAATTTTTTTTCTACTGTCATTATTTTACTTAAAACAATCGCAATCTAATCAATTTGAATTAAAAGAAAACTATCAGTAGTAATTTCAACCCTTGATTTCAGGATTAGATCTTCCAAGAAATATGCAATTTGAATCATTATTCAAATCAATTCAGTTTTGTTAGAGCAGTACTGTTTTGAGAACTAATTGTTACTGGGTGAATTATCAGACATACTTGGTGTTAACCCTACAAGGCACCTAGTACAATATGTGGAACAACCAATTATTAGCCCTTCATGACCAGGGCCGTGCCGTGCTACGATGCAGAGAGGCGGCTGCATCAGGCGGCACTTCAAAGGGGCGGCCGGCTGGGATTAACCATTATCTACTTGTATAACATGTAAAATTTGAAAAAGTTTTTTTTTTTTTTTAGAAAATTAATGATCATTTATTGCTGTCAGTTGGGGGACTGAGAAAAAAGTCGTACCTTTGATATGGGCAGATTTATAAAAAATTTTCTGCCAGGTGCAAAGATTGAATACTTATTCAGAATAACATGAAATATCTCATCATTGTCAGAAAGACCATTTTATCTTGTCTAAATATTTGTTGGGGGTGGCAGAATCCTTATCGTTGAATTCATTGTATGGAGACTAACAGAGGATTTTAAAAAATATGGTTGTATATCGGATAGACATTAATTCAAGTGGCTTTAAAATAGTTATTTTCAATTTTGTATTATATACTATCATTTTCTTTTGCTTCGGCTATGAAAACTTATATTTTTTCTTTCACCAGTAACATTGCGGCTGCCTGGCTGCCGTCATTATTTACAGTCGCCTGTTAGAAATTTTATAATTTTCTTTTTAAAATCAGGCTGGACAATGACGTACGAAGGTGGGTAGTGTACGTAAAAAGTAATGTACGTAAGTAGTGACGTAGGAATGTGTGGTCCACCCCGGGCAATAAGTGAAAGAAAAATAGAGGATGTCAAAATGTTGAAACTGAGAAAGAATAAGGCATCAGTCAGAAAGACGGAGATGGGAAGCAGGTGCATAAAGCCTAAACTTAGAAAAAATGGGGAGCAGGGCCCTAGCCAGGGGTTGGCGAGGCTGACCCCTGCCAGGAAAATAGGCAGGAGAGGGGCGCAAAACTAGCTGGTTCAAAATAATTTTAACGAGTTTTACCATGTTTTTCAAAATAGCTCAACAGAAGCTAAGGGCAACAACTAGTGTGTCCTACACTAATATGTTAATGCAAATATTTAAATCTGAGTTTTTCCCTCCTATAATTTTATAATTCTGCTACAACACTCATGAGCAGCATTTCAAAATTTTAACTCTGGAAATAGTTATTTTTCCTTAGGTAAACTATAAGGTAACTAGTGTATCTGCTCCGAGCAGAGGAGGCACAATTTAAGGGGCTATGGGTGCCCATAAGAATGCTTGTAGAGATCTGCCAAGTCGTTTGTAAGGGGGAGGAGAATCGGTGGTCTTGCCCCGAAAACCTGGTTTAATCACTCCCACGTTGCAACAATACATAAGTAATTGTGGTTGTACATACGTTTTCCCGAGAGCTTTAGGGGGGGGGCTCATTTTTGCCCTTAGGTATGGGCACCCACTCAAAGAGCTGCATAAAATAGGTCTGCCTTGTGTGACCCTTTTCGTACTCATTTAAGCGTAATAAATTTACACATACATACAATGCCGTCTTAGCGCATACACGAACCCAGCTGTCGCCAGGGACATTAACCGAAAAGGGGCCTCAGCTATAAAAAAAGCTCTTCCCAAAATTATTATTTGGAAAAAAAAAAAAAACCCTTAAAATCTTGTCTGACATCAAACTTAAAAAAACGTCTTCAAGCTTATGAAATAATTTTTAAAAAATTTAGGTTTATTGAAAGGACTCATGACTTGGAAGAGGAAGAGATAACACAGCATTGCGAAAATTTGACTTATTATAAAAACGGCATCCATAAAGAAGACCTTATATTTGATAGCAATGCATCTCAAACATTACATAATGGAAGAAGTAACGACTCTGCGAGAAATGTATCAATATAAACTATCCGAAAATCAGCAGAAGGAGCAGAAAGTAATAGGGTACTGTTCATGATTCTGAAGAGAAGGCCAGTAGTTATGATTCGAAGAGGACAACTTTCGGCATTTCACTTTTGTATTATCATTTGCATACTAGTACACGACTTTTTCTTTCCGCCTTTCCCAATGTTGAAATCGCCATGCGGATTTTTACTTCCTTGTACGGAGTATAAGGAAGTAATGTGATCCCGAAAATTTTCGGGGGCCAAATTTCTATGAAAAAACCGATTTTGACTACCTCAAAATTTAATTTTAAGAATTTTTTTCGACGAATCTCATAGTAAGTTAGCATGAACGATCATATAAACGTGTCTGCAACTCATTTTGACCAGCGACGAGTCTATCTTGGCCAGTTTTTCCCATGACGTCTGTACGTACGTATGTATGAATGTAACTCACATATCCCAAAAACTATTGGTCGTAGAATTTAGGATTGTTCTAACATCTAGTTGTGCACCTCCCCTTTTGGTCTCAATCGAGTGGATAGTTTATGTACAGGACCGCCCAAAAAATTCGAAATACATTACACTCTATGGGCCGAAATTCGTTGAAACTTTATATTTAGGATCGCTGTAACATCTACTTGTATACCTTTCCTTTCGATTTCATTCGACTGGATAGTTTATCTACAGGGCCGCCCAAAAGATCCTAAATACATTACGCTCTATGGGCCGAAATTCATTAAAGCATATTTTAGAGGTATTGGACTGTTTGAAACGACTCAGATGTGATATATGCTGTTAAGAGTTACAAAATAAATTTCTCCATGAAAAAAAGTGTATCATTTATAGTGCTGCTACAGGAACACTCAAAAGATTTCCAATACATTAAGGTCAATGTCAATTTTAGGGGCATATAAGTAATGGTCCGACGACGGTCACGTGCCTGCCTCAAGAACTAGGCCAAAAGTCGCCAAGCTTGGTGACAGTCGTTCTTTGTACATGCCCAAAATCTTGTCGACTTTGACGAGTTTTGCCAAAATATTGCCAAATTTGGCGATAGTCATTTGGTCCATGCCCAAAATATCGTCATTTGTCATCTTTTTTGGTGAGTTTTGGCAAAATATCGCCAAATTTGGCAATAGTCTGTCAATTTTTGGTCCATGCTGAAAAATCATGCTGTAAACCATAGAAATGCATTTAGAGCATGGCAGGAACTAGACATTCGATTAAAGCAGAAAAAACTATTGACGCTGAGTACCAAATAATTATGGACCTTGATATTCAACATTGAAGAGGTGCTTTAAAAAGAATTGTATCAATAATTAGACTGCTGCCTCACAATGCTTAGCTTTTCGTGGGACAACTGAGCATTTGTTTCAGTCTAATAACGGAAACTTCATAAAGTTGGTAGAATTGCTTTCCGATTTTCATCCAGTTATGGAAGAACATATTAGAAGAGTTCAACGCAAATCTAATAAATGTCTGCCACCTATTTAAGTAATAACATTCAAGATGAGTTGATAAATTGAATGGGATTTGCTGTTTTAAACAAGGTTGTCGAAATTACGAAAACAGCTAAATATTTTTTGATAACCACGATTGTACTCCAGATGTAAGCCATATTGAACAACTATTATTAACAACAAGAGTCGCTGCTTTTGACTCCAAACAAATAAATATGAAATTGAAGAATTTTTGATTGGTTTTTTAGAAGCTAGTGATTCCACCAGAGAGGGTTTGACAGAGCTTATTCTGATACATTTGAAAAAATTAGGTTTTCAGTTAAAGTGACTTAGAGGACAAGGATACGATAATGGTTCTAATATGAAAGGAGTACGAAAGGGTGTTCAAAACAGAATAACTGAAAAAGATCCAAGGGCATTTTATGTGCCCTGTGCATGTCATTCTTTAAACCTTGTTGTGAATGATGCAGCGTCTTCTACAGAAACAGCAACTTTTTTCCCTGTAGTACAAGAACTTTACACTTTTTTCTCTAGTTCTACAAAACGTTGGGAAGTGTTTAAAAACAATGTTTCCGAAATAACTCTAAGGCCATTGAGTGCTACAAGATGGTCAAGCAGAATTGATGCGATTTCAACTTTGCGAAATCTATGATTCATTAATTGAAATAATAGAAGATGTCAATAGGGATGCAGAAACAAAAGTTAGAGCTATACGGTTAGCAAAAAATATTTAAAATTATAAGTTTATATGTGGTGTAATTCTTTGGCATGATATTTTAGTTGAAATAAACCCAGTTTCACAGCTATTGCAATCTGTAACGGTCAATTTATCAGATTGTGAAAGGATGTTATCCAAAACTGTAGAAAAGGTAAAAAATTACAGAAAAACAGGATATGATCAGGTGAAAATTGCTGCAAATGAAATTGCAGAAAATCTTGAAATCAGCATAGAATTCCCAACAGAAACTGAAGTTACAGCCAGAAGAAAACTAATTTGATGAAAAAGCTGTATACGAGCCTTTAACAGAGGAGAATAAATTTAAAATTAAATAAAGTTAAACTTTTAAACTATATTCTGGACATTGCATATAATTCTCTAAATGAACGATTCATGCTCCTGGAAACCCATAACAAAAAATTTTCAGTTTTTATATATTTTAAAACTCAGAGATATTGATGACAAAACACTAGAAAAAAAACTATCAATCTCCAGTCAATACTTTCGATCAAAAATGAATCTGACATTAATGAGAGTGCTCTACAAGAAGAATTACGTGATATATCTAGAATGCTGCCATATTTAATGAAACCTTTAGATGTTTTAAAATATGTGGAAAAATAATTTAATTTCTTTGTATCCAAATACTGTCATAGCATTGAGAACTTTGCTAACACTCCCAGTGTCAGTCACTAGTGGGGAAAGAAGTTTTCTAAATTAAAATTAATCAAAAATTATCTAAGAAGTTCAATAAGCCAAACCAAATTAAGAAACCTGTGAATAATTTCTAGTGAGTCAACATTGGCCTCTACTCTAGACTACACATCCCTAATCCACGAATTTTCTAAAGTTAGAAGAGTAAAATTATAATAGTTTGTTGTTAATGTTAGTAAAATAAATATAGCATTTGCACATTTTGTATAGTTTTGCTTTTAAATCATAATGAGCATTTATTTTAAGGAAGAAACATTTAAGGGGTGCTGTGGCGTACACAGATTTCCTTTAACGGGGTATGAAATTAAATGTAATCCTTTCGTTAAAAATGAAAAATTAATGGATTTCATGTTAATTTTTTTTTGGTGGTGGTGTGGGGGGGGGGGGGTTTGAACCGCTTAACCCCCCCCCTTTATACTGAAGAGGTGGCATTTTGAAGACTCGCATCATACTGAGAAAATCTACCACACGGCCCTGCTCATGACTAAAATACAAGCAACGATATCTATCGGTGTTTAAGAGTAAATCTGACAACATTCTATTAGTGATGACCCATTCAAACTTTTTTTTTTTTTTTTTTTTTTTTTTTAAATAATCAATACATACTTGCCAACTTTTGAAATATCTAAAGTGTAAAATAATGCATGAACATTTTTGATGATTTTTGCTAAATAGTGTGCATATGACATCTTAAATGATTTATTACTAAATAGCACAAGAACAGCATTTTTAATGCTTTCCATAAAAAACTCATGAGCCAATTTGTATATTTTAAATAGCAAATACTTGCAACATATTTACACAACACACAATATATACTTCACAAATGGGGAAAAAAAATACAATTAAGTTATTTTCATTAAAAAAATTTATACTAGACATAAAATTTATATAATTTTAAATACATTAGGGAAAGAAAAAAGCAATTCTGTAATACCTCAGAAAGAATTATAAAATTACTCCTGTAAAGGATTAAAGAAAAAAAAAAGTTGAGAAAATTTATTCTTTGTTTGCTTTCATAATTTTTTGTTTTCTAATCAAAACATCCTCTGTATCAATTTCATTCCTATTTGAACCTGCTTTTTTCAATGAAATTTTTTTACTATTTTACATAGAAGCTGGAAATTTGGTAATCTTAAATTTGGGAAAACTTGTGAATGGGAATTTAAAGAGATTATCTAACAAAATATGGGCCGTGATTTTATTAAAATAAAAAATATAACTTCAAAATTCATTAAAAACATAAAATGGGGATCTTGTGTAAACTTGGTAAAAAAAAAGTGCAAGTTTTATGTCAAAAGCATAAATGCTGGCAAGTATGCGATTATTATTGTTAGAAAAGAATCAATAATAATTAATCAAATTGTGAATATTCGCAAGTTCCACTATTAGTATAATATTTGTATTTTCACTATTTGAATACTATTTGTGATTTCAAATGCTATGTGCTGAACGATCTAATGGATTTTTAAAAATAGGCTGCTTCAAATGAATTGACGATAGAAGTTCTTAGAATTCAACAGATCTGAATGATTATGATGGGGTTCGTTGGCCGAAGTGGATGCAGGAGCTCAGATTAAAAACCCAGGCTGGTATAGGAGAAAAATTTTGGAATATTATTTGGGGTTCCACTGCTCGAACAGTATTCGGGATTCCACTGTTCTAATGGTATTCCCAGTTTCACTATCATTTCTACTACTCAAATGGTATTCCCGGTTTCACTGTACAAATAGTATTCCCGGTTTCACTGTTCAAATAGTATTCCCGGTTCCACTGTTCAAATAGTATTCCTGGTTATCTTGTTCAAATACTATTCCTGATTCCATTGTTCAAATAGTATTCCTGGTTTCACAGTTCAAATAGTATTCACGTTTCGCTATTGAACAATGTATATTCACAGTTTCCCTCTTTTGCAAATACCATGTCTTATTTCAATGCTATGTGTTTGAATGGATTTTTCAAAAACAGTTATCTTGAATAAAGCCATGCAGAAGGCTTGCAAAGCCATGCTCATGTAACACATTTAATAATCAATTAAATCAAATAGCTTCATTCATTCATGCCCATAACTACATTCTATTTCTAGTTCAGAAATGTTTTTGCTATGAATATTAACATTGAAAATGATTCAAATTACCAAAGAGATACTTGCAAGGACTTTGGCCAATTACATGCAATTTTTATCTATATATATATATATATATATATATATATATATATATATGAGGAAAGTTTGTTTGTCTGTTCGCTATAGGCATCCAGACCGTTTGACGGATCTAGACCAAATTTGGTACACTGACTAAATAGGACAAGAGAAAGCTAATGTCATAAAAATGAAGTTAATCGGATTAATAGTTTTGAGTTATTTCATATTTTGAGCAATTTTCAGCCATTTTTTCCTTCTTGGAGGGGTCTTGTGACTGAAGGGGGAAAACTCATTTCTCTCGGGTTCTTCATTCCCTAGCCATGCCCAACTCCCAGTAACCTTTGTACACTATTGGGTACCGTGTTCATTTTTTTGTTGTTGCAGCGGGAAGTTCCATGGCCTTTTTTTATCATTGCAGCTGGAGGATTCACATTCCAGCCTAGCCACATTACATTCCTGGTAACCTCTGTATGCTATCAGGTGCCATGTTCAATTTTTTAAAATTTTTTTTTGCAGTGGGAAGTCCAATGTTCTTCTTTTATCATTGCAGAGGGAGGATTCACATTCCTTCCCTTTAGAATCTATATTTAAGGTCAATGCACATTTCTCTTCCATTGCACGGGCAACACTGGGCCGCGCTGCTAGTCATTTATATGCTAATTAGATCTACAGATTTTCTTCAACCTGCAATTTTTTTAATAATATTGGCAGTTATTAAAAATTACACTTGATAATTCTGATGACTAAAATTCTGCTACTTAAATTACTACACATTAAGTACATTTTTGATAAACTTTACGAGACAATTGTAAAAAAAAAAAATATATACTTACTTGTGCCTGTCTATTTGGCTCCAACCTTAGTAAACATCCAACTTGTAATTTACTTGTGTGAATAATACCAGCACATACAAAATTTTCTGGGTTAGGATCAATACCTTCTAGGAGCATTATACCAAAGCCATTTAACTATTAGAGAAAAACAACAGCTTAGTAAAAAAAAAAAAATCTTAACTTTTGACAAATGAGTTTTCTTTCAAATGAACTGAAAAATTTCAAAATACACTAAAAAGAATCCTTAAACTTTTTGCATGAATTACATTGACCTTCTAACTGATTGTTTATTAAACTACAGGAGGAAGGGAAGTGGATAAAATAATAAAATTTATGACTGTTGATGCAGATGAAAATTGGGCACGTTTTGGTCCCCCTTCACAAAATTACAATAAATTAAAATGGCCCTTTCACAAAAATAGAATCTATAAAAACAACCCCTTCTAAAAAAAAAAAAAAACCTATTAAAATGACCCTTCATTGACTTTTTAACCTACATTTTAATATGTTTTATTATTTTAAGAAAAAAGTCCCTTTTACTAAAATTGGTGAGAAAATTCACAAAAATAAGAGTTGAAATTCACAAAAATGGGACCCCGGGAAAAATTTCTGGATCAACCAATGTTAAAGTATGTTTACTGTTAGATACATATTTTTTTAAGTATTAATTTTAATAGCTTCACAAAAAATTAATGCTATTAGATCACCAGTTCTAGGTCATTTAATCAAAGCAATTCAGGCATATCATTACAAAATAATTATGGATGTAGATTACAACACAAATAAAAAACAATGACATTGTTTACTATAAATTCAAATCTTACTGCATAAAAATTGATTTTTTAAAAAGCAATTTCCCATAATTTATAGTATTTGGGGGGGGGGGGTAAGAAACTGGTCAGTTTTGCTTGGAAAGTTTGTTTTTGTCTTCAGAAATTGTTCCCTGAAGGACACTCATGGCACAGAATACATTGTTCATCAACATCAATAGACTAATAAAGTTAGGATTTTTTTCAAATACCCCATCGCTTGAGCAACAGATGGTGGCTTTTCCTGATCACCGTCACGAGCTTCTATATCAAGTGATGCCTTAACATTTAATTTCTGTGGTGAAAGTTTCCTCATCAAATCAGTTGGTTATCATTGCAATTATGTGGGCTAGTGGAATTTTGCCATGAATTTTACAAAACTTACTTCCAAAGAGAAAATTCTGATGGCATTGAGGAAAAAAAAAAATTTGCTAAATCTGAGCCATGCGTGCAATAACTGGGTTTTTACTAAATCCAGGCTTGTCATAGCTAATTTCGACTGTATCATAGAAATATGAAGTTATACAGTGTATTTTGTTTTTCAATTAGGCAAGCAACGGATAGTGATTTTGCCAGATACCGGATAGCCGAAGCTCCTTTTGGTTGCCGGATACAGATATCGGGCACTAAACATGTATTTAGTTATTAAGTGTGTTTTATCATTCTTTTCTATATATTGACATCAGAACAATAAATTGCAAACATGTTTCACACAACATTAAAGTATTTTTTAATAATCGACATAATTTACAAAAACTAAATATCTTTATATTTGTGTACTACTGGCAGAAGCAAATAAATTTTAACCATGACAAATTTATTAATGTATCTATAAATGCAGATTATTTTCACTAAGAAGTGCATACTTTTTTATTTATTTAAGAATAAAATACCCATTTTGGTAAGATACTTAGGATAGATAAGTTAATTTTTTCCAAACATAGGTTTAATGCCTTTTTTGTTTTGATAATTTAATATTGACTTACATTGTCATTTTTATTTTAAGTTAAATTACTTTTAGTTATACACTGTCTACCAATAAGTATTTTGACACCTATGCAAATGACGATATATGCAGTCCTGAGGTACTTCACGGCCTCCGCCGGTATATATCGTGTAGGAAACAGCATTGGCATTAGTCGCATGCAAGATGCAATTTGTGGTAACTATTTCCATTTTGCATTAACAAAGCAAAACTTAATTCTAAAAACTACTATATATTTTACTGAAATTTAATGATTCCAATACACAACGATTTCACGTTAAAACTTCTTGCCACTTCGTCTCAGAGCAAAAGAACAAACCTGCCATTCAGCTTCTCTAGCATCCACAATAATTTGTGGTGCCAGGCATGTAACTTTGCATGCTACTGCAGATGTTGCATGTTTTCAGGTAGAAAAAAAAGATAAACATTAAATAATATGGAAAGTGTCTTTTCCGTCTAATAGGAACAGTTTTGAAAAAACTTGACAAAAAAGAATTATAAAAATTAAGGGAAAAAAAATTGGCATTTTACATTTTTTTAAAACTTTGGCTCTCTTGCAGCGGCAAAAGATAATTTCATCAGTGAAATTTAACTGGGACATTACTAATATGTTGCTCTTGCTCATATGCTCTATCAGAAAGTGCACTATTCTGTATGGATAGTTTTTTTTGTGTTTTGAAATAAATTTTTTTTTTTTTTTTTTAATGATCTTTTGAAACTTTAAAGCCCTTGTGGAGGCAAAAAATACTAACTGATTACTTTAATATTTTGCAAATTTATTTGTTATTACCAACGGCAACTTTCCCGTGCTATTACTTTTTGATTGGATTAAATTTCTATTTTTTCACTTTACTCTAATGTATACTCTAAAAAACCTTTCCCGAATGACTAATGATTCCATGTTTAAAATTTTTGTCTAAAAGTTACATAAAGGATTAGATTTTTTGTTTACTGTAGTAGGTGGTGCAATTTAGGAAGATTGATTACAGTTCCTGACTAAATTATTAGACGTACTATAGATTCCTTTTTATAGTTACCTAGTTAACAGTAATTTCTGGCAAAATTATGAGATAAGTCAGTTCTTTTAAAAAAAAATATAGCATCTTTAATACTCAGTTCAGGAGTTAGAGGCATTCCCTCAAAAATAGTTTAATTAATGACCATTTTTTCCCCACACACACAAATAATAATTAAAGTAAAAAAGAGCTATAATTTCATTGATTATTTTGCACTAAAACTTACACCAGTCACTAAGTATAAAATGCACGCAGTATAAAAATAGGTAAATTTGCTCTGGAGTTAACGGTGTTATTCGAAAAAATCATGTGGTTTTGGTACATAATTACAAATAAACTAATTATGCCAGGCACTTCAAAATTTTGAAACTGTCTCTTTACAAGCTGTATTACATACTGTGAAGACAGGCCAATCTGTATCAGTTTCAAAACTTTTAGAAAAATTCTTAAAAATCGAAAATTTTCGTAAAGCATGTCACTCTTCGAAAAATCTTGCAGCTCAGATCCATGTTTAAGAATTTTTTCTGAAAATTTCACAAAATCCACAGCGTTTTCGCTTATCGCAGTGTGTAAAACAGCTTATGAAGGACCATCTGGAATTTTTTGGAGACCATGGTGCTATTAGTTTATTTTAATTTGTGTACCAAGACTAAAAACAAAGTTCTTTTTTTTCGAAGAACAGCCTTAAACATTCTCACAGCACGACAACCAAGAACGGCAAAAAGCACAGTTCTAAAAAAAAATGTTCTGTTGAATCCACAAAACTGTTTTACTGATATAGAACAGAATTTTTGATTAATAAAAGCATTTTTAAAGAGTATTTGGTTATTTTAACAAACATTTTGATAATTAATCCAAGTATTTGCTTGACCATTTGAATTCCACACTGCAAGATAGATCAATGATCAATCCCAGGAAATGTGATGCAGCATATTATTTCATGTTTTGACTTGATCATATTATTGCTGCTAGTGTGTTTATACATAATAAGGCAATGATAAAAAAAAAAGTGAAAATTTCAGAAAACATTACCAGTTTTAAGAATTAGAGATATAATTTGTTGTTGCTCCTGAATTCAAGATTTGAGAGCAACAACGACTGATGATGGCAGTGGACTGCAGCTAAAATATTTCATTGGAGGAAATAGGTATTCCTCATTTCTTTAACCATGGATAGATCATCCATATTTCACTTTAATTTAATATATTCAAAATTCATAATAGTGCATGGTGAAGGTTGGCATTAAAACATTTAATGAACAATAAACCTGTAATATAGCACAACTTGTCAAGAGGCTTCCTAAAAATTTTCAAGTCCCTGAACAGAATTAGTTTATTTGTATTTATGAACTAAAACTGCATGATGCTTTTGAACTACAGCCTTCAGACCTTGCACATAAACTGAAGTGAATATAATAATTTGGCTGGGTACCCCAATTTGATTTGTTTAATAAGTGATTTTTATTTTGGCAAATTGGGAATAATCTCAAATATTTATTACAATGCATGATTGGTTATTTGCCTTTTTTCCCCCCAATAATTTTCTCAAGAGGGGGAGAGGGAGGGAACTAAATTTGAAAATTTGCTGTAGGAAATAAATATTTAAGTTTCATGCTCACAAATATTTCAGTTTCATTTTCATGACAAAAATTTTTTTTTGGACACAGCACACCAGTGATCATCTTTGCAATTAATCTTAACTTTGAGCAAAATCTAAATAGAAATCCAGATAGTTGCAGGGATTTCTAAGTAATAGAAAATATGTCATGCTATTGAAACCAATTGAAAATGTATAACTAAGTTATTTCATAAAGCCACCACACATTACCACAAAACCACATTAAAACTTTTCCTTTTCATGTGTTACACACACTCTGGATAAAATGACACACATTTAACATCAAAGAGACTAAGTACAGAATTGACCTTCATCTTATTTAATAGGTTTAAGTTATACATACTTAAGTTAATACTCACTTTTGTTTTAGTTGCTTCTGTATCCATTGGATATTTGGCTTTAAATATTTTCTGAGCTTCCTGAGAGGGACTTAAAGAAGAAATAACTTTTTTTTACATATTTTACACATATAGATACTCAAAAAATAAGTAAATAGAAAATAAGCACTTGCAAATTTATATTCAATTAGAGAAACATACTTGTTTAAATTTTTCCATCTTGTAAAAAATGCTTCAGAATTCATGACTGTTGGTTCGAAAAACTTATTAATAGTCACAGGCAGTTTCATATTCAATTTTTGAAGAACATTTGAATACCTGAAAAAAAAAAAGTTCAATGATTTCTTTAAAGGGAGTAGTAAAACAAACTAGGGAGGAGTTTGGAAACAAAAGGGGACTAGTAAAACAATGTTCTTCAAGAAATACACCTTCAAAACTTGGTCCAACTAGCATTGTCGTGACTGCTTAAAAAACACAACAAAAATGAAAAGCCATGCATTAATATTTAGTCTTTCCAACTGTAATCCAGAAAACAAACTTTAAAGGATTTTTAAAGACCATTATGATAGTTTCTTTTTGTAGATAGAAAATTGTTTAGACTTTATTATTGAAAAATATGCCATGGATAACTTGTCAAAACATTAAATTATTAAACACATTTAGTATACGTCAAAAAATCATGAAAGTAATTCCCTCCTTTTTGGAAAGCAAAACAAATTTTGGATAGGGGGATAGATAATCAGTTTTAAAAAACTACAGTAGAACTCCAATTATCTGAATCAATTAGGACTGAACCCCATTCTGAAAATCTGATTTTTTTCCCCAAAAAATTGTCCAGTATGTATTTTAATTACTGTACGAATGGCATACCATTCTTCATAAAACATTAAATTTACAAATAACTCATTTTACTCCGACTATAGGAATGCTTTAGTATCACTAATGCTAAAATTAAAGTCCATATAAAATTTTCTTAAGTAACAGCCTTCTTAAAATTAGAGTACAGAATGTTATTTTTAGAGTTAAAAAAAATAATAAAACAATTTTCTAACGGGAAACATGTCTGGAGTTCTATTTCCAAATTTTTGATTACACCTCTTCCCTTACGGAAGTTATTTCCATGATATTGGCAAAATATAGAGTCCATTTTTTAACAGTTCCCATCCATTCAGCAGTAGGTGCTGTAAGACCTCCAGCAGATAATAGTGCAATCCAGTTAGCATGTGGTGGTATTTCTTTTAAATTTTTTGTAAATTCCCCTAATGATGAATGAGTCATATTTTTTTTCTAATTTCATATGCTATAAAATGCTAAACTACCTTCTTCATTGTTTTCCAAAATTGGTACATTCGTTTCACTTGTTATTTCCCATTAAAATGTTGAGTCATCTTCTAAATCTTCGAAGTGTATACTTTTTAGCTCACTGGAAGAAATGTCATTGTGCTCCGATTTTTTTCATTATTATCATTAAAAGCATTCTGTAAAATTTCTTTTGTGAGATATCCACAGCTTTCATTAAACTCCTCCTGATTTATTTAAGACGACAAGTTTGGAAGTTAGTTCAGCAGGAGCAAATCTTTACTTCAAGATCACTTCTGAAGGGGAAGGGTGGTCATTAAAATAGCCAAGACCTCTGATTTGGCTAAACAAGCTTTCCAAAATGTCTTGGGTTAATCTTGATGTAAGAATATAGGTGATATTACTAGACTTAAGTGATTCATGAAGTCCAACAAGAGGGTGTCTACCAAATTTCATAAAGTCAATTTCCAGACTTTTGGGAGGTTCCGGGAAAAAAATTCCTGACCACTGCATTTTACTTTGAGAAATTGCACAATGCCCCCTCCCTTGTCTTTATATTTGCATATTTTGTACAACTTCTTGAAATCAATTTTAACTGAAGTATACAGGATTAAGCTTTCATCTATTGAGAAACAGAAGTAGTCGCACTTTCTGATAGAATTAACTAACTGTTCTTGGAAATACGGTCCTAAACCATAAGTTACAAAGTAAGCTATTTTGTTTTTTACCCTCCCGTCAAGATTGATGCGTGCCCATTTTTCCCTCATACAAACACATCACTTGCTTGATGCTTTTGCGGTCCGAAAAATGCATTGCAGTTGCTTTCAGTTTCGAGTCTGTTAATTAGAGAGAAAGGGTTAAAAAAAAAAAAGATTCTTTTGATGAATTTTCCGGACACACTATCCAATTTCCCGGTTTTTTCCGGACCCATTTTCCAATTTCCCGGCTTTTCTCAGACTTTCCAGAGCGGTAGACACCCTGAACAAGAGAATTTATAGATACAATAATTCCTTTTTGAAACGGTAGTAATGTTCTTCTTCCATCAACTCGAATCTTTGAAATTTCTTTAATTTGATTTAAAATAGGGATGTAACAGATATCCGCCAACTATCCGGTATCTGGCTGATTTTTCAATATTCGAAATACTGTCTGATATCCGAATCATAACTACCGGATATCCGACTTCTATGCCGGATATCTCGCTATATACAGGGATGAGAGTGCTTAGAGAGCAAAAAGGAGGAAGTCCAATAAATTTGTCAAAAAGGCACGCAGAAGGGTCATTATTAAAAAAATGCATCAAAATAGAGTGCGGGAGCACATTTGGACAGTATCCAAAATTCAAATCAAACACTATTCTTTTTTAAATAAAATTTAATAAAATTTTACCCAATCACATAATATTCACACTTCAAATATTTGATAAGAAATTAATATAGGCCACATATTGTGCTGAAAACAGAACACTCTAGTATTCTCCAAATTTTAGTTGTAAAAAAAGATCAGGAAAATGCCATACACACAAAGTACAAATAGAACTGACTAATTTAACAAGCATATCAATCCAGTACTTTCAAGTTTACGTTTATTTGAAGATGGAACTGTTAACATTTTTGATGGGCAAAAGACTCCGTTTGGCAGAGGGTTCATTTGTTTTCTGCACTGGTTTTTCAGTGACATTATCTGGATGTTTATTTGAAGTAGATGGAACATTTCTCTTTAAAGAAATTTAATGCATTTTTTTTCAAACAAATCTTTGTAATTTGGTAGCCTTTGCAGGTAGCCTCTTTGCTGCCTCTTTTGACAGGATTTTTTCATTTGAAGAACTTTGTTCGGTAACACACTACTTAGTTTTCAAAACCATGTCACTCTTGTAACTGGAGTATGCAGATCACATATTTTTGCACAGTCTCTTATTGACTGGGTCATGCAGAAAGTCACCTTTCCTAAAAAACTCAACTAAAGTTTTCTTTTTGGCACTCAATTCGTATTTAATAGTCTGAATAGCACCAAATGATTCAATATTCAGCCTACTTGAACCCAGTGTTATTACAGAGTTCATGATACTAAAACCTGATTCCACTTTAGGTCCATGAAGACACGTGAGAAGAGCACATGCCATTCTTGACAAAAGTGGAAACTAGGTGGAATTTTCAATTTCCCCCCCCACCATTTATCCACAGCTTCATTTTGACGTAGCTTGGCAACATGGTAGCAATGGACTTCCATGTCATATGCTTCCCTTTCTTCATCACTAATGACATTGGTTGCTAGGTTAGAAAGATCTTTCATGAGTTTTAAAGAAAGTGAGTGCTGCCTACAAGAAGGATCAATTGCAGAAACTGCATTCAGTAACAAATTATCTAATGGCATCTTTTGCTGTAATTTTTTTAAGCATGCAATATAAGCTTTCAAAACAATTTTTAAAAATTTCTGTATAGTCTCCAACTGAGATTTTGGGACTGAAGTATACAGTTTTTTAACACTTTCCCCCATAAATATAGATTTTGTAGGTAAATGATTGTGTCAGATACATCAAAACATTTCAATTTTTTTGAAGAATCTTTGAGAGGGGCTAATTTTTCAGCTTTTATGAAGAAAGCCAAAAAGTCTGACTAAAGAACTGTTTGTCATGTAAAATATGTATAAAGGGGAACACCATTTTGGAACAGCTTTACATATTCTTTAAGCAGTGATAACACTGACAAACAGATTTGGAATTAACTGGGTTTTTAAATGACAGTCAAACAATTTTTCGACAATTCTGCTCTTTCGATCCTGGCCTGCTTGTGTAAGGACTTTCTCTGAAAGTATTCGCTGCAGATGTCTGATGTGTTCTCTGGCAGAATTACCAACATCACTGGCTTTGTAGATGCTAATTAGAATCTGAAGAAATTGGCACTTTTTTGTGCTGCACAAAAATGAATAATAAAAGACAGTTAAGGCACCAAGCAGCCTTAATAAATTCTGGGCTGCATCATACACAGAAAGCCATCTAATTGGAATGAATGTCTGAGGCATTGTATACTTTATTTTCAATGCACTGCAGATTTCAGAAAATACTGCACACATATCTGGTGACCACTTGAAATCATTATGGATATCAATACACACAGGGGCATAGCCAGGGGGGGGGGGGGATATCGGGATATATCCCCCCCGAAATTTTTGGATTAGTGATGAAATTCCGTCTACTTATACACATATAAGTTCATATCCCCCCCTGAAAAATTTTCCAGGAGCATATCCCCCCACGAAAATTTTTCCTGGCTACGTGCCTGAATACACAAATTCTCTATATGCATTCCAAAAGTTTTTTGCAGCATTATGGATATGATGGATACTATCTCCATCAATGTCCAGAAGATGTAGACACTGCGTACGAATCTTAACTTCAAGGCCAGCATACTTTCCTCTCATAACATTGCAAGAATCGAATAAAATAGACATCAAATTTTTCCAAGGAATGTTATTTTCAACAAATATCGTAACAATTCCTTGAAAAATAATCTCACCATTAACATTATCAACAGCGAACAAAAACAAATGTTTGGTAACAATTATTCTTTTCTTGTTACAATAATTTACAAGCACAGTTATAATTCTTTGATTACTGTTACTTGTGCTCTCGTCCACATTCAAAGAGAAATACTCTCTGTAAATCCTCTAAAAGTTCATCCTTTACTGTTTTTGCAACACAAATCTCATCTTGTACGATGCAGCAGTTCTGTGCAACGTAACCTGATTCAGTGCCTTTTTATCTTTTGACATTTCTTTTACCAGGTGGAGAAGATCTGGTGCCAGAGAAAATGGCAGAGATTTTTCCGCCAAAAAACCAAGGAGCATTGCTTCATAATTTGCTATTCTGACATTGAGTGGTGTTGATGTTTGCAGCAAATTCACTTCAGCTACTGGTTGGCAACCAGCAAACATTGGGTGTAGTCGATATATGGAATTTCACTCCTTCCAGCTCTGGAATCACTACTTCCTAAAAGTTCGGAAAATTAAATTTAGAATGAATACAAATTAAAAAAGTGTGTGCGTGTAATCTTTACGCTTGATTGAAGTAAAATTCTTTGACATTTACAACCCATATCACTGAAATGATTAAACTTTAACTTAAAATAAATAAAATATAATTATATTTATTATTCATGTACTTTACAAAGATTATATAAATGTTATATTCATATTATTCATTGGAAATAGGTACTTGAATGTCATCATAATTTTTTATGTATGAAATTATAGGTTTGTGGTAACTATAATGTGAAACATAAATGTTACTCTCTAAATTTGCTAATTTTCTTGAAAATACAGCATCTAATGTCGTACCGAAACGTGTTATTGATTGAAGTCGAGAAGTATTCATAGTTCGTTGATTTTTTAAAAGAAAAATTTGATCTAATGGCTGAGATTCTTGAGAGCGAAAATTAACATTAAAATCTACAGTAAGAATCATTCATGATAATTACTCAGAATCCAGGAAGTGTCCATGTTGTAGTAAACTGTTTTCTTATACTATTGTTGGGTTTGAATGGGGAGAATGTCCATAGTCTAGTATTATACTTTAACTGATGTTTTCCTCTGTTTGTTGGGTTCGAATGCAGGTAGTGTAAATTTTTTTGTTTTTCTATCACAGTGTTCTTAAGCATTGATTTCATCTGCTGGTAGGTTTCGAATTATTATTCTGTATCCATGTTTTTAAACTGCAGGTTCTGTCTATTGTTTATGATTGATTGCAGGCAGGGTCCGTTTCTTTGTGCTTTTCCAAAATCATGTATATTATTAATCCAAAAATAAGGATTATCGAGAACCTCCTGTGAGGTTGGGATTACATGTAAAATATTATGTTGGATGTACCTTTAAAACGCTTATTGATATATAAGTAAAGATTGATGTCTCAAAGATACGGCACTTGACTGTTTTTCTCGCCATTTCTTTCCCTAACAGGATAAAGTTAGTGAAAGCAGCTGAGCAGTCGAAAAGGTAGGTTTTTCTGTGGTTCTTCTTTTTCAGGGTTAGCGTTTAGTATATGACATATACGTCACTTCCTTTACTGAGTGTTACTTCCGTCAGGAAAAAAAATCTGAGTTACTCCCTACTTGCGCCTAAAGAAGTTTTACTTAAAAAAAAAAAAAAAAAAAAAAAAAAGAAAGAAAACAAATCATAGGAAATTTTGGAATGGTTGGCTGCTGTGACTGGAAAAAAAGTGAAAAATCTGAAACAAGGTCGATTCTGGACCATTTTTTCTTAAAATTGTAGAAATAATGAAAAAAAAAATGCATAATAAAGAAAAAAAAATATTTTAGATTATGAATTGCAAATTAAATTTAAAAAAGTAAAAATAAGAAAAATCGGGAACAAAGGGTCGAGAATCGGTTTATCGGAACGTCGGATTCCAATAATCCTTGTTCAACAAGACGGAAAAATCTGAACATTTTGCTGCTATGTATATTAATAAAAATACTTTAAGTAAAATACATGGTACAAATCCTAAATATACATAAAATGCAGTTTCAAGAATAGTAAGATAAAGTTAATTACAACTCACCAGGTAATGCAAAGTTCTTCTTGCGGGTCTTCAGAAATGGCATGTGCACCCCAGATTTCACGTGGCAAACCAAAACAAGCAGTGGCGGCCCGTGGTCAAAAATGTTAGTGCAGTCGGAAGCATATGAGCCCCCCCCCTTCCTCCGGAGAGGATTGGAAAATCTTTGTTACTGAATTCGAAAGCTGGCGGATTAAGCCCTCACTCACCGATGGGAAAAAAAAAAAAAAAAAAAAAAAAAAAAAAAATTACATAAAAAATGTCAGAGATGCTATTTTACTTCCATAAAATGGACATAAATTTCCACCAGCCGCTCTTCTGTGATTAATCCATGTCTGATTCGAAGTTTCCTTAGAATTTTCTTTTGTAACGATAACTTGAGAAGAAAAAAAAAAAAAAAAAAACTTACTTATTTTTTATAAGTCAAATCAATCCTCCTTTCTTTTAAACATGCGAATTGGTCAGTGATGTCCCCATAAAAAGGTGTTTTTTAAATTCAAATATCAATAATTTTAAAAGCTCTTTAAAATTTCCCATGTTTAAAGAATTTTCTCGCTCGCCATGTCCTCTAAATTCTTGCTTACTTAAAAACAATACTGCTTTGATGGGTGATTGTCCATTCATAAGCGTCTATTCAGGCTTACCTTCTTGATAAATTCAGCAATATAAAGTCCAGAGTTTTCCAAACATATATTCTCCTTACCCCCTCCCTCACTTCTCGTCCGAGCGAATCAGTTAGTCGAGTTCTCAAGTTCAGCCGCCGTTAGAAAATCGTTCATCGGCTGCATACTCCCTATGCTGGAGAGGCTGCTGACGTAGTCGTTGTCATGGCAATGGTGCTGCCAATTTTCTTTTCAGCGCTCTGGGCAGAACCAAAGATTTTCCATATTGAATTGCGGGAAGATTAAAGTGCTTTTTTTCTGAATGAGCGATCCGGCCATAATACGTTTTTTTTGTTTGGTTTTTTTCGGAGATTTTTTTAATTTACCGTAGGAATTCCACAATTCCAATCCGAATTTAGGAAAATTAGTAGAATAAATTATTTTAAAGTATGTGCTGATAATTTCGAGTGCAGCCCGGCTGTACTTGCTGTATCCCACGAGCCGCCACTGAAAGCAAGGTACCCTTTAGAGCCATATATGATTTCTTTACCACAAACAATACAATAACATGCGCCAGATTTATTCAATTTCCTTATGCATTCATTCAAATTAATGTCTCCGACCTTTTTTTCAAGCCAATCCCATCGCCATGGGTTCTTTATTCCTTTATTGATCTTTCGCACGTCAACAGAAGCGGACCGGTTTACAGTGCAGGGTCAGAAGCAAAAATTTTGAAAAAAAAAATAGGAAAAAAAAAAAGGAGCTTTTTACTGTTCTTTGGGAGATCAATCTATCTATAAATATGTGCGAAACAAACTACATAATTAAAAATTTTAACTGAATCTTTTCTAAAGAAATTTTAAGAAAAACTGGGTACTCTTTATTAATAAGAATGTAACCATTTGTACTATTATTGTCAAGTTCAAGAGACTTGACAATAATAGTACAAAAGACTTACTTTTTCATTCGACTTTTTGTTTTATTATTGAAAAGAAACTATTAAGAACAAACTTTCTGTCAGTTATTTTTCTTTAATTGCTAACAATAAATAAATAAGTTTACATCTATTGCTACTTAGTTATGTTTTTCCAAGACACTCGGGAATTAAAAATTGAAGCTCTTGTTAAATTAACTATCGAGAATTTTTAATTAATATTTAAATTCCATTAACTTGTATCTTTTTCAACATAAAATCACAAATAGTAATTGATACAGTTGTCACAAGTAAAGTCTCGTCTACAAGATTTTTCTATCAGCTTCAGCTTTAAGTTCTTTTGTAATACTTCCAACTTTTTGTGTTGCTATTTCAATTGCTGGAGTAGCGATCTTCATGTTCGGAATATTGTTTACTTAATTGCATCCTGTAATTTCGTATTGCTTTCTTATTGTAAGGTATGTCTGTATTGCTTGGAGATCTTCCTGCAGACCTTTTACTTTCTCAATGTTCTGTATTTTTTTTTCTTTCTTTTCTCCTTATTAATTCACTGGCTTCTTTTTCTTCTTCTAACATTCATTTTCATGTCTTCAGTTGCTTTATTTATTGCTTTTTCTTGTGAATAAACAGCATATACTTTAGTCACAGCATTAAGTAGCTGTTTTGTAATTGCAATATTACTAATGGTACCATTTCTCCTAATGGTATCTTTAACTTGTCGAATTCCAATAATCGCAGCCTCTGAGAGATTATGTCGTTCATAAGACAGAATGCTGCGATTTACAGAAAAACCTCTTTCAACATCAGAATTGGCATGCAACAGAGAAAAGCAATTTTTGATTATAATCGATAAATTTGAATACTCTTCTTTTCCGTTCATCTTATCAACAAGACTGAAAACTTCTTTCCAGTACCCGTCAATTGGCCGTCTGTCATCATCAGTACGTTCATTAAAGCTTTATACAATTACAAGGGAGGATTAAAGGGGGGGGGCAGAGGGGGTGACCGCCCCCCTGAGAAAAGAGAAATTAATGTAAAAGATCCTATTTTGATTCCATAAAATGGATGTATATGTTAATCTTCTAATTAACTGCCCCGCCCCCCCCCCCCCCCCGACAAACTTGCAATAATCCGCCACTGTACAATTAGATCAACTTCGTCATCTAATCTGTAAGCTTGGTATTCCAAAACTGTTTTGTCTATAATTTCATTAGACAAATTTAACGGTGCTAAACAAACACATAAGCTTTGAATGGCGCTGTCATTCTGAGAGGATCTGAGAGCCGGATGCAGCTGCTCCAGATCTTTCAAAAATGAATGATTTATAGGCAAAGATTGTTTCCGTAATTTGCAAAAATTTACTAAAAATGCCCGCATGCCCATTCGTGCTTTCTTTGCATCATTTTCCTCAATCTGTTACAGTGATTCTCATTACAAAATAATAATAAAAGCAACCCTTGCTCCAAGTTGAAATTTCCCCCAAAAGTGTTAATTGAAACAACTGGATTTGGATTAAACCAATAATCAATATTATTTCATCAATTGTTTCCTGAATTTATATTTAAAACAAGTTTAAGCAGCGATTCCCATAGCAAAATAATAATTAAAATAAATTAAGTTTCATAAATAAATTTTTTCCCAAAAGTGTAAACTTTAACAATGGTCAACTTTAATTACACCAATATTGTTTTTCCGATCGTTACCCGATTTTATAATTGGAAACATAGTCAGATAAAAGAAAAAACTATCTGCGCACATAATCCAAAACTATCTGCAGACTCATAATAGTTCGTGATAACTAAATACATAATATGTATATAAACATGTGTATATGCATATGCACACACATGTGTGCAACGTGCTTGGGCTCAGAGCTCATTCTAAGTAGAAAAAAGGGCAGGGTGCAGAGGTTTTAAAAAAGGGCATCATTATTTTAAAAGGGCATTGTGTTTCTTAAAAAGGGCAGTACATATCCTAATTCTAATTTGCAAAAATCCCCTAAAAAAATTGAGTAAACCAATGCTTTATTGATTACTAATAATTAATTAGTAATCTTTATTAATAAATTTATTACTAGTCTTTATTAAAAATTTGATAAAATTAAGTTGATAAAGCTAAGTAATGTAAAAGAATTACATTTTCAGTAACTTCATTAATTAACTTATTAAAATAAATTATAAATAGTTAAATTAATAAGAATATTTCTTTAAAAGATTTTTTTATTTTTATAACAAAAATAATCACCCAAACATACCTAACAGACAAGAAAATGCTTAATTAAGTATGCATTCACATTTTAATAAACTATTTATTTGATCACCTTGTTAAGAATCATCAATAAAAGTTTAACTAAATTAAGAAACACTTAATAAAGTTAAGTTGTTCTAAACCTAAATTTTCATTTTTATTAATTTTTTTCAGTTTTCAAGTTATTACATTTCTAAAAATAATTCATTCAATTTTTCATCATTCACTTGTCTTTGTAAGAATTAATCCAACAGTACGAACAATTAAAATATAGTTAATGCATGAAATTAGTAATAACACTTCTGTTCAAAATTCAATACATATTCCACTACAAATTCCAGTAATTTATTAATTTTTTTGAAAATGGACAACCAAAAGATTTTTTTTTCAGGATTATCTGCAGCCATTATAAGTGTTCTTTTGTTGATTTTAACAATCAGCTGGTCACCTATATAAGTGGCAGTATTGAAACCGCCTGAAAAGAGATAAGAACCTCAACCCCATCTTTCTCCCCGTCTAGCTCGGAAAGAAAACCACACACACAAAAAAAATAAATAAAAATGTTCTGACAATAAATTTCTAACTTTTCTTCAAATTAAGATTCTTTTTAAAATTTGGACTCTGAATCAATTTTTGCATTTAAAAGTAATTCCCAAAATTTCAAACAAATCGGTCCATTAATAAAAAAATTATAGATGAATGAATTTTTACACAGTTGATTTCCATCCCCCCTTTTCACCACAGAGTGCGTTAGCATAAAAGTTGTGTAAATTCCTCCCCACCAAATAAGAGAACAAATAAAAGGGATAACGAATATAAAAAAAATACTTCGCGGGCAAAAGAGGATGTCTAATTTTTAATCATCGGCGCAGCGGCCGGCTGACCCCGCCTAGAATGAGCTCTGCTTGGGTTATAGCGACTTAAAAAAGATTTATGTAACTATCCATTTAAAAAACAACAACTTGGAATTACTGGAAAACTATCTGCAAGACCTTTGAATGTATCCACGTCCGGCATGCATCTACATTATCTGACTATGTTCGGAAGAATTTTAAACGGCGTTTCTTTGTTAAAGAAGGGTGGGAAAATAACTCCCAGCTAACTCAAACAGTTTCGGATCAGCATTTGAGCCCTGTAAAGTTTTTTATTTTTTATTTTTTATTTTTACCACCACGGTTTCTGCCAACGCCGCGTATGCACGCATTTCTGCTCTTTCATTATCCCTATGGGAGCTGGACTTCTTCACACGAGTGATTTATATTCTACACTGCTCAAACACTATTTTTGATGGAGAGCTTTATCTTGTTTTCCTTAATAACATGCATTGATTTTATTTTTATTTCAAATAGCCAAATATCTCCAAAATACACTTTAAAGAATGACTGCCCATAGAGCGTAATGTAATTTTTTGAGTTGTCCTGTAAAGGAACTATAAATGCTACATGCACCAGTTTCAATGGGGTACATGGCATAGCACAGAGGGAAAGCATACATAATTTTTGTAGCAATCAATGCATATTATGAGAGATAAAGCACAGACAGACAGACAAAAACACTTTTCAACCATGTAGGAAGTGTTAAACAGTGTTGTAACCATAGAGCAGATAGTATAGTGTATGTTTATAATAGATTGCCTCTATCCGAAATGAAACCTATCGTGCGAATTTTTCCTCCTTTTTTGGCTGATTTTAAAGATTCCAATTTTGTGAAAGGACCCATTTTAAAAGATTGTAATTTTGTGAAAGGACCAGTTTTAAAAGATTGTAATTTTGTGAAGGGGGCATAAAACAGTCCCAAAATTTGCCTGGATCAATCCCTGTTTAGTGGAAATTGAAGAAATATATTTTTATTCTTTGAATTTCAGTACGTATTAGTACATGTCGCAACAGCACAAGAAGGCATTTTACAGGGTGTCTACCAAATTTCTGAAAGTCAATTTCCTGACTTTTGGGAGGTCCCGGGGGAAAAAATTTCTAACCAATGCATTTTACTTTGGGAAATTGCACAGTGCCCCTCCCTTGTCTTTATATTTGCATATTTTGTACAACTTTTTGAAATCAATTTTAACTGAAGTATACAGGATTAAGCTTTCATCAACTGAGAAACAGTAGTCGCACTTTCTGATAGAATTAACTAAATATTCTTGGAAACACAGTATTAAGCCATAAGTTACCAAGTAAGTTAATTTGTGTTTTACTCTCCCATTACAATTGGTAAGCCCCATCCCCCCCCCCTTATACAAACACATCGCTTGATGCTTTCGCAGTCCGAAAAATGCGTTGCAGTTGCTTTCGGTTTTGAGTCTGACAATTAGAGAGAAAGGGTAAAAAAAAGGACACAAAAAAAATAAAAATAATGATTCTTTTGGTGAATTTTCCGGACACATTATCCAATTTCCTGGCTTTTTCCAGACTTTCCGGAGCGGTAAACACCCTGTTTTAACACGAAGAAATAAAATTTAAGCTATATATTTTTTTACTGACCATGAAAAGAGAATGAACTAAGTCAAATGACGTAAAGCTATCTTTCTAATTGTGTCAACCAAACCGGAAGGGCCAGAAGCAGGAGCGCAGTGATGTCACAGAAGCTCTTAAGGCTCTTCCTCAGACAGATCGAAAGAAGTTTCCTTTCCATGTTAAGCAATGGGAATTTTATTACTTCGGTTTTCAAGTAATATCTCGGCACTAAATTAATATTTTTAAATTTTTCTTTCATTGTTGTTTTCTTGAAAGACTTCTCACCTTTTCCATCTTTCAGATTTTAGAAATATTGCTTTGATGTATTTTTTATTTAATATTAAACACAATCATCTATCTACAAAGACACGAATTCTGACAGTCAACTGCGATTTTCTCAGACCAGACTAACTTTTTTGAAATTTGGTAAAGATAGAAAAATTGCAGTGCACTTTGCCTTTTCAAATACATAAGTATTTTTTATCTAATCCATAAATTTGATTTTTAGCGATTTATTTACACATTTTTGATGAAAAATTTTCAGATGTTTTCCATCCCCACTTGCCCACGTGTTGCGTTACCACCCGCAGAGATGAAACGGGGATAAGGAGGAACTTGATTTACGACTCCTCGCAGAAAAGGAATAGATTTGTTTCGGATGGATGATGTAAATGGAGGGACAATTTACATTGCTCAGTACGGAGTACAATTTCCACTTATATAATATTTAAAAAGTTTAAATGCACAAACTTTTTTAGGTGAAGTAGCTTCAACCTAAAATTGTAGGAAAGTTTATTTCTCTTTTGTAATTCCATATATATCTAAGTTTCCTTCTGATGTTCGGTAATCAACTAAAGCACTATTCATTACGCTCATTACCTATATATATATATATATATATATATATATATATATATATATATATATATATATATATATATATATATATTTTTTTTTTACTTGTATATAATTTTTCACACAGCTATATAAAATGCTAAAGAAAAGGACCTTTAGTATATAAGTAAAGGTTAAAAAGAAATATAAGTAAATAGTATTATCCAGTAAGTAAAAACATATTGGACTAATTTGTATGTGTGTGTGTGTGTATGTATCTATGCACGCGCAATCGAATAGGCAAACTCACATCATCTAATCCGAAAGTCACTAATGACCAGAGTGTTTGACAAATTTTAATCGAACTTGGCTATTAATCATCCGCATCTGTTTTTTTTTTTTTTTTCCCTGTAATTCCAACTTCCAACAATGTCCGCCTTCTTTTCATACTACCCTCTGATTGCAGTTCTATATCTTACGTTTTCGGGTCCCAGATGTATGTTTATACTTATCCGTTACAAAAGCTTCATTAGTAATCAGTCAAATATATTGGCGCCTTTCTTTTCCTTTCTTATTGCATGTTTAAACTTTAGTACATGATGACTGCGTCTGTGTGATCCAGAAGAGGTTTTGGAAGACACAATTACTTTATTTCCCGGTGAGACTTGTGCGCCAAAAATTCGCAACATACGTCCTCTAGGAGTGGAATTCGAGGCAATTGCCCCTCCTCCCCTCTCGGTGGGTCAGGGTCAGCTGGAGGGGACCCTTTTTTCGTATATTGTCCCAGGACCACAGTATAACTTTTTGAATAACTCAAAATGAATCACGATTTAAATATGATGACTGATCAAAAATGAAGGAAAAACATTCTTTACGCATCGAAGTTTTGAAGTACGGACGCAGCTATAACGGGCATTATTTATTCTGTTGGCTAAAAGGGAGGAAAAAACAGAATATATTTAAAGAATTGGTTCATATTAAGCATTTAAAAAAAATTCTCTGTGGTATTAATACATCCAAAAAAACTTCTAAGCCGATTTGAAATTTCGCAATCAAATGAAGTGTTTAACTAACTCAAAAGTATTAGAAATTGCTTTTAGGATCATATTTAAAATTTTCTGTGCATTTAAACTTCTTCAATGTTATATCAGTGTAAATTTTACTCCGTGCTGGGCAATGCAAATTGTGCTCATTGATATTTAATTAATTTAATTGGGAGGATACAAAACTGAAACGCCCGACACGTGCAGATGCCTCTGATTACAGGATCTTGGCTCCCAAGCTGATGAGCTGATTTCAGTGCAATTTATTTTGTTTCAAAGCTGATTTCACGAGTGTTTCTTAGTTACATTGGACGATATTGATTTCAACATATTGAGGCTTTTTTTTTTTTTTTAAATATAAATGCTTATTTGCACTTGTTTTCTAGGTGTGGTTGATTACATTCTTAATAACTAAAGCAGCCTTTTATTAATGAATATGTCATTTTATCTCTCACCCCCTTTATTGAATTGTCCCAAAAAAGCGACATAATTTTACATATATTTAAATACTATTAGTTCGCAACAACTTTAATCCATTGTTACAATATTTCGTAAGCTGTAGATATGCATCCCATGTATTTTTCTATAAATAGGTTACAATCATAAAAATTTCAACATAGGGTTACCAGGCGAAAAGCACGAAAGGTGAGAGATAAAATGACATAGTTAATTAATATCGTTTTAATATGGCAATAATGAAACTAAAAAATTAGGGGGGGGGGGGTCATAGGGGTCTCCCCCTGACGAGGCTCGAACAGCCGAGTTATATATATATATATATATATATATATATATATATATATATATATATATATATATATATATATATATATATATATATATATATATATATATATATATATATATATATATATATACATACATACATATACATACATACATACGCAGTGGAACTTGCCTTATATGACCACCCTCGGAATCAACAAAATTGATCATCTTATAAAGTGGTCACCTTACAAAGGTTGCAATGTGCAGTGATTAGAAAGGGAAAATTTACAAAAGTGGTCAGTATAGACTTGTGGTCTCTTTACGAAGGTGGTCACTTTAGGAGGTTCCACTGTGTATATGTAATGCGAGGTATATCTTATTTGCAGTACATATTGTGTTTTACTTATTAGTTATATAGATAGATAGATAGATAGATAGATAGATAGGAAACTCGGCTGTTTGAGCCTCGTCAGGGAAAGACCCCCCCCCCCCCCCCGAACCCCCTAATTTTTTGTTTCATTATTGCCATATCAAAACGATATTAATTGACTATGTCATTTTATCTCTCATCTTTCGTGTATTTCGCCTGGTTCAAGTTAACCATTTGCGGAACAAATTAGAAATGTTGAAAATAACTCTTGAACAACAATCAGGGAATTTAGATCTGAACACAATGATAAAACACATCTGAAAAAACTTTGTATGAACTTTTTTGCACATGAAATCAAATGCAACAAATGGAGTTTATTTCCAGATAGTTCAATTATTTTGCCCATCTGGGGCTGCAAGTATCAGCACATTAAATGTTTTGTAAGTAGTTTATGCGAATTTTATTAAAATTTCAAACCTTCATATTTTTTCCTGCGAATTTTCTGTTTTTATTTGCGAAAATTCCGTACCGCTAATTATAATTCAAAAATTCTTAAAAAGATATAAATCTAACAAGTTTTTTGTCCATTTTTTGTGGTATTATTCTTGAAAAGATGGTTAGATTCTGAAACTTTCAATACTTTTGACCAGTAGTGTACATATATATTCTGGATTCTGTCTGGATTCTATCTGTTCTGGATATATTTTTTTCCAGAAAACACACAGTTTGCAAAATTTCGAAATCGGTATCAGCCGAGGTCAGAAAAGTTGTTACTTGGGTTGGATAATAACCCTGTAATTTATTTCGAAGTTCGACAATGTCTTCCGGTGGCGCCAACGCCTTTAAATTCCGGAATTAGGGCCAAAATAGACATTTTCTTCCCGATAACACAATTTTTCCGAATTTTGAAATCGATATCAGACGAGCGCGGAAACTTCTTTATATGATACACTCTAAAAATAAGAAGCATTTTTACCGCAGAACTATTAAAGATTTCCAAAATCCGGTAAATTTTATTTTTGGAAATGCTTTCGCTAAAATACCCGATTTTAAATGAGCCAGTGCCATCTGAAGATATTGTCCGTTTTTTTATTTTTAGGAGGGGAGGGTGTTGAGCAGTTACTTACTAATCCAGGAACAACTTTCCAGCATTCGGCTGATACAGATTTCAAAAATCCGGTGAGCGGAAAAAACGCCACCCGGTAAAAACGCCGCCGGAAAAAACGCCACTTTTAATAGTTTTATGATGTAACATAGTCGTTATATGCTAATCGATGAGGAAAGGAGCGTAGCCAGAATTTTTTTTCGGGGAGGGGGGGTTGTATGAGATATAATTTTGTATTGATAAACTTAATTTCTTTTCAAAAAGAAAAAAAAAAAAAAAAAAACACGGTTATTAGCCAACCCAAGAAAAAACTTTCCGTACTTTGCTGATATCGATTTTGAAAATTCGCAAAAATTGTGTTTTCGAGGGAAAAAAATTCCTATTTCGCCCCAAATTGCCACTTTTAAAAGTTATTATATATATATTAAAGATCAGAAAACAAAGTCAGGGACTAGGAAGTAGGTAAATTTGTATTACACACGAAAATATTTTACACAATCGTGTAAACTATTATGCATATTTTAATTTGTCGCAACTGAATACTTTTAATGAAAGTGTTTTTCAACGCCCAGATTTAAGCAATTATGTAAATAAGGAAGTTTAAAAAAATGTATTATTTTTATGTCACTTTTTCATCATATTAACCAAACTAGAAATCAAAGCCCGTTGTGGAGGCAAATACAACGGGCGCTTGAAAAAACATTCGACGAAAATGTCTACACTGAATACATTTAGTCTTCGTCTACCTAAAATAAATAACTTCCTATTCAATTTTTATTATACACCCAAATCGAATTTCATCCTCTTCTGGAAACGCGCGGAAACTTGTGGCATTCAAAAGATTTCGTTTTGTGTTCACAGTCATTCTCATATCCATGCAGACGATTTATTTGTGAAAAAATAAATAAATAAACTATGTAATCTAGAAAAACAATTTTAAAGGAATGAATCACAATTTTCCCTTCAAAGGCTGATAGATAACCGTGACGTGAATATGACAATTTTTTTACACTTTGAAAGTCTAATTTTTTCACTCAAATTATTCGCTTTTTTGAATCTCTGAAATAAAATGGAGCTGACAATGGCAAAAAATCTCTTAAAAAATTAGGGAACCGGTGGATTGTCAGATTTTCAAAGTAACAGAGATTGTTTTTATATTTTTATACATAGTTATGAAAAATTTCAAGCGGATCCTATGAATGGTGTCGGTGTTATTAGGCTTTTTCTGGTTTTTAATGTTTTTGGAGTAATGGAGGCAAAATGTTTACATCGAAGTGGTTTGCCTAGAATCTTTACAAATTGAGTCAGCCAGTCAGGGTTCAGCGTAACTATATAGTAGAATAATTACGATGTAAAATTTCTCATATTCGCGCTTCGATATTTTCTTTTAAAATGTTAATTTTTATAACAACACTTTACAAATTGCAGTCTCCTTTGCAAATTAAATAAATTTTTTATTATACTTGTAATTTATCATTGAGTATTCTGCAATTTAAATCTGTTCGAACGAATACACTCAACTGAAAATAAATTTTGCTCAGGCAGCGGGGGCATGTAGACGGAGGTCACAGGTCAAAATCTCCCAACCCGCCAACGGGTCATAAATTTCCCATCAGTAACGGACACGTGAGCTATCGCATTTCGCGATAGGAGCTTTTGTGAGGGGGGTAGGAAATTGTTCCTCAAAACGCGACTCGAAAAAATTTCTGTCTGAGGAGGGGCCTTAACGTGGGAAAAAGTTTTACGGTGGAGGGTGATTCTTCAAAGGAATGACCCAACCCTTGTGTATTCTATAGTCCTGGTTAATATGCCTTTTAACTTGTTTCATTCAAGTTCTAATTTTGTGCACAAGAAGGACAATAGCATGTGTAGACAGAATCATTTTGCGAATCTCATTATGTTTCAGTCTATTTTTTTTCTGAAATTCAAAAAGCAATTCGGATAATCAGCAATTTGGGAAGCTTGAGTTCGGATAATTGGAGTTCTACTGTATAACAAAGGTTTTTAGAACTGATTCAGAGTACAGAAGATGAATAATAAGAATAAAACAATTATTAAAAATACATACTATAAATAAAATAACTGAAAATAATTAATATTAACCTTTAGTAATAGATAGCAAAGTGGCACCCTCTTTCAATGAAAGAATTATGGCAACGAATATGCCATCCTAATATTTCACTATTTTCAATTGTACAGCTTCTCCGAGAAGACTTTTTTGACACTGAATAACAACCTGCCCACTGACTATTATACAAGAGCGAAAATTTTGTTTGCTTGCAGAACGAAGATCCAAAATGAAGCAGGAAACCAATCACGTGACATGAACAAAACATAGCTCAATTGACCTTGATATCAAAGATGAAGATTTAAATTATAATGGTATGCTAGATTTACCCACACACAAGCAATACCACATGTTGGCTCGGATGGGAGAAAAAAGGAGCGGGTTACTTTCGGGATTTTACAGTTATAAAAAAATCTTATGGTTAAATATTTGAATGATGCTTGAAATATGTTCCTTTTGCAAGAAGCAAGAGCTGATATTAAAAATTAATTTCTCATGGATTTCTGAAATGTGCTTTTCGATAGCAATGAAATACTTTCATTGATACAATGAAACAAAAAATTACTCGATAGCAATGAAAGTATTTCATTGCTATCAAGTTGTTAATTGTTTTATTCTTTTGTTAATTCAAAATGAAAAAGGAGCCAATTTACAAAGGGAAAGGAATTTAATAAGCAAGGCATAGTATTTACCCATCCTTGCCTGGTGGAAAGTGAGTAGACAAGAAATAATTTCATTTTATTAAATATCAATTCAGAAAAAAAGTCCAATACTTACATAAACTGCACAGTTAACACAGGTTTTTCATTAAAGTCATCAATACATTCTATATTTAACTGCTGTTGTACCTGGGCACCAGCATCTATTGTAGGTTCAACAGGTTTAAATTGAATGTTTAATTCTAAGAGTAAATTAAGGATAATAGTATTTAAAAAAATAAAAGTATCAGCCCTAAACATCTGAAAACATAACATTAATGTGTTTACCTTGTGCTACAAAAAGTTTTCAGTCTTTCTTCTAGAAAAAGTGACCAGAAAATACTCCTTTCATGTGTGTTCGTTATGCATTTTATTACCTAAAAGTCCTCTTATTCATCAATCTAATATCTAAGGATATAAATAATTCTTGAGGCAATAGATGCCCAAACACTACTTATTTTGCGAACAATTACAGAAGTCACTTACTCATAGGGGTTAGGCAGAATTGGGCAAAGTACATTGAAAATGTACTTTCGAGAAAATACAAGGTACATTGATTCAAATGCTTGAAAATACAAGATACATTGATTCAAATGCTTGAAAATACAAGATACATTGATTCAAATGCTTGAAAATGCAAAATACTTTCTGATCTGAAAACAATTACAAAATATATGTATTTTCAAAATAATCACAAAATACATGTACATTTTACTCAAATTTATTTTGACATAAAAAAATTAACAATAGTAATAGTTACTATTTATCATAGAAGGTGTATCATTAAAATGTTGAAGTATGAAAAACCAGAGCTCATTCTAGGCGGGGTCAGCAGAGCGCCGTGCCCCCGATGCCCTTTTCATAAAAAAAAATCCGCCCTGCTGCCTTTTGATTTACGTTAGTGCCCTGATGACGCAAAAATCAATACCCTCTTTTGCCCTCGAAGTTCGTTTTTTCTTTCTTTCTTTTTTTTTTAAATCTCATGTGTACGGAAGTTTCTTCAGCCCTTTTATCTGCTCAACTCTATATTGGCTGCTCACACATAACGTGCTACTGGCACTTGAGAAAGGAATGAGAGGAATTCGCTGTGGACACTGAGGCATTTCTATGAATTGCCAATACACGCCCCTTTATTGCACCTGTCTTTGAAAGTACTTCAAAGATCTATGGTGAAAAGAAGAAGGGGGGGTATATGGACGTCTAGCACAGATTCTTGGTTTACTCCTTTTGTGTGTTCCACATGCAAGTTTGATGTTTTGCCGAACCCTGTTGACGTTCACGAAGAATACATCGTTATAAATAAATAACCTGACCACATGACTTTGCCAGAGGCCTGGTGGTGTAGAAGCACAAGTCGCCGGAAGACGCAGCGTTTGTCCATGGCGACAATAACACCAGCCAAGGAAGCAACGCGGGTCACATGACGTGACGTCACTATTTCCGTCCTTTGCTTCTCGGGAGCTAGGGATGCCTAGAAGGCTAGCAGTCCCGTTGTGTTATTGTTTCATAAGAGACCACGTTGTTTGCGATTTTTAAAATCGTTTTAAATTAAAATTGCCAGATCGTTGCTGTGTGCCTAGTTGCTCGTCGAATTATGATGACAAAACTGGCAGATATATATCAGTATTTAAATTTCCTAAAGGGGAAAACAAAAAAAAAATTTGTAGATAAAGAAAATTCCGCGTAAAGACTGGTCACGCGCATCAGGCCGCGGTCAGACTGCGTAAAGAAGTGTCGTGTGTGCAGAGGATTTTGTGGAATCTGATATTTATAAAGATTGATGAAATACCTGATAGAGAAGGTAAGATTTTAAAAATTCCAAGGAAATGTCCACAACTGAGAGATGGTGCTCATCCTTCAATATTTAAAAATTGCCCAAAATACCTGACGGAAAATAAAATTCCTTCAAGACCAAGTAGAACTGAAAAGCTACCAAAATTGGCTGATGCAAACTATCAGAAAATTTTAGATGGTGATAAAATCAAAAGCTTCAATGATATGCAGAAAGAGATTGAGATAAAAGTCGATAAATTTAATTTGCATTTAAAGTCTGTTCTGATAAATAATGCTAATGAAGTTTTTTTTGTTAAATATTAATTTTGTTTCGGCTCCAACTATTATATCAAGCATAAAAATCAATAGTGATATCAGTGTAAATATCTTTTATGGTGATACAGCTGTTCCTCTTACTAAATTTAAAAGCATTTTAAATCACCCCGAAGACCTTCTTGTACGATGGAGTACCCTTGAAAATTTACTAAGTGCAGTAAAAAACCTCAAAGAAAATGCTTTACATGAGTCCGTATTAAATGATAAAGAGAATTGTTTGAAACTATGAGAAAAATGCATCATTAAAAATGAGGAAAATGAGGTTTATAACAATATACAGTTCATTCTAGAGCAGATGAAGTTATCTGATAAATCGAAAATGTAAATAGATTTCATCTGTCTCAGTATTATTCTAAATTCCTGCACTAATAAAACATAGGTATATGTGCAATTTAAAGGATTAGTTTTACGTTTTCTTCAGAAAAGATTGGATTTGTTCTTACGCTGTTTCATGTGTCTGAATTATATTAAATGGCTACTTAAATATATAAATTTATTCAGTGAAGTAATAATGATTATTTTGCTCAAGTACTATTGCCAGTTTATGAAAACAAAAGCGTTTAAAGATGTATTTACATGTACATATACATTTAAGTTTGGTTTAGCTACGATAAAAATAGTTTATATGTCAAGATTTTTTAACTGTGCTAGAATTGATCAATGTTTAATATGTGTTCTTCGGTAAAATAAAGGTTGGATTTATTTTAATATTTTTCATTTATATTGTTACACATGTACTTTAAGAATATACATGCTGTGCGCAAATTGTGAAAAAATATATTGCTCTAAATGTAAATAATATTTAATTCTTTATAAAGCCTTAAAAATACTAATAAAGTGCTTTTATTATGTTTATTATTACAATTTCTTTAACATAATTAGAAAGAAAATAATTTATATTTATTCTATTAATTTAGGTTTTACTGTAAATGGTTAAGAGTATAACTGGATTATAACATTTATAATCATGAATAAGATCGCTTTCATTATCCTTAAATGTATTTTTGTAAATTTAAATAAAACACTTTTCTTTATTTTCCTTCTTAGTGTGTCTTTATTTTTCTTTTTTAAGCATAAATTAGTGTTTTTTTTAATTTAAATAATTAATGGAAGGTGTAGAAGACATAATACCTAAATTTTTCAGAAAATGTACACTAGTATATATTATAGATAAATTAATTAAAAGCATTATAGCTTGTTCATAAACATTTTGCAATTTCAATTCAGAATTATATCATTTAATGTTATTTCAGTAACTTGCCATGTCATCTCAGTTTAAGAATTAGATAGTATCTTTAAAACTATTGAAAATATAAACGTTTTAAAGATTCTAAAAGCCGATTCGCCTGAGACTGCTAGGACGGAGGTCGTGACGTCAGCGGAAGCTTCCGTGGCCGGTGTTGTTGTTGCCATGGTTTGTCTCTGTAGTGGTGAGAATAAACTGTGTAAAAAATCGTTCATCTGTATATTTTGAATTGATAGATCGATTATTTATTTTATTTTGGGGGTCACTTTCAAATACAAAAATTGATTCATATTCCAAATTTTAAAAAGAATCTTAATTTGAAGAAAAGTTAGACATTTATTGTCAGAACATTTTTATTTATTTATTTATTATTTTTTTTGTGTGTGGTTTTCTTTCTGCGCTAGACTGGGGGAGAAAGATGGGGTTGAGGTTCTTATCTCTTTTCAGGCTGTTTCAATAGGTGACCAGCTGATTGTTAAAATCAACAAAAGAACACTTATAATGGCTGCAGATAATCCTGAAAAATTTTTTAGCTATTGTCCATTTTCAAAAAAATTAATAAATTACTGGAATTTGTAGTGGAATATGTATTGAATAACTGGAATAGATATTTATACCATTATATGGTAATTTTGAACAGAAGTGTTATTACTAATTTCATGCATCAACTATATTTTAATTGTTTGTACTATTGGATTAATTCTTACAAAGATAAGTGAATGATGAAAAATTGAATGAATTATTTTTAGAAATGTAATAACTTCAAAAATGAAAATTTAGGTTTAGAACAACTTAACTTTATTAAGTGTTTCTTAATTTAGTTAAACTTTTATTGATGATTCTTAACAAGGTGATCAAATAAAAAGTTTATTAAAATGTGCTTCTTATGCAAAATGCTTGCTTAATTAAGCATTTTTTTGTCTGTTAGGTATGTTTGGGTCAGGGCGCGGAAATTAGCAGTCGTTAGTCGTATTTTGCAACTGTAATTTTTGTTTTGACGACCGAGATTTAAGAACCAGTCGTCATTTTTGGCGCCTAACATTTTGCCTGAAACAGGGCTGCCACAGGCGACTATTTTGGCATCGGACGACTCCGGCGACTTTTTAAACAAAAATACCGCGAAAAACGAATATTTTGTGAATTCTGGGGACTTTTTTACTGTCTAGACGACTATTTTTCAAAATGTGCTGAAAAAACATAAATATAAATTTCCATGAAAAAAACTTTTGCTTTCGTAAGCACCGCTCCATGGCAGAAAAAAAACGATCCTCTGCAGAGTCTTCTGTGGTCGAAAAACGCACGGAAGACCACATTCTTGTCTTCCGCGGATGTGTAATAATTTAAATCGCACTTTTTGTAATGTAAACAAATAGAGAAACTTAAAGAAATTTAGGGATAATTTTTTAACTCTATGTATATTAATGAAGTTGATCGGAGGAAACTACGAGCTCGCTTTCACCATATTGGATTCTTTCTGCAATTGTGTGTTTCAGCAGTAGCTTGACTCGTATGGCACGGCGGTGTGGGAAGATACGATGATAATGTTCCAAATAGCCATTTATGAACAAGTTTTTCCCACCTCTTATGTTTATCTTAATCTTCTAACTTACCTGAATTCCGGAGATATCCTAAAAGCTGTGATTAACTGTACACCTAACGTAAACTAAACATCTTAAAGTCAAATAAATATAAAGGTACAGCTTCTCACTAAACTCATAAACTCTCATTAATCTCACCTAACACCGGCGTAAGCGAATAGCATTCAATTAAGCCTCGCGGCGCGAACTCCCGTTCGTAAACAATCACCGTCTTGGATGGAGTGGTTGGTTGAGTAAGTATCGCCCTGAAAGCCGATCGTCCAATGACGGGTGCACTCCAGAAGCCCGGTAAACGTCAGACCGAGAAGAAGCCAGGGTACAACTAAACCACGGCATTCGCTGACAACGATCCAGTATAAAAGGGGCAAGTTTCACTGTGAGTTTCGCAAAGCAGTCAGGCAGACATCGGCAGGTAAGGCAAGGAAGCCTTGGTTTTTTTAAAGCGAGCAGTTATACTCTAGTTTAAGTTTAGTTATTTTTCAGCCATTTTTAATATGATTTTAGTTAAATTTTAACAGAATAGTGCATTAACGCTAAAGCTAAATTAATGATGTTTTTCTTCAAGTTATATAAAATAAAAACCGGCCAATCGAGTTCTATATTTTTCATGATGTTTTCATCCTAAAGTTTTTGTTAAATAAGTTAAAGAAGGTGATACTAAATTAGCTCTTATGGAATTTTAAAGTGACTTGTCAACTCTCATGAAGTTTAATAGCCTGTGAAAATGTTACCCTGATGTTCTATTTATGAACCAAATAAAGATCGATGTTGCCTTTATCTCAAGTGCTATCTTTATTTCTCTACTACTCTTCATTTGCGGCCATCTACTCTCAAACACAAGTTTTGTCTCCAGGTGTTGACTTCTCTACAAAATAACGTAGGCTGATAGCACCATTGGAAACAACAAGGGTTATGGGCATAAGTTTGTGAGTGAACGCCCGTAACTGAAGATGAAATTCCCAGTGCTGAGATGGAGGGGCAGCCTGAATGAGTTTGAAGAAAATAAAGTTTGAAGCTTATCCTGAGATTTTTAAAGTTGATGTCCAACCTAGAATTTTAAGGTGTTCTTGAATTTGAAATTCACTACTTGAAGTTTAGAAGCCGAAATTTTTGACGTTGTTGAAGTTCTATTTTTTGAGTTGAAATTTTACATTTTTGAAGTTTTACGATTTGATGTTTGAAGTTTTGATATTTTCACCTGAAATTTTTGAAAGTTTGAAAAAAAAAAAAAAAAAAAAAAAAAATGGCTAATTCACCAGGAAATTTTTACTATGTTGAGAAACTTAATGCAACCAATTATTCCTCATGGTGTGTTGACATGAAGTTTTTGCTGTTGGAGAAAAATTGCTATGAAATCGTGTGTGGCAGAGAAAAATGCCCGGAGATCAAAGAGGGCATCGTTACAGAAAAGGACGTAGAGGCATACAATGTTCGCAAAAGGCTCGCATTATCCATGATCTACTTGAATGTTTATAGTGACTTTCGACAAATCATCGGCGATTTGGATGACCCGTGTGAAGTTTGGGATCTTCTAAAAAGAAATTTTAAGCCCGACAATCGTAGTCACCATATGCAGATCTTCAGTGAGTTAATGCAGTGTAAAATCCAGCCAAATGAAAACGTGAATCTCTTCGCCTCACGAATTCAAAGCCTAGCAAATCAGCTTAAGGACAGTGGGAAGTCCCTCGACGAGGTTTTTCTATCGTATCAGTTCTTGAGAAACCTACCATCGAAGTTTGACTCCGTAGTCCAAAGCGTTCTTCGTTGGGACAGTGCAAAGTTCGTGTTCAAAGACATCGTCCTGGAACTGGTAGCTGAAGAGACCAGGCTTAACCTACGCGACTCCGACAGGAGAGCTCCCACGAAGGAAGCCTTCAGTGCCCAGAGAAACCGAGTCAAGTGTTTCCGGTGCGGTCGCCTGGGGCACCTCCAGGGAGATTGCCATGCTCGCATAAGGTCTCCCAGCCCATCTACAGCCAGGCCTTATAGTCCAGAAGTTTGTAAAATCACAATGTCAAGGTCTTGTCCAGCAACTGAACAGCTGAGGTCCTGAAGTAGGCACCATGGTCAAGGTAACCAGTCAAAGTCCCACCAGAATACTACCCCCAAGACCATTCCAGGTAACAATTTGAACTTTTTTGTGGCAGAGGCCAATTTGATCAACAGTATTGATAGTCGTACATGGATATTGGACTCTGCAGCGAGTCATCACTTTTGTAATGATCGCAGCATCTTTTCCAACTTTAGGACAGTGAAAGATGAGAACATGGTGCTAGCATTAGAAGATTTAGAGTTTCCTATAGATGGAAGGGGGGATATTAAGCTCAAATTTGGTAAAAATGAATGTACTTTAAATGATGTGTTTTATTCTCCGAAACTGAGGAGAAATTTATTATCAGGCCCCATGCTCGATCAGAATGGTTTTAAATTTGTACGGGGGAATGGAAAGATCAAAGTCTTTAAGAAAATTTTTTTTGTATTTTCTGCTAAACTTGAACGCGGCTTATATTATGTGTATCCAAGTCCTATTAAACCGGTATGTAACGCTATCAGCAAACATAACCTAAGAGATCTTGAATTATGGCATGCACGTTTTGGTCATGCAGGTGTAGATTTCATCACAAAAACTAGTTCCCTAAACGCTGTTAGAGGTCTGCCCAACCTAAAGAAGCCCCCAAACTTTTCATGTGAACCTTGCAAGCTAAACAAACACAGATGAGTGTCGTTTAAGACCGTTGGTGGAAGCAAAGTGCGAGGTCCATTAGACCTAATTTGTTTAGATATTTGGGGTCCTTCGAATGTTGTAGGCAAACGCAGGGAGCAATACTATGTATCGATCATTGATGAATTCTCTAAATACATGACTATTTATCCGTTAAAGGAAAAATACGACGTTTATGACATTTTTTCAAGATATGTTTCGCATGCAGAAAGGTCACTAGAGTTAAAAGTTAAGGCTATAAAGATGGACAATGAGGGTGAGTTCATAAATAATCATTTTGAAAATTTTTGTGCCGAAAAAGGCATAAAGCACGAACGCACAAATGTATACACGCCGGAACAGAACGGATCAGCTGAATGACTCAACCAAACGGTTGTTGACGGAGCTAGAACTATCCTTTCAGAAAGCAGCCTAGATAAAAGCTTTTGGCCAGAGGCTGTGTTATTTTTTGTGCTTGTGTGGAACAGGTTATGCCATTCGGGGCAGTCGAAAACTCCCATTGAATTATTTAAAGGTATTAAGCCCTCAGTAAGACATTTACGTGAGTTTGGATCAAAAGTTTACGTTGGAACTCCTCGACCCTTAAGAGGAAAGCTTGACCCGAAGACCAAAGTTGGCATCTTAGTAGGGTACACTTTAAGTACCAAAGGGTACAGGATTTGGATCCCGGAGGAGGAAAGGGTGGTAGAAAGCTGCAACGTTTCTTTCCCGAAAGCTCAGGAAAGTGACAGTGGAGTGGTACTGGCGCCCAGTGTCGGTTCTAGTTTGCCTCAAATATGTGAGGAGAGTCGAGAATCGGTTGAAGATGAAAGTCTCCCGAGTTCCTCTCCCACACTTAGTCCAGAGTCACACCTGGAATCTGATGCGGAAGAAAGTGGGGATGATAGTCCGGTCAGCCCTCCTGTACTTCGTGATGCTATTTGGGTAAGGACCGCAGTTCCTCGACCCGACGGATCCAGAACAGATATTTATTTTCATGAAGAGGTCCAGAAACGTAAGCTAAAGAGCTTGAATGAAATTCAGAAATACTGTGAACAAAACCACGTAAAATTTGATGACGTAACCAAAAGCATGTTTAGCTTTAAGGGCAAGGATTCTTTTCAGGGCATTATCAACCCTAAACCAAGTAATGCCGAAGTCAGTGTAAAAGATAAAAGCTGACTAGTACCCGAAGTTCCTCGTACCTATAAACAGATGCTCAGGTCTCCACAAGTTAAAAATTGGAAAGAGGCCATGGACACTGAGTATAAGAATTTAATCAGTAGAAAAGTTTGGGTATTGACAAATTTGCTTCCAGGCAAACAAGCTTTGGGGTGCAGATGGGTGTACAACATCAAAAGGGATGAGAAAGGAAATGTCGCAAGGTATAAAAAGCCCGTTTGGTGGCTCAAGGCTACAACCAAGTAAAAGGGGAATCCTACGACGAAACTTTTTCTCCCGTGATAAACTTTTCCCTAATCAGGTTATTCTTTTCCCTGTTTGTGGTCCTGCTAAAATGGAAGCACATACAGTGCGATGTCGCCTGTGCTTACCTGAATGCTAATCTGGAAGAGGAGGTATATATGAGACAACCCGAAGGTTATGAGGAAGGTCTAGTTTGTCATTTAAAGCGTGCTTTATACGGCTTAAATCAGAGTGGTCGTGCTTGGTATTTTGAGCTTAAAAACGTTTTACTAGAGATAGGGCTCGGAAAGTTTGAGTGGTGTAATTGTACATTTTTTTCTAACAATTCAGCTGTACTTTTAGTCTATGTAGACGATATCGTGATTTTTGGAAGGACGGAACGGGAAATAGACGCAATTTTAAGCAAACTACAAAGCAAATTTGACTTGAAAATTTTGGGTAAAACCAAAAGGTTATTAGGTGTGGAATTTGAGGAGATTAACGACTTTTTAGGTCGTTCGAGTTGGGATAACCCGATAAGCCTAAGTCTAAATTAAGTCACTTGACATATGTACCTGAGTGAAATATGGTAACTTTGAAAGGTTTTGTGAGTGAATTTTTCTGCATATTTATATTTAAACTTTTGAATAACATGAGTCACAAGTCAATCTTTTCAGTAAATTTTAAATATTTAAAAGGGACTTTATATTTGAAAATTTGTTTGAGAACATTGTTTTAAAATTTTTTGATACTAATTAATATAATTGCAAATAGTAATTTTTGAGGTTTTTGTCTGCCTAGATTTTGAGTTGTATAGAACATCGTTTTACTTAAAGTTTTCTTGGTACATTGTTTTACTAAATCCTTTGAAGTATGCTACTTGCTTGCTTGCTACTCGCCTATTTTAAATTGAATTGAACATTGTTTTACTATTACCTGCATTTGTAAATGTGTGAAATTTTTCTATAACTATTACTGTATTTTTTCAAAAGTGCTGGCAGGTCATCTGTTCATAAGAGCTGGGAGGAGGGGCTTTTGTTCCAAATAGCCATTTATGAACAAGTTTTTCCCACCTCTTATGTTTATCTTAATCTTTTAACTTACCTGAATTCCGGAGTTATCCTAAAAGCTGTGATTAACTGTACACCTAACGTAAACTAAACATCTTAAAGTCAAATAAATATAAAGGTACAGGTTCTCACTAAACTCATAAACTCTCATTAATCTCACCTAACACCGGCGTAAGCGAACGGCATTCAATTAAGCCTCGTGGCGCGAACTCCCGTTCGTAAACAATCACAGTCTTGGATGGAGTGGTTGGTTGAGTAAGTATCGCCCTGAAAGCCAATCGTCCAATGACGGGTGCACTCCAGAAGCCCGGTAAACGTCAGACCGAGAAGAAGCCAGGGTACAACTAAACCACGGCATTCGCTGACGACGATCCAGTATAAAAGGGGCAAGTTTCGCTGTGAGTTTCGCAAAGCAGTCAGGCAGACATCGGCAGGTAAGGCGAGGAAGCCTTGGTTTTTTTTAAAGCGAGCAGTTATGCTCTAGTTTAAGTTTAGTTATTTTTCAGCCGTTTTTAATATGATTTTAGTTAAATTTTAACAGAATAGTGCATTAACGCTAAAGCTAAATTAATGATGTTTTTCTTCAAGTTATATAAAATAAAAACTGGCCAATCGAGTTCTATATTTTTCATGATGTTTTCATCCTAAAGTTTTTGTCAAATAAGTTAAAGAAGGTGATACTAAATTAGCTCTTATGGAATTTTAAAGTGACTTGTCAACTCTCATGAAGTTTAATAGCCTGTGAAAATGTTACCCTGATGTTCTATTTATGAACCAAATAAAAATCGATGTCGCCTTTATCTCAAGTGCTGTCTTTATTTCTCTACTACTCTTCATTTGCGGCCATCTACTCTCAAACACAAGTTTTGTCTCCAGGTGTTGACTTCTCTACAAAATAACGTAGGCTGATAGCACCATTGGAAACAACAGATAATACTTGATATCAATATTGATGAACGTGCGAGATCCTTTTAAATAAGGGAGTGTAAAAGTTATTTGGATTAGTTAATATTCATTAATTAAATATAATTATTTACTGCAGGAGAGTACAGGTTTACGGTCCGGACGCCATCTTTGATTTTATTTCCGCGGTGCGTTGCAGCACCGCAATAACGGCAGGCTAAGTGCGGCAGTTCATGACTGAAAACAATACATGGATTGACTGCAATTAATTAATGCAATTTCATGAAAAAACGAAGATTTATTTATTTATTTATTTGTGTGTGTGCGTGGAGAGGTGACATTAGCAAAACGTCTGGATTTTGGGAAAATCTAAATTTCGGACTTCCGGCCTAAATTATGATAATTCAAATAAAAATATTATTTGAATAAAAATGTTATTTGATGGTTTAAACTTAATACAATTTATCCTCCTTTATGAGATAATGTAAATAAAAAAAACTTGAATTAGTTATTTGAAAATATAAAAAAAAAACAATAATTAAGATAAAGTTCAGTTTGTATTAAAATATGTTTTAAGTAATTTAAATAAAAATGATTTTTAGTAACATAAAATAGTTATGTAAAATATCAGGTTGTAACGAAAGTTTTCTGCCAGATTTGCTTGAGTCAGCTCACGCGGTACCCAGCTATTGACCTTATATGTCAAGTTTATGCGATGCAGCGCGACTAATGGAAATGGCACTAAAGTCTAACTCTTTTAGCTAGCTCTCGAGTGGATGAATATTTTATTCTTTTCCACAGATTGTCGTAGGCGGGCCTCATCAGCATCATTAGGCCGGCCAGAGCGCTCTGCTTCTTAAATGTCCTAGTCCTCGTTTTTGAACTTTCGGTACCAAATCTTCACAGTGTCATATGATACAACAGTAGTACCTTAAGCTGTACACATGATTTGGTGTCATTCTGTAGCTGACTTTATGCAACAGAACTGAGAGTAAATGATGGTTCAATCTGGTAGCGTGATAGTTCCATTTCAGACAACTTATACTTAATCATAACGATATTTTTTTTACAGATTTCACAACACAGTGCTCCAAAACAAGTCCTTTTCTTTCAAATAACAAAAATCATTTTGCAAAATATTGGCAAAGACACGAACACGAACTGCATGTGCAGGCAATTCTTGCAGTGGCGGAAAACTTTCGTTACAACCTAATAATAAATTCTTGGTGACATTGAAAGCTTTCATAGACCCTTTCCCAACTTCAGTTCAACCCACTGAGAACACAAATACATATTTCCACAATTTTAACACATACTACCTGTTTCCTTAAGCGGTGGTTGATCAGGTGACATTTTAAAGCTAGTATACGTATACTTAAGGTGACCATACGTCCCGTTTTAAGGTGGCTTGTCCCGTTGTCCCCAAGCACAGCTTCGGGACACCATAATGTCCCGTTTTTACAAAATGCCCCCTTCAATGTCTCGTTTTTAGAAAGAGAGCAACCCACGGTAACGATTTCACTAAAGGCTGCTAAAAAACTAACCTCCCTCCCTCCTCTCTCGAGACGCAAAGAAAATGCCGGGGGCTGTATTGTTTTTGTGTTTGTTCTTCTAATGTTTTTGTTTTCTTTTTTTGTCCACTATTTCAATTTATTTAATTTTTATTTCTTTTATTAATGTCAAGTTCCTCTTTTGCTTATCCCCCCCCCCCCCCGATCTCCAATTTATTTACTCTTTTCACTCTGGTTTTGTAAGAATTTTTTTCCTTCCAAATGACAACTTCCATTTTTTCTGTGTGTCCTTTTGGGAACAGCTTTAGTATAGGTCCTTTTTGGCGATTTTTTGATTTAGCGACAAAATCTTGTCGCCAACCCAAGTTTGCCTTGCCGATGCCAATTGTAAACAATATGGCGGATCGGATGGCGCTGGTTTCCGAGATAATTAACGATTGTCGCCGTTAGTTTTTCTACGATTTATTTTAATGGCTTTTAAATATTTTTATGAAAAAAGAAAATTAAACAGATAACAAGCTTTTTCTTTTCTTTTTATGTGAGGAGGGCTGTGCCCCCCCTCAACCCCCCTTTCTCTTTTTAGTAGATTAAATTAAATAATGCAAACAAATTTTCTAAAGACAATACCTCACAAAAATAACAAATAAAAAAGACAAAAAATTAAAATGTATTTTACCATTTTGACAAAAGATTACGTAAGCAAAAGTAAAGAACTACTTTAAATCATAACAAACAATGCTTATCTCATACCTTAATTAAAATAGCTAAATTATTGCAATATTGAAAGAATAAAATCAAAATATCAAATATTATATTAATAACGAAATTATTTGTTGCTCCTATCCTTAACAAATAAACAAAGGAAATCATAACGAATAAAAACAAATAATGCTTATCACATACCTTGATTAAAATACGTAAATTAAAATAAATTATTGCAATATTGCAATAATAAAATCAAAATATCTAAAATTATTTCACTGTATAAAATATTAACGTAATTATTTGTTGCTTCTACTCGTAACAAATAAACAATGGAGAACGAAAATATTAACCTGAAACGTACTATCGAAAGAATCTTTATTCATACAAAACTGTATATAAACAGTCAGTGTGAACCTGAACATCCGTTTTAAATTAAAAAAAAAAAAAAAAAAAAAAAAAAAAAAAAAAAAATAATAATACTTTTAAAAAAAAAAATAAAGCCATTAAAATAAAACCATAAAGCACACATTGTAATCGCCATTTTCAGGAAATGAATCGCTGGGTTTAGGTTACCATGCTCCGCTCCGGAGCATCCGACGGCAGGGTTACCATATTGGCATCCTTTATCTCGCCAAAAATAAAGCGTGCCAAAGGACCAATACTAAAGCTGTAGCTCTTTTTGTTTACATTTCTCACTTTCCTACCTTCCTGCCTTGTGTCGGATGGTGTTTTTGAAGTCGAAGAAGGGCCTACACTTTGTAACACTCGAAATGTACGTCTTGCACTATTTTTTATAGTATATGTATGTTTTAGCAAAGTTTTTTTTTTCATGTTATTTTGAGATTAACATTAACACAAGCTTTTTTGCGCATTTTCCTAACAACAAAAAGATACCCAGACCTGTCAATTCAGTCTTCCTACACTATTACCTTAAAAACAGTAGATGTCCCGTTTTGAGGAAGAAAATACACTATTGCCAAAAAAGTAGTAGATGTCCCGTTTTGAAGGAATAAATAAATGGTCACGTTACGTATACTGCATTAGTTTATCTACCATAGGCATTGTAGTTATATAGCAACAATGAACAATTTATAAAATACTTCTAAATTAAAACTAAAGACCATGTTCTTGTAAAATGTAACATTTTATTCTGGAAGCATAGGTGGAAAACTATAAAAATTGATTTTATATTTACTTGCTATTTATTACTATCTTAATTTTAATAGTCCCGATCTTCTTTATTATTACTGTACATAATCATTAAGCCTACCTGTTTATAGTTTATATGCATATAAACAAAAGAAAGGTTTTCGAAACTGCACCTGAACGAGACCGTTTGGCAACCGGGGAAAAAAAAGTTAAGCGCCATTGACGCCTAGTCTTTTGCTCCCAATTTCTCACCCTGGTTTGGGTGATTATTTTTGTTATAAAAACAAAAAAACCTTAAAAATCTTTTAAAGAAATATTCTTATTAACTATTTATAATTTATTTTAATAAGGTAATTAACGAAGTTAAAAATGTAATTCTTTTACATTACTTAGCTTTATCAACTTAATTTTATCAAATTTTTAATAAAGACTAGTAATAATTTATTAATAAAGATTACTAATTAATTACTATTATAAATCAAGCATCGGTTTACTCAATTTTTAGGGGATTTTTTAAATTAGAATTAGGATATGTACTGCCCTTTTTTAAAACCTTTGCACTCTGCACTTTTTTCTACTTAGAATGAGCTCTGGAAAAACGATTCACTGTTCTTCTGAAACAGTATTTTGCAAAATTTTACCTGCACAGTAACAAGATCCGAAAGAAAATTTTAACTTTCATTTAAACTCTATATGTAAATAATGTGCATTAGTTTATTTCAAAATAGTTTCTAAAAAAATTAAATAATTAGTGTTTCTAAGAAAAAAAAATTAAAATAAGGTTTCCATTATCAGCTTTTTCGGAATTATAACAAAGAAATAAAATCTTATTTTTACAAACAGTGATTTAACAGATAAGCCATTGCATATATGTTTAAACTACATATTATTGACGTATAAGTTAAAATTTGATATTTGGAGGATATTAAAGAAGGCCAGACCTGAAAAAAAAGAGGTTAAAAACCTTTACGTATATTTATATTTTACTTTTGGAATTCAATAAACTTTTTAACACTGACACTCCTGTTTTAACTTGAGCAATTTAAAAATAAAAGCTTTACTTTTAAATGATTTTTTAAAATTTATGATAGATGTACATGTTCCACATATAATCAAAGTTTTTGGATTGCATATTTCCCTTAAAAAGTCCTCCGCCCATGGCACCCACATCCCCTTGACAGATATCCTTCCTCTAGGTTTGCCTAAACACAATCTGGCTTGCATAACTTCCATTGCAACTTAGTTTTTTTCATTTCCATCAACAGACAATAGTTGCAAAAATTCTCTAAGAAATGTACTTTCACAACTAGTTTGCAGAAGTACCAATTTGTCTTACCCTTCTATAACTTAGCAACACTATTCAAATTGTTTATAGATTCTCTAAGGGAAATCCAATAAATATTACTCAAACATACTTTTTTAGCTTCACTTACATTCGTTAATAAGTTATCAGGAATATAGAAAAATTCTAGACCAAACATCCTTATAGTTATAAATAGGATTTTTTCCACCATCCTGTTTAGTTGAGTTTAAAGGTCACAACACACCTTAACACTTCTTTACTAACCACATGTAACATTCAAACAGTGCTGTTTTCAAATTATTTTTATCTCATAAATTATATCAAGAGGGAAATGCATTGTAAGCAATTTTATTTTCATTTGGATATCTCAATCTGAGAAATTCGTGGCATTAAGATTAATTTAACGGCAGAATAAAATGTATTTTGAGAATACAAATTACATTTAAAATGTATTTTAAAATACATTTTCAAGATACTTTGTCTTTTAATGGTGAAAATACAAGATACAGATGCATTTGAAATACTACCCAACTCTGGGGTTAGGGCCAAGCACATAGTGCAAATGTCCAGAGGAAAAAATTTCTCAGGATAACAATAGATTAGAAATCGATAGAACTTACATGGAAACAAAGTTAGCCCCAACCCCCCATATTTATTCGATTACTGTGTATTTAGATGTTGAAAACATTTTCACTAATCACATTCAAAGGATACTTTTACTTAAGACATCAGAACACGAAACATTTGGAGTAAAACTGTGGAACTGAAGTGGAGTTTTATTACCATAGAAGAGGCTAATTCTTCCCAAGTTTTGCCGGAATTCACTTTTAACACCAATTTGCAATAAATCATTTTCAAACAGAATGCCATTGTTCTTGCAGATTAATCTAAAAAAGAGCATTAGTTTCAAAATTAAACATATTTTAAAGAAGAAATACAAAAGTAAATAATTCAATCTGCAAACAGAATTGACCAAATAATGTTTTTTAAAATCTAAATAACTGTTAAGTAATTCAACATTGAAAATTCCTTTTTAACATGCAGGATACAGGACAGGCCATCTTACAATATACAGTACACACAAATGCACAGTTAAGTATCTCTTCTCTCTCTTTTTTTTTTTTTTAACTTTCAGAACATGTACAATGTAAGGAAAGTACTGTATGTAATCATGAAAGTATTAGACTTAAATTTTGATGTATTTACACATTCTGAAGTCTTCTGAATTCATTTATGGTATTTCTAGGATTATGTATGTACGTATGTGTGTCAACAAGATAGTTCCATCAAATGCACTGTTTAGGAGCTAAAATTTGGTATATAGACCACCCTCCCACAACTGGTATTGATTTTGGTGTGTATAGTACTTAATTTTCTTACAGGGCTACAAAAAAAAAAAAAAAAAAAAAAAAATCTTAAAAGGTGTACACTAGCACATAAATGGTACATTTGATTGAGCACAAATTGGGTATGTATATTACAGGTCATTGTCACATGACCTGCATAGATTTTGGTATGTAGAGCTGAGTTTGTTCACAGGTTTGCAAAAAATTCTTATACATTACAGCCTATAGACACAAATCATTTAAAATGTGCTAGTGTCTAAATGGTACATTCAAATAAGCTTAAATTGGGTATGTATATTGTAAGTTACTTTCGTACAACCTGTATAGATTTTGGTGTGTGTAGGATTTATAGTTTTGTACAGGACTACAAAAAATTTCTTATACATTATAGCTAATAGACACAAATTCTTGACAGTTTGTAACTGTCAAGAATGCTGGGGTTTGCAACTTACAAATGTTCGCGTGCCGCAACATAATCAGGTTCTTAGTCAAGTTATTTTAGGGTTTTGGAAGATTAAAACCTGGCTAACTTCCACCAAATCATAATAAATAAAATCAAGAATTAAATTACAATTCAAGAAAAAGTGGATAATTTTCAACGTTACCATGTATTATGGGATGGACGAATTAACAACCAAACCCAAGCCTATAAGCAGAGAGAGTGGTGTGCTAACTGCCCAACAATATGCAAGAGCAAAATGACCAAAATTTAAATGAAATAAATGAAAACTTTAAAACTACACGAGGGGAAAAATTAACATAAAAGCACACAAAATATTCAGTGAGAATCAAGGCCTGGCTGCTGCAACTCCTAAAGGGATGTTCTGATCTAGCTCTGTTGTTGAGTCACAGGAGATGGAGTAAAAAGAATCCGAGAGGTGGCTCGTATCCCTGAGTGAAGTCTACAGACGAGTTACAGGCATGAAAAGAGAAGGGAGGTGTGTTATAGAACAAATGTGGATGTAATAAATTTCATGGAAACCAAGGAAAATCAAATTTATTCACAAATGAAAAGTGTTTGAAATGACAAGCATTTTCACAAAAACTAGTTTTCCTTAAGTAAGAGCATCTAATTTGAAAATGCAAATTATTTTCCCAGAAAGCTTTGTGGGTCACAAAAAAGACATTGAGGCACGCATGCAGTTTGTGGGCAACCAGTTTGAAACCCCTGGTCTACATGGTGCATTTGATTGAGCTCAAATTAGGCACGCATTTCATAGGTCACCGTCTTACATACTGAACAGATTTTGGTATGTGTAAAGCTTAGTTTTTTAACAGGGCAACAAAGAGAATTCCTATACATTATGGCCAATGTGCTCAAAATTATTTGAAGTGCACCAGCATCTGAACATTAGATTCAATTGAGCTGAATCGAATTTACTTAAATGCTTGGAAAATTCAGTGGAGTCACTGCAGATTTTTTTTTTTTTTAAGTATTCGGTTTAGATATGCAATAAACATTTGTACCTTTTACAACTTGTGATACTTTCCAGGGAGACGATAGCTAATAATTAAGGGGTAAAAATGTATACAAATAATAAAATTTTATTAAAATACCAAGTATCAAGATATGTCATTCTTGAAGTATAAAATATACAAGAATAGAAATAACTTCAAAAATTTGGTTTATATTGATTCAGACTCATATCTCACAGAAATTCATTTTTTTACAAACTTAACTACAGTCAAACTGCTTATAACATACTTTCATAGAACTGAAATATTACAGCCACTTTCTGATGGCGATTTTCAGCTCAGCATCTGAACATACCCAGCTACTTTTGGCAAATGCAGGTGTTAAAAAAAAATGCTTTACACAGTTTACTACTATAATTTATTAGTGTCTGAAAGAAAATTAATGTAAGCTATTTAACCAATTTTTTTTTTTAATGATAAGGATATCAGAATACAAAACTTTCTATAATACAGTGGAACCCCGATCTATCATTCCTGCATTCATCGTTTTATTTGTATGGTCCCTGCACAAACTGTATTCAAATAACGTTAACAAAACCTGCATGTAACATTCGTCAAAAATTCGCTTTCCTGCATTCATCGTTGTAAAATGTTTCTTCTGGCCGAAATGAAATTGAAGATCAAATGGATCAATATGGCTTACAAATCCTGGCATGATATCTTGGGTTGATGACATAGGCATAGAGTTATATGGGCCCGTGGGGCTCGAGCCCCCCCAATAAATTGTAAATAGGGGCTGAGCCCACCTAATAATTTACCACTAAATACAGAAAACTAATTTATACTAGCATAAAAAAAAAAGTATTTCACGCCATTTACAAACGTTTAAAAAAAAACTTTACTTGTACTTTTAAAAATTTTCTTTTAATTTCAATCATGATGTAGTATTCATTGTGACGCCACGTAACACATAATATTACTATAAGCTGCCCTCGCCAAGCTCTGGTTAATTAAAATCAGATTATGCAATGTAAAGCATGAAATGAACAAAAGTTCAGATGTGTCTAAAATGAACTACCTCATCGAAATTTTTTTCCCCCTCATTTGGATTTATTACTTTGCTTCTTTTTTTAACTTATAACATGGTAGGAAGATACTAACATGGATACTCACCCTACATAGGCGTAGAATTCTATGGACCCATATACCTCGAGCGCCTCCAATAATTTACACTTAAGTCATAGCTGCCAACTACTACGGAATATAATTAACCACTTTTTGTAAACAGTATATTTTTTAATTATTTTTTTTCAGAATTGTAACCAGCTCGCGTGCACAGCACAAAAATTTTGCTATAGTTTTAAGCCGAAAAATCATGTAGAAAAAGTGATTAATTATCTTCCGTAGTAGTTGGCAGCTATGAGTAAATTATATGTACGTGAATACGTAGCGTAGCAAGAAATTTTTCATGGGGGGGGGGGGGGGGGTTACGACTTCTGCAACTCACATATATATATATATGGGTGTATGATAAGGGAGTTAAGAATATACATTTTGTATGGCAAAAAATTCCTCATGGGGGTTATGACCCCCCTAACACCCCTCCCTTTGTTATGCCACTGACATGAATATATGTGGTTGTGGGGCCCGCCCCCCCCAATAATTTTGAAAACTTTACGCTTATGGTTGATGATGGTATAGGTGAACAGTTCTTACATCTAGCAGGGATGAGTATGGTGTGAAATGTAGTGATTATATTTCCACTGATTTAAAAGTAGCAACGTGCAGTTTCCTAAGAATGGAAGAAATGCGATGCAAAAGGTGAAAATGATCGCGAAGAAGCTGAGAATAATATTCATGCCAATGAGACTGAGCCAACACTAGTGCCTAGTTTATCCTATGCAACAACAGTATTTGAAATCGAATGACTTTTATATACAAACATGAATACACACAAAAAGACAAAAAAAAAAAATTGTAAATCTTGTAGATTTTGTTTAATTAAAAGATTAATGAAAAGCCCAGTGCAAAATTACTGATTTTTAAAAATAAGTGTTACTTAATTTTAACACAATTTCAATTAGTTTCTTTTACAGTTTGGTAACACATTTAGTATTTTTGGTATAATGTATACATTGTGTGTATTCATAAATACAATTCATGTTTTCTTCTTATTTTGACTTTAATCCTCATTCGTCGTTTTCCCGCATGCATCGTTTTTTAACACACCCCCCTTGAAAAACGATAAATCGAGGTTCTACTGTTTACCAACTCATGCATAGAAAGCTTTCATGGAGAAAATTTAGAAATCTTGCAGTTTAGGCAATAACTGCAAGCCTGATCTCATACACATTAACCCTCTTTAAAATTTTAAACAAATTTATGAAATATGGACTTTCTTACACAGATGATTAAGCATAATTACTTAAGTAAAACATGTAGCAACAGAATGCTATTTTAAGAACAACTCTTTATAAATCTTAAAACTAAAATTTTGCAAGTCTCTGTAAATTTAATTTTTACTGTGCAACTTACAAGATGCTTGACAAACTAATTGTTGCCTATAAACACACATACACAATATATATATATATATATATATATATATATATATATATATATATACATACACAAAGGGCATTCCATAAAAACCAAGAGTAAAATTATAAAAAATCAAGAAATATATTTACAGCAAAAAGTACATCATTCTTTTTCAAAATACCTTCCATCAGATGATATGCAACGGTCCCATCGTTCAACCCACTTTTCAAAACAAGTAGAGAAGCCCTTTTCTGGAAGCTGCTTCAAAGAACCCTTCACTGCTGAAATATCAGAATCTGTTAAATTTTCTGCCACAGAGCTTCTTCAATGTCGGAAACAGCCAGAAATCGCATGGTGCGACATCTGGACTGTAAGGGAGATGTGGCATGATTTTAATATTGCATTTACTAAGATATCGCTGAACAGAAGTAGCGACATGCAGGCGAGCATTATCGTGATGCAATGTCCAATTCCCTACCAGTTCATCTCCATTTCTGTAGGGCAAATAAAACAGTTCTTTAAACAAGCACAGAACTAGGAAAATAAAATCGTCTGCACTTCTATTTTTTAGTTTTGCAGTGTTGCCACTATGTAAAAAAAATAACTCAGTTTTTATGGAATGCCCTTTGTGTGCGTGTGTGTGTATATATACATATATATATATATATATCATACCTGCCAACCTCCTTAAGCCAAAAGCAGGAAGACTCGGGTTGAAAAAACAGAAGATTTTACAAAAAATCAGAAGATAATTTTTAAAAATAAGAAGAGTATCATCATTTCTTATTATTTTTTTTATATCAGTAATGTATAGAAATAAAAATTAAATAGTAATAGAAAAGAGCTTATGTGAATTTTTTATATAAAATGAAAATAGATGCAATATTTTCACAAGAATAAAAACAAATAAATGGAAATTTGACTTAATTTTTAACCATAGTATGTTGAAAAATAAACAGATTAAGAATTTTTTTAGCTGATTCAAAGTAGCTTTTTGAGCTTTTACTAATAGTTCAGAAAATTTTCAAGCTTTAGTTTTCAACAGCAACAAATTTCCTAATGATGAATCACTGAGGGAGGAACAAAATGTTTTTTTTTTTTTTTTTTTTTTTACTATCGAGAAAAAGATTTGCTTACAAACTCTTTGACCTCACTCATACAAGAGCATTGTGCTGTTAGCTATCGAAATGATTACCTTAATAAGTTAATTTGAAATAGATTTATTAATTTAAATTTTTTTTTGCATAGTTTGATACAATTAAATATATCGACTAAAAATTTAAAAACAGAAGATTTTATCTTCTGGCAGAAGACCGCAAGATGGCTTACAAAACCAGAAGAGTTGACAAGTATTATATATATATATATTAGGGTGTCCCAAAAAAATGAAAGTCGTTATTTTTTTTCGCATACCCTCTTATTTTTTTCCTTTTATGTCAAAACAATTGTAAACAAAGTTTCATGTAATTTTAACAACGGCAACCCGTGCCGACTTGCATCTGAACGCGTTAGTCAGTACATGTGCATACTTAAACAAGCAAACGCTGAAGACGCGTGTCTGTAGCGGAGCGCCCTCCACCTACAAATGATAAAAATAAAACAAATCGGAAAAAGACAGATTTTGGAATGCTTCGATAGTGACAACGGACTATTCGTGAAATGTTTCAGTATTACTTTACACAGGACAGCGTACGTCTACGTATCAATGTGCTTATTCTAATCTGTTTTGTTAATAAATGTTTGTATAGTTTTTAATCAGCGAACAGAGCATGGCAGTGGAATTACGTAGTTCTAAAAAAAAAGGATATTTTTTTATTAGGGAACATAAAGCATAAGATAAAGGGTTCAAAACTTCCGTCGAATGGGCAAGTTCTCTCGATTTTGTTTTACAATATTCGAGAAGTGAATTTAACTGTTAATGAAAGTGCAAATCTCGCTATTCGGGAATGTTACTATCTTTTGGGAAAAGGCACGCATACCTACAAAATCGTTGCCGAATTGTATAAGGAAGCTTGTAAATATGAATGAAGATTGGAGAGACTTACAAATAAATTCAAAGAAATCACAAGGCGTAATCAAACGGCGACAACAGGAATTTTTAAGTAATTTAGACAATGTGTTCGATATTGCACATGCTGATGCACTTAAATTAATGAAAATAGAGGAAGATAGGATGTTCTTGCAGCGCCAAAGAAAGCCGGGCCGGCCCGGTCATTTAGGAGGAGTGGACAAAAAACTGGCCAAAAAAGAAGAAAGGGCACGACTTCGAACTGTCAAAGAAGACAATCGGCGAATCAAATATCTTCGACATCATTGCAAGACGATTCCTCTTCGAATTCTAATGAAAATATGGATTTAGAAGATTTCCCAACACCAGTCGAAAGTTCAGAACCTGGGACAAGTAAATCTGTAATGAGGAAAGATTTCATTACTCAATAGTTAGTTGCTGCATTAGACAGGTATCAGTTAAGTATACCAGATTCTGTGTTTATTCTTGAAGCTACTATTGATGCACTTGGACTTAACATTGACGAATTTCCAATAAGTAAGTCTTCAATTCAAAGGATCCGAACAGAAAAACAGAAGGAACGCGCAGAAAACATGAAAACGAAAGGAACGCGCAGAAAACATAAAAAAATTGATTTCCAAAACGAAGTACTGGATCTAGTGACCTTACATTGGGACGGCAAACTCTTACCTGCTTTGAGTGCTTTAAAATTTAAAGAAGAACGCTTGCCCATAGTTATTTCATATAGACTCAAAGAATACACATTGCTGTGCCAAAACTGGAAAATTCTACAGGCAAAGAACAGGCGCAGACTATTTGGCATGCGGTCTTAGATTGGAATCTCAGACCAAGAAAAAGTCCAAATTCTCTGTTTGATACTAAGCTTCGAATACAGGTCATTTTAATGGCGCTTGCACGCTTCTAGAGCAAACATTTGATAGGAAAATGCTTTTTTTCGCTTGCGGTCATCATGTATACGAACTGAGGCTATATTCGAAGTGAAAATTAAACAAGTGACAACAAGCCCCGATATCTCTTTTCTATAAAAAGCTCAAAGAGAATTGGAAGAACATCGATACCGCTAAAATGCAATGCTATAGAGATACAGAGGAATCGTTCCTAACTGTATCCGAACTTGAAAATTTGCTTGTTTTACCGGACTGAACTTAAAACTGATATGTCCAGAGAAGACTATCGGGACTTGATTGAACTTTCTATCGTATTTTTAGCTGGAGATGCAGAAAAACAAATGTCAGACCTCCGGGTGCCATGCACCAAGCTAGATGGATGGCCCGAGTGATTTACTCTCTAAAACTATCGTTATTTAGTTCTGAGATGAAATTAAACACAAAGGATAGGGAAGCATTGTTAGACGTCTGCTTGTTTATCGTGACAATGTACGTTAAACCATGGCTTCAATGCATTTTGGCAGTTAAAGCACCCTACAAAGGTTTGTGCTTTTTGAAATCTTTGGAATCTTACGAAAATGTGGATGAAAATATCTCGAAAGCTGCTTTACTAAAATTTCTCCAGCATTTATAGTATTTGACTGATAAAATAGCAATATTAACACTCTTTGATGATGATGTGGACGAAGAAACAAAATTTAAAATGGTGGCAAATCTACATAGAGAAAATGTCTCGGCCCATGAGAAGAAATACATTCCATCGAAAGAAACTTTGTGTTCCATTGTATGGTGAGTCTGATATATTGATTGTGTAGTTTTTATTCAGTTATTTATATATATCACGTAATTGATACCTGTTATTTAAATTTATTTTTCACAGAAAAAAGCATCGATGATTTTATATCTGTCTGTATTCGAAGATATAAAATCGTTGTTCGTCATTATTTCCTAGACTCAAAATTGATGACAGTTTTCTCAATGAGAGTCCCTCTTCATGGAATAATAACGCTACGTTTTTAGATGCTAAAAAAGCAATATCAATGCTTAGAGCAGTGAACGATACAGCTGAAAGAGCGGTAAAAATGATGCAGGACTCTTATGGTTTAATAATGGTTTAGGAGTAACAAAGACAATTTTTGCTACGTTGTGTACAAGAACACACGAAAATTTATTCTGATTGTAAAAAACAAACGTTGAAACGAAAGTATGTATCATGTTTCTTTTAATATAATATGCTTCTTTTGCTATAATATAAACATTTGCTTTGACTAAAATGGTGTCTTACATACCAAAGAAACATGCATTTCACAATCTTTCCATAGTATTCTCCATACAAGATTTTACGTTCAACTTTGTCATAAAGTCGGCACGGGTTACTGTTATCGTATTGCAATAATACTTTGTATTTATGTTACTGAGATCAAATAGAAAAAAAATAGAGGGTATGCGTATTCGATTTCGAAAAAAAAAAATTTTTCCATTGCATCTTGGGACACTAATATATATATATATATATATATATATACATACACACACACACACACACACAGGGTGTCCAGCAAATGTGACCCAATAGCTAATTCCCGAACCGTTCAGTTTAGATATGCACTTCCAGTTTGAAAAATGTTTTTAAAAAGGTAAATAATGTTTTTACGTGCTTTTCGAACCAAAAACCCATTTAGAAAAAAATTACAAAAATTAAATTTTTATACGGTCCCCCCAGGCCCTATCACTTATATTTAGGAATAGATGCAGTATACAAAAACAAAGTAAACACAAAAAGTTTCATTTTATTATGATAAAAACTCACCGACTTGTGGAACTTTGAAAATCATACATTTTATCCATTTTCTCAGCCATTTTCAAGACTGTCCCTTATTAGTTTCTTGAAAATAGCCGAGAAAATGGATGAAATGTATGATTTTAAAAGTTCCGTAACTCTGTCAGTTTTTATCGTAATAAAATGAAACTTTTTGATTTTACTTTGTTTTTGTGTACTGCATCTTTTCCTAAATGTAAGTGATAAGACCTGGGGACCGTATAAAAATTTAATTTTTGTAATTTTTTTCTAAATGGGTTTTTTGGTTCAAAAAGTACATAAAAACATTCTTTACCTTTTAAAAAATATTTTACAAATTGGAAGTGCATATCTAGACCGAACGGTTCGGGAATTAGCTATTGGGTCACATTAAGACTGGACACCCTGTATATAAACTAATAAGTAAAACACAATATATACTGCAAATAAGACATACTTCGCATTAAAAATATAACAGCCAGAAGCAAGAATTAGAAACCACAAGTGGAAAAATAAATATAATAATAAATGAGAAGCTGAGCCAAATAAAGTACAATAATCAATGTGAAAATAGAATGGAACGGAAAACCACTGTCACCATCATCAAGAGCCACAAACAGTGGATTATAATGAAAAACAAAATAGTAGGGCTTTGGTTGTGTGGCATATCAAAAGAGATATTCACTTCACACATTCTGGGCTCTACCCTACTATAAAGAAGAAGAAAGAAAAAAAAAAAAAAAGATATCAAATTAATAGAAATAGTACTGAAAAATCAACATACCAATCTGGAGTGGTGGAAAGCACATGGAAGGCGAGTAAACGTGTTGCCAAAGTTAAAAATTGTAATAAGTGAAAACTTGTGTAGCCACAAAATAATAGTGTAAAAGTGAAAAGAAGAATGTAAAGGTGTTGCCAAATACTAAAGGGTAATATTATTATACTTTATTAATATATATCTATATCTATACATACACACACACACACACACATAAATAACGAACAGTAAATTACAAGCTTTTATTTTCTAACAATATCACTTTTCGGTATTGTGTATTATAAAGAATAAACTACCCATTTCAGATCACTTGACTATCACATTTAGAAGTTACTAATCAATTATAAATTGTTGCAGGAATTTGAATAGTCATATATGAAGAAAACTTGTTACTTTATTTGATATTAACATTTAAGTATCATCGAAAACATTAAGCTTCAAATTGATTATAATTTTATGTACAAAAATTTTAGTACAAAACTGTTTTAGGTCGAGAGACTAGAGATTGTATTTACACTAATAAAACCAAACACAATTGAAAACAATATTTAAGGAATTGAATTAAATAACACTATGTGGAAAACATTAAATCGGTGAGAAACAATTATAAAATTGACCTAATTAGATTATGCACCTTTCAATCTTCTTTATAATGATCTAAATTATTTTTTAAAAAATATTTCATTTTTAAATTTTTTTAAGGATAGATCGCAACTTACATTCTAAACACCAGCATACAAAAGTTTCCATTTAACAATAAACTATTTTCTCAGATGCTATAGTATTTGAGAACACATTAAAAATATCACCCCCCCCCCCACCAAAGAAGAAAGAAAATGTTGGAAACATTTCAAAGTGCTAAATGAGATTTTTAAAAATATAAATATAGCATTTTTGGAATCACTGGAAAAGGTTATGTGCATCTGGACATGTTGAATTTGGGATTTAATATATTAAAGAAAATTCAATTTTAAAATTTATTGTGATTACTTGTATAATCCTTCTTCATTAGATATGACAACAGCTCCAGGTGCTAAGGTTGCAGGAGGCGATCCAGTATTGTTTGTAGGTCCAGGAGTTGCAAGATCCCCAAAAACATCAACTAGAAGATCATTTGATGTAGGTGCAGCAGGAGACTGAGAATTAGTAGGACTACCAGCTATACCAAGCAAATCCCCAGTAGTAGCAGCAGGCTTTTATGTAAAAAAATAAAATAAATAATAAAAATAAGATACAGTAGAAACATGCTCGTTCTATTCAATTTTTCTTACTTCATAACTTTAATAAGGAAATACACATATCAGCATGATTATTATAATTCACAACCCAGACAAATCTAACCCTAGTACAAAATCTTTTCCCTTACAAATGGGTTAACGATATCTTAAGTTATAGATTTTATATTTTTTTTAACTTTCTTCGGTATGGGAGCATGCATTTTTCTGATTATTTGTACTATAAATAAAGTTTTACTTGACTTCTTCAATAAAGCATCAGTAAAAACAGATTACAAAACTAGTGATTTGGGAAATTAAGGCCAATGCTCATTTTGCATGCACGGGACACCACTCCAGGGGGTCAGGAGAGTTTTTTAATGGTCAATTTGCATTTTAAAACTATAGTAAAAAGGGAGAAATATTGCAGGGCCAAAATATTTATGGGGAAACTTTTCTTCACAATCTGGAAAGAAGATACTGAAAAATACATTGAATTGACATTCTAGATTAAGTCAACCGACTCACATGAGTGTTCACCTTTAAGATTGTAATAACAATGAGTCTTGAAACAGTTGTCCAGTTTTCATAATTAACATGTTTCCTTCAGAATTCCCCCCCCCCCAAATTGTATTACATGCACCTTCCAGAGAAATTTATTGTCCCAAAACCCAATACCACTAAACCTATCGAAAGCTATTGGAGGGATATTTTTTCCCCTTCTTAGAGTTGGATTAGCTGTTTTCCCGATATTTATATATCTGAAATGACACACACACACTCTTCTACTTGCTTAGTTCAAGTTCCTTCTGACTTTAGAGATAGCTGACTTGCATTGGATAGCAAGGTATATGTTCAAAGGAACTGACACATGCAATTTCCCCCCCCCCCCCACATATTACATATTTAATAACAGGAAAAAAAAAAAGAAAGAAAAAAAAACATGCACATTACATTCTCAACAAGAGAGATCATGCATGTTATATCCTTAACAACAGAAAAAAAGCATTTTACATACTTAACAGAAAAGAACAAACATGTTACATACTTAGCATAAGAGAACACTAATTGGAAATAATACCACAGATCAGTTTTGTTAAGAGTAACTTATCGTCTTTGGTTGCCTGGTTAGTCGAAGCTTTATGGCACAAGATCCAGAAAGGATAAACAGCACCCAAACATAAGGTAAGGTAACACATACAGTAAAATGAAACTAGTAAAAAGTATTATATAAAAAGATAAAAAATGCAAAACACTAAAACTAAAATAAAAGCAATAGAGAATAAATGTTCAATTAGTAAGAGAGTAGTCAGTAGTAAAAGAGGATAATCAGAATGGGGAGTCCCATTCAGACAATAGTCCGAACAAGAACTTCACATCACACTGAGTAAAGAATATCAATGCTATGAAGGAAATAAAGAGAATTCATATGTGGAATTTCACCTAAGATTTCATGAAGTGTGGGTTGAGGGCATTTAAAATAAGTCCGATAAAAAATTTTAAAAGTTTTACAGTTGGTCAAAATATGACTAATGGAGAGATGAGTATGGCATCTCTCCATCACATGCATGAGAACATAAAGGTGCCGGTGCACCGAGAAGGTGTTTGAGTGAGCCCAGTATGTCCTATATGAAGACGTGTCAAAATGATATCGTACTTATCATAGGGGAGACAGCCCGTGAGTTAGAGATGGGTGTATGGAATGTAACTTATTTTGTGTTTCACCATTCCATTGATTGAGCCAGTTGTCTTCCATTATACAAGAAGAAATAGATTTTATATCGCTATATGGAAGATGACCAGTGTAAAGATCAGTAGATTGTCTGGCTAACTCAGCTCTAATTCCCAGGGATTCCCATATGGCTAGGTACACTACAGAAAATAATTTTAAAACCATAATTTATGAGTTGTTTGTATAGAGATAGGGCTATGGTTATATAGCTGTGTGATGGGCAGCCTGGTTTTAGATTTTCTAGTACGCTTAAAAGAGTCCGAATAAATGATAAAGTGTTCCTTGTTCATCCTACACATAGGCGTAGAGTTATATGGGCCCGTGGGGCTCGAGCCCCCCCAATAAATTGTGAGTAGGGGCTGAGCCCACCCAATAATTTACCACTAAATACAGAAAACTAGTTTATACTAACAACAAAAAAAGTATTTCACTCCATTTACAAACGTTTAAAAAAAACTTTACTTATAAAAATTTTCTTCTTTTGATTTGAATCATGATTTAGTATTCATTATGACGCCACGTAACACACAATGTTACTATAAGCTGCCCTCGCCAAGCTCCGGTTAATTAAAATCAGATTATGCAATGTAAAGTAGTTCAGATGTGTCTAAAATGCATTATGTCATCGAAAATGTTTTTTTTTTTACTTTGCTTCTATTTTTAACTTATAATATGGTAGGAAGATACTAACATGGATACTTACCTTACATAGGTGTAGAATTCTATGGACCCATAGAGCTCCAACGCTTCCAATAATTTACACTTATATACAGTAAGTCATAGCTGCCAAATACTACGGAACATAATTAACCACTTTTTGTAAACAGTATATTTTTTAAGTATTTTTTTCAAAATAGTAACCAGCTCGCACGAGCAATACAAATATTTTGCTATATTTTAAGCCGAAAAATCATGTAAAAAAAGTGGTTAATTATATTCCATAGTAGTTGGCAGCTATGAGTAAGTTATATGTACGTGAATCAGTGGCGTAGTCAGAAAATTTTCATGGGGGGGTGGGGGGTTACGACTTCTGCAACTCACATATATGTATACATGTGTATGATAAGGTAGTAGTAAGAATATACATTTTGTATGGCAAAAAATTCCTCATGGGGTGTTATGACCCCCCCTAACCCCCCTCCCCCTTCGCTACGACATTGACGTGAATTTATAGGGTTGTGGGGCCCGGCCCCCCAATAATTATGAAAACTTTACGCTTATGATCCTACAGATAGGGATGTAACGGATATCCAACAAGTATCCGACCTATCCGCTTGTTTTTTCAATATCCAAAATACCGTCGGATATCCAAATCATAACTACCTGATATCAGACTTCTCTGCCGGATATCTAGCTATATACTGCTAAAGATCTACGTATCTATAATATACATGGGACAGGATGGAAAATTCTACTGGAACATTCTTGATAAAGTGATACACAAAACAGACTGATATATTTTTTAACTGAAAAAACAGCAAATTTAACAGCAGGAAATGGATTATTTAAAATAAACACACAATTTCAATATTTGTTCAGTAGTTTTTGAGCACATTTATAACTAGTTAGGCTAATATTTAGAGTTGATTTCATGCTGTGAAGTGCTGCTTAGCGGACATTTTCTGGACTTAAAAAAAAAAAAAAAACTTAAGCACATTTTATGTAGTGTCCATGTGCAAATTTGGAGGCAATCTTCTCATCCTTTTCGGCTGTAGACTGCTGTTTATAGGGAAAGTTTAATTATAAGCACTGTTTAGTATCATTTGAAAAATATGTGCATTTAATATATGCGATTTCTCTCATGGTAGTCGCAGAAATGATGTAATTTTACATTCTCTCCACATGGAGTTTCTCAGATATTTTTAATTTGCTCTGGCAACCTGATATTTAACAAAAAACTAATTCTGTCTTAATTTATGTACAGAGGAAGCGTGAAATTTTCAATCTTCATCCTTTTTCTAAATGACAATCTTTTACTGAGCATTTTTTTATTGAAGTCTCCAATACCTAATGATTAAAAATTACCTCTTATTTTACATTTAATTTTTTTATTGAATTTAGGTATTTAAATTCATTTATGACTTTCTGCAAGTTTCAATTGATTTTTAAAGTTAAGCCTACTTAAAATATGTATATTTAAAATGTGTTTGTGAAATATTAATGAAAAATTATAATATATTATACTAGTTAATAGTTGTTTTAGTTACTACTACAGTATTTTGTACGATTGTCACTCCATACACATAAAGTACTTTGATTAATTTGTGTGTGTGTGTGTGTCTGAATGCCAAAATCGAGAGAAAAAAGTGAAATCGTCCTAAAATTTGGGAACTATTCTTTGAAATGATTTTTTAAAATGAATTTGCCCCCTTATGGTGCCATATAAATTTTTGTACTGTGAAAGAATGCTCGTATATTTTGGGAGCTAAACAATTAAACAGATGTATTTTTGTTTGTGATTAAAAAAATTATTTTTGATCAAAGAAATTTAGTGCATAACCTGAAAATTTCTGTTTCACACCTGCATAAAACTAGAGATGTAACGAATAGTGATTTGGTCGAATAGCAGAGTATTCAGCCAATAGCTTAGGCTGAATACTGAATATTCGGCCAATAGTTTAGGACGAATACCGAATATTCAGTGGCCAAATATTAAATTTTTTTAAATTTCATTTTTATTATAAATAAAATATCACTTTTCAGATCAATAATTAAATACTAAATACAGGCTACTTTAAATTAATTTTATATTATTTGTAGGTACATAAGAGACACACAACAGTCTATTATCTGTAAAACTAAAAAATCTTAACTCATGAAAAGATATCTTTACCAGTAGCATATATAAGTTTCCATTTCGGAGGGGGTGGGAGACCAGGTATTTTGAACTTTATTGTTAGAAGATTTAATATAAATGTTTTGAAATAGCTGCTTTTTAATAGTTGCTTTACATTTTCGGAGGGAGCCCTGGCTTTCTCCCCCCCCCCTCAATATACGGCTCTGTCTTTTACAAAGTTAAATAAACACTAATTGCAGCATAATTATATTTCAAAATATTCATAATTTAATAAATATGCCATGGTAAATGAGATTAGCCTGATTACTATGCATAATCACATCATGCTTTGGGTTTTTACAGCCTCTGGGCAAAACATATTGTTATGAATTTTCAGGGCAACCCACTGTTCTGGGGTTTAAAATAGTTTAACTATTTGGTGCGTAGAATACGAATTTTAAATTTTGCTTTTTGCTGCATCAAAATCGGTCAACTAGAACCGGAGATAGAGAGGTTTGGGTTTTCTCATTGATATAGTTGTTACATGATAAAATACCTATTACCGCCGTATGAAATATATTTCGGCTGCTTAGCACAGCCGTCTTCAGTCATCGCACACTTCACCGTCAATGGCAGTCTTGCCGCATCTTTCTTCCTCTCTCTCGAACTTTCGCCTCATGACGTCACTCCAGACGCTATCAATGTTGGCATGCATCATATCGTTGATGCTTCCCTCTGTCGTTGAAATTTCTAAGCTCTCACGGATATAGGCATATATTTTATTGTTGTAATTAGCTATTTTCTTAATATTTTCAAAGTCCATTGTTAGATTTTCATTCGCTGCTAAGCGAGCAAGGGCAGTGTTTTGTTTATTGTATTTAATATCATTAATATGTTCAGTTTTTCTTTCGTTTATTTTTCTTTTTGTTACACCTATATAGCAGCCTTTATGATTGGGTTCATTGATGGATAGATTAATTTTGTATATTCCTGCTGTATCAAGTGGATTAATTTTATCTTTTTCCGACCGAACACATTGAAAAATATTTTTATTAGGTTTAATCGGTATTCTGATTTTCTTTTTTAAGCTTCCAGTAGAGATTTTATTTGCTATCCCTCGGCTGAAGGGAATAGCGGTAGTGTATTTTAAGTCTTCTTTTTGTTGAACGTTAATGATATTTAAACGGCGTTTACGTGCTTTTAAAATTCTTTCAAAGATTTCTCTTGGGTAGTTTGCTTCTTGACATTGGTTTCGAATGTATGAAATTTCTTTAAGTAATAAGTTGGTGTTTGAGCATATATTGAAAGCGCGGTCTATATAGGAACGTATGGCTGCAATTTTGTAGTTAAAGGGGGTTTTTGATTTGAAATTAACTATGTTAGTATTACTGATTGGTTTTCGAAAGACTGTGGTTTGTAAGAGATTATTATTTTTTATAATGGTTACATCGAGGTAGTTAAAGGTATTATCTTTTTCTTTTCATATGTAAATTTAATGTTTTGATCTAATTTGTTAAGTTGTTTGAGTAAAATGGTTTCTTGGTTATTATGCATGTTAAGTACCACAAATATATCGTCTACATATCGCAGCCATAATTTTATGGTTTTATTAAAGTTTCGTTTAATGTCTTCTTCAAGAATGCGCATTTTCCAGTCAGCAACTATTCCAGATATGGGGGATCCCATGGGAACTCCTTGATTCTGTAGATAATATTTTTGATTGAATTGGAAGTATGAATTAGTGAAAATTAAGTTAATGGCTTTCGTTAAAGTGTGGCTTATATCTTCATTAAAAACTGAGTTAATTTGCTTGTTATTAATTTGATTCATTTCTTTGATATCTATTGAAGGGTAGAGGTTCACAACATCAAAACTAACTATTATTTCATCGTCATTAATGGTATAGTCGTAAATTTGTTTTATGAACTCTTCGGTCGAGTTTAGTACACTATTCGATGGAGGAATTATTTCTTGAAGAATGTTTTTCATGTATTTTTCTAAGGAGTAGGTGGGACCTTCACATTTGCTTACTATAGGGGGGAGGGAAGGGGGGGTTTTATGGTCTTTAAATTTTGCGAAAATTCGGGGGGCTATACATGCCGAGTTATTGTATTTTGGTGCATTCTTGTCTGGCCAGGTTCCATTTTTAATTAGTAACTTGAGAGTTTGGTTGATTTTATTAGTATGATCTTTAGTTAGGGTAGTAACGTTGAGGGTTTGTATTGTTTGTTCCATTTTTTCTTGGTATTCATTTTTATTGAGGATAACTATTTTTCCAGTTTTATCTGAACTAAGGCAAGTGATGTTTTGATTTTCTTTAAGATTTTTGAGAATCTTAAAGAAAGAGATAAAGAAGAATAAGAAGAGATAAAGATAAAGAAGACGAGTTCTCGTCTTCTTTATCTTTTGTTGGGATCTTGAGTTTCTTTTTAAGTTCTTTTTGGGCTATGGAACGGACCTCTTGTTTGTCTGAAGATGGAATTGAATTTATTGCAGTTTCAATGTGGGCTATGTAATCGTTAATATTAATATTATCATCTAGAATAAATTTAGGTCCTAGGTTTAGCATATTTTCCTGTTGGGTAGTAAGTTTTATTGACGAGAGGTTGATAAATTGGTCTTCTTTTGGTTTATTTACTTTAGTATGGCATTTTTTATTTTTAATCCAGAAATTAAGCTTTTTGTGATGATTGCTATGGTAAATTTCTTTTTCTTTTTTACAGAATTTATTAATTTTGTTTATTCTAAGGTTATATTCGTTTGTAGTACAGTTAGTTTTTAATTTGTTGTTGTAAAATTTTTCCTCGTTAGTTACGATTGGCTATATAGGCATACTTTTTTCTGATATATTTTCTAAGTAAGTATTGTTCAAAGTTTCTTATCTCCAAAAAGAATTCTTGGTTTAGAAAGGTATTTTTGATTTTTATAAATTTAGGTGTGATTTTGTAGTAAGTACAGTCCTTCAGAAAATTGATATGCTGAAATTCTCTTATTTTGTGTTTCGAATAGTACCGGAGTTTACTATATATATGCTCTATATCTGCAGTAGCTTTCATTGCCGACATCTTCTCATGCCAACATCGATAGCATCTGGAGCGACGTCATGAGGCGAAAGTTCGAGAGAGAGGAAGAAAGATGCGGCAAGACTGCTATTGACGGTGAAGTGTGCGATGACTGAAGACGGCTGTGCTAAGCAGCCGAAATATATTTCATATGGCGGTAATAGGTATTTTATCATGTAACAACTATATTGTAAACCGACGTAATTCACCTTTTTAAAGTTTTTAATATTTCTCATTCATTTCTATGGTAAATTATAGAAATCTCGAGAAATATTAGTCCTAGACCTTCGGTAACCTCATTTTTAACACCAAAGTTGCTAATATTTTGCCAAGCTTGGCGACATTTTGGCCATTTGGTGCAATTTTCCCAAAGGGGCTTGTAAAGATAATTTTTCTGTATTACCATGCATAATAGCCTAATATTTCTCTTCTATGACATAATCAAAATTCCCGATTTATGTGGAATCTTCCAGAAATATTCTTCTGAAAGCTCCTTGTAGCTTCTGCCTCTCCTATAAAAATACAAGCGTGCTGCCCCGATTGAGTCAGTGTGAAACGAGTTCTCGTCGAGTGAGTTTGCTGTGCTACGCTTTGTATTCATGCTATAGAAGCAGTTGTTTGCCTTGCTTTCAGAAGCTGATTTTAAAGTGCTGTGTGTAAATTCTTCATTGCTGTGTCTTTAATGGATTGCGTACGATATCCCTTGCATATTTCTACTGAATTTTGCCTGTGGAAGTGTTATTTTGTGCGAGAATTACAGCATTTGTGAAAGCTTCGGTACTGAGTGGACTGTTATAAACGAGATACTGGCCGTTAGTGCCTGTGAATTTTGTACAGCTGATTGTTTGAAGAAGTTCTTGAAGCAACAAAGTTTGTGTTCCATCCTGACAAGTGGACTCTGTACTAGAACTTTCTACGCCCACTGGACTTTAGAACGACAAACCCAGGAAACTAGCAGAGTGTTCTGCAACAATATTTAGCAGCTTTTCAAATTTTGTTTGTAATTGAGGATCTGGAAGATTCTCCCTACCCCCACCCCATAAAGAAAAATAGAAGACCAAGCCATGTAAGTGTCACCCAGTAGAAAAGTCTGAATTTCTGTAATAGTATTAAATACATCAGATTATGTTTCACTCAGCTTAAGAATATTTTATAATATGAAATTAACATATTGAAGTATAACTAAGCAATATTATTTATAAATGCATTTAAAAATACATGTTAAAAACTTTCACTTTTTTATATCCAGAAAAGTTTCTAAACACTTTAGAATTACTACACTTTAAATTTAACATAGGCTACACACAAAACTTTGTACATGACAAAACTTCCATAAAAAAAACTGCAAGTACTTTATCAGAATTATTTTAAAGTTGAGTACTCACTGTTTGAAAACTAAACTACAGTTATAAAATTCGTAATCGTTTTTCCTGCAGTATTCCAAATGAATACTGCAGGAAGAAAAACAAATGTAGAAAGAAATCCGAAACATTCAATGTATTGGTTTTATAGAACACAATAATGCTTGTAAGAGCTTCAGTATAATTAAGTAAAATATTTTTCAAGCTTATTAATCAAGCTTTAACAGAAGTTACTTTTTTTTTAAAGTTCCTACAAATGTATCTGGGTGTGGCAAAAAAAGGTTTTGGGAGACAAATATTTTCGGATTTGTATGCTAAAAATTTGTAACATATATCCTTTTAAGCCCAGGCCAATTGTCCCCCCCCCCTCCTGGCAGGTCTGATTTATACATTTTTTGCAAAATTTATAGTCAATTACAAAGAAACACTTCAGTTAAAAGTACATGTGTTAGTTCAGTGTTCACAACAGAGTTTATTCTTAGAAAACCGAGTGAAAAGGGAAAATGAAGCGGAGATCGAAGGGGGGGGGGGGGGGGAATAAGCAAAAGAGGAACATGACTTAAAAGAAAAGAAATAAAAATTAAATAAATTGAAATAGTTGACAAAAAAAAAAAAAAAAAAAAGAACAAACAAAAACAATACATCCCCAGCATTTTCTTTGCGTCTTGAGATGGATGGAGGGTGGTCATTTTTTTTTTTTTTTTTTTTTGATGATTTTAGATTTTTAGCGCCCTTTATTGAAATCATTACTGTGGGTTGCTCTCTTTCTAAGAATGGGACATTGTGTCCAAAAGCAGTCCTTAAGGACAATGGGACAAGCCACCTA
>JAWZYV010014479.1:0-91326 GCA_038373885.1 Cheiracanthium punctorium | reverse complement strand
AAATCATAATATTAAAATACGATACATATAATAGTAGATTTGAACATATCGCCATGATAGAGGAAAAGAACCAGAGCAACGTTTCTAGAAGATGTGTCACAATTTACTAATGCAGTTCTTGTTTTGATAAAAAAATGTTCATATATAACAGTCATTTATGACATTCTCAAAAAGCTGCTTAGTACCACTGACTTAATATATTAGGTCTTTGAAAATTACAGCATAATATTTGAAACAATATGACTTATGCTCGAAGAAAAATGTGCTCATAAAAATTCAAAGAGGTCTGGCATGATCATTAAAAATAACAAAACAATTCATGCATAAACGTTATGTAGTGAAAAGTAGATTTTTTTAAATGACCAATCATGTGGCACGTAAACAAATTGTTTAAATAAAAATAACACGATTGGTCATTTTGGGCCTATGAAACGTGTGAAGTACCGGGGTCTTATTCTGTCATAATCAGGGTCTGCATATGATGGCAGATCAAACATGACAAATTGTACACTTAAATTATAAATACTATGTACCGTCTTTACTTATAACTTCCTTAAGTTGTCCTCTATTTTATTAATTTAAATTCTTATTCTATTGATTCATATAAATGATCATGTAAGTAAAATATAGTCACATTTTTTTATAAAATCATTTCAAATTTCGTTTTGCATTTAATATAAACTTTGCCAAAGGATGTACGCGGATTAGTAAGTCATTTTTAAGTGTCCCCGAAAGTGATGTAGTAACGAGATTTGACTATATTTCATGACTTGAATGAATTCTGGAGGCAGAAACAGTATAAAGATTCACTCAATAGAAATTTCAAAGAGTGACATACCAACGAAGTCGTATGCATCGTTCTCACTATGTGAATGAGCACAGTTTTGCGACCTGCCATGGGCGCTGTTCCAAAGAGGTACGCGCCATTGAAACCAAGAGTCAAGTGCAAGCAATACATCAGTAAAAAAAAAAGGAAAACAAACGCTTTAAAAGAAAAAAAAAACATTTATTAATTTTTCCAGCTACACTCAATTCATTGCTGAGACAACCTCTCTGGATTGCACAAAATGAAACTTTTGATGGCACTGGGAAGTTGCAGGAGCTCGACTGCTGCAGGCAAGGTCACGGCAGCATTCATCACGATGGTGCGCCTCACCGTGCAACGGCACAGGTGCGAAAGGCGCCTCGGCTCGTACGCTCGGCGGCCGAACAGGCGGACAAATATATCGACTATCTGGTCGACCGCGTCCGTCCTTCTGTCGTCGTCTATCAACAGGAGCAGAAACTCTCGTACTTCTTCCTCCGACACCAGGGGGTCCGGAACCGTATTCCAGCACGCCTCCAGACAGCGGACGAGTGCCTCGCTGTCCCTCTCGGTCGACCGACTCACCGCATACAGGGACTCAAGGATGTGGTGTATGCGGACGAGGCCCCTCTGGTTTTGGCTGCTCATTCGACCGTCGTTCTGGATCAGAGTCCTGTACATCGTGTAGAATCGTAGCAGAGGAAGCGGTGGCATATTAGGAATGTCGTCTAAATGAACACTAGAAGAACAACAATAAAAATAAATTTAAAAAAAGGCATGTAAAAAAAAAACAGGCCCTGATTTTTGGGCCCCAAAAATAAAATCTGAATTTAATTTTTCTTAATTCTATCTTTTTTAATTGCATTTTTTTATATATGCTTTCAAATTTTTCAAACAATATTTCAAAACTGTTGCCGATCTGCTCGATGATTGGGTGTCATTTATAACCAATGGTTGAAAAAGTAGTAAATTCTTAGACATTATTTTATTTACAGCTTGAATTTGTTTGTTGAATTCATCATGACAGTTAATAGGTGGCTGCCATTTTGAAAAAAAAAAAAAAAAAAAAAAAGAAAAGAAAAAGAAAAAGAAAGGAAAAAAAAATCTGAATCACTTTCAGATTTTAAATATGTACTAAAGTGCTATATGTTAAAAGCGTATCATAATTTATGCGTCGTCCCTATTTTTATTCCTTAAGTTGGAAAGTGTATCATTATTCACGAGTGTGCCGTATTCTTCTTCCTTGTTTCATTAAACCCATTTTTGGAATCGAAGTCTATCTTAAAATCGCCTTCTAAAACTACATTTTACAATCTTTGTCTAGTATATTCCAACTATACGCCACCGTTTTAAATATTATTTGGAATGTTCGTCATAATCCATGAGTGTGCTGTGTTTGTCTTTCTTGGGTTGATTCCTAATTTAACGCCCCGACTCTTCCCATGGTGGCGATCATTAAACATATGCATTTAACATAACGATTTTTTGTATTTATTTGGCAACCGTAATTTAGAATTAAAATGGCGATTTGGAACATCATGTAAGTACAGCATTCCGTTACATTTTTATTTATTTTGGGTTGCCAATTAATGCAGTTTTAATAATTAAATGTCTTCAAATTCTTTATCTGCTGCATTTATCGCTAATTTGTTCACTTTAGTTTTCATCTAGTTCTTTTGGGTGGGAGCGTTGAAACTTGTGCATAACTCATAGAGGCCCCAGACTGCTCGCCATAGTGCGGAGATTTTTTTCGGTTGGCGAGAGTGGAGGGGTTAAAATAGGAATCATGTCTTTCTTGTACCTTAAAACACATCTTTGGAATCGAAATCTATCGTAAAATTGCCTACTCAAACTGTTTTAAAATCTTCACCAGGCATATTCTAACTGTTCTTCACCATTTTTAATAGTGTTTGGAATTGCCATCACAATCCATGAGTGTACGGTGTTTTCCTTCCTTGTTCCATAAAACACTTCTTCGGAATAGAAATCTGTATTAAAATCGCCTACCAAAACAGTTTAACAATTTTCACCAGGCAGAGTCAAACTATACTTCACCTTTATAATTACCATTTGGAAAGTGTATCATAAATCTATGAGTGTACCGGATTTGTCTTCTATAAAACACTTTTTCGTAATTAAAATCTATATTAAAATCGCCTACTAAAACTATTTTACAATATTCGCCAGGTGTTTCCTAACTACTCTAAATAATTTATAATAAATTGTGGCGTTTTGGCACCCAATTTAGCGATCCATTATCAAAAATTGCAAACCTTGTGCGACTTTCAACATTTTATTAACGCCCCATCCCCCTCCACTGTTTTAAAATCTGGCAAATATATTTAAAAACATTCCTTGAGCCAATTGGAATACTCAGTATGAATGCTGAACACTTTTACAGTTGATTCGTTGAGAACCACGTGCTGAGTTCAGAGACACTGACTTCACGAAATTTTCGTGGGTGCACAAGAGTCTCTAGGTATTTTTTTAAAGGGCAAAAAGGTGCTTTCCTTTTATTTATTTATTTTTATCATATGAAAGTGATACTGCAAAGGAGGGTGGGGGCATTTATCACCTATATTCCCTATTCTTTAAATATTTCCTTTTTCAGCTTTTGCACTTTAAATACCAGGGATGAGGGTGCACGAAGTGTGTGAGTTTGAATTCAACCATTAAAAAATTTCATAGCGTGCAACAAAATTTTTACTATTATCTTTTTAATCACAAAAGAATCACCACTTTCATCCCCAACAAAATAATACCTACGCACTCATGTACAGTGATGTAAAATTCCCGGGTATTTATGTTTAAGGGAAAATACCCGGGCATATACCCAAAATGGGTATTTACCGGGGTATTTATTTTTGAATTAACACTATTGTTTAAAAAAAGCTTGTATTGGTGGGTAAGGATATTCACACACACACGCACATATATATATATATATATTAAGTATAAAGTAACAGAAAATCGAGAAACTCAGGAACCCTTTACAACTTTTTAATTTCATAAAACTTCAAAAAACATAATTATGGAAAGAAGCTATATGATACATGTTGAATAAGATACTTGATTAAATCCTAACTAATATTATAAATGCGAAAGTGAGTTTGTCTGTTTGTTTATGACGCTTTCACGCCTAAACCGCTGAATCAATTAGGATGCATTTTGGTTTAGATATAGAGTGGACCCTAGAGTTTGTTATAGGCTAATTAGAATTTTAGATTTTTAATTACTTTTTTAATTATTCATTAAAAACCGTTTTTACATTGCCATGGCTGGCGAGTTTCGCCCGTATCAAATGATTCATGTTTTGAGCTAACAAGAATGCTATTACTTCAATAAATGAGCGCGCGTGCATCTGAAAAACATTAAATACCACGGAAATTAAGCCAGTTCTATGCCATATCTATCTATCTGTAATAATAAAAATGAATGTTCTCCAGACAAATCTATAGAATGCAGAGCTTTGAAATTTGAGCATGATTGAGCCCATAACTTCGGTAAAGTGCACCTGAGGCTCAAAATTTCGAAATTTTAACTACTTTTCAAACTATTAATTAAAAACCGTTTTATCGCCCGCACAAAATGATTTATGCTTTTGAAATAAAGCAGAAATTCTATTTGCAAAATCACATGCATTTGAAAAACATGGAAATTATGTTGATTTTACGCCAAATTAAAAAGCATAAGAAAAGGGTACTTACGTATTATCCCGGCGGTCCGCCAAGACAAGCGAATTTTTGCCGAAATAAATGCCGGGCACATGAAATTATTAATGGTTTTGAATACGATTGGCAACAGTTTGGCAAACCATTTGACGATAAAACAGTTTGGCGGGAATGACCGCCGGGATAATACGTAAGTACCAAGAAAAATCTAGATGTGTTTCTTAAATTTCATAAATTTCCAAATCCTACCAATAATATAAATGTGTACGATTGTGTGTTTGGATGTTTTTGACTGAATCACACAAAAATGGTTGAACGGATTTGAAAAAAATTGTAATGAAAATAGCTTATGCCCTGGATTAACATACAGGCAGCCTTTCAAGCATATAGCATAAATAATTCTTTTACAAAGACACTCAAAATAATTCTAATGCATTGCGCTCTATGGAAATTTTGTAGCTACTAAACCGATTCTAAAACTTTTTTGACTGATTAAAAGTTACATTATTCCTGAGTATCATTGTTTGTTTTTGGATTAAGACCGATTGACTGCACTAGGGTCCTAGGCCTATATGGAAAATTCCTCTGTGGGGGATTTTCTAAGGGATCCTAGCCCGTATTTATGCGAGGTTTTTAGAAAACCACGGAAACCTGGGAGCGGCTAGGTCGACAGGCGCGACCAGGGTTTGAATCTGGCACCTCCCCCCTTGCAGTTTTGAGAGCAGAACTTCTTAGACACTGGTGGAATCCTAAGTGTTATAGGCTACCTTTAATGCATGTATCACAGATAGTTCTTTTACAGGGATGCTCATAAGAATTACATTACGCTCTATGTGCATCTCTGTAAGTACTGAACCGATTCCTAAACTTTTTTTACTGATAGTAAGCTACACTATTCTTGAGTATTATAGGCTAAAATTCATGCATGTAGCATAAATAGTTCCTTTACAGGAACACTCAAAATAATTCTAATACATTACGCTCTCTGGGTATCTCTGTAACTACAGAACCGATTCTCAAACTTTTTCACTAATAGAAAGCTGCTCTATTCCTGATTAACATAGACTAAAATTCATGCACATAGCATAAATATTTCTTTTACAAAACAGTTCGCAAATACTGTCATAACTGTCTCTATTCGCCAAATGCCGCTTAATGACGTCAAATTGAGCAAGCGAATTCTTTACATTCATCCGTGTACGTCACTCAGTAGCTAGAATTAAAAAATAACTATTAAGCAGGCGCGAAAATGCAAGAAATTTCGGATCTTTCAACAGTTCTGAAATATCCAATTTAAAATATTTGATGCATTACCATACCTCAAAAAAAAAAAAAAAAAAAAAAACCACTTCGGTACACATTTCTTTATGGTTGTCAGTCAAAACTACCACCGGCAGATTACTTCACTCCCGCTGAACATCGCCCACGATGGCTCCAGAACCAACACTAAATGAACATCAAAATGTAAACAGCACCGGATACGGAACATAGACCAGTTCTTTTTAGCTGTATGAATTTCGAAAAAAAAATAAGAAATTGAACTTCGGAAATTTTAATAACTTTCAAATACGCTTTTGCGAAACGGCAAACAAAAACAAAATGTGTGCGTTGGATTTACGCATTCTCATGCGTCAAAATCATTTATTCAAAATTAAAGCATCGACGCATATGTACGTAATTTCAGAACTACAAAAAATCTTAAAAGAATCGTTTTAACAAGCGAAAACAAAATGTACACATATGTGCTGTGTACTGTGAACGAAGATGTATAGGTGGTTTGATGTGCAGTTTTAAACGGTGACGTAAAAACGTCGCCAATATCACTTGCAATGGACTATATCGACACGAGGCTATTTCAATCACGTGTCGGTGGAAAATACGAATTTGAACTAATCAGATTGAAACATTGAGTGTCAACTGAAACTACATTTTAAATTGATTGGTTGGAGGTCACCTGTTGGCTGGTCACTGAGGGTAAACTGGAGGTCACACGGACACCGTCCATTTAAAAAAATCAACTCTTCTCGTAATAGCATCTAACAAATATCGATTCAAGAGCTTAGATGCCTCGTTATAGCTTCTATTTTATTTTATGAAAACTATAAAATTTAAGGAATATTACATTTTCACGAGGAAAAGGAAAAAGATCACTAAACGAGCTGGCATTAAAAAAATAAATAAATAGCTATTTAAAAGTCATATATTATGCGTTTTCATACATTACAATCAGTAAATGAAAAATCAATCATCCCCTGTTTTCCTACCCTTAGGGTTGGAATATTTTTTCCAAATCTATATGGGACCAACTTCGGGGTATACCCTTTCCAATAAAAAAAAAAGAATTATCAAAATCGGATTACTCTGTAAAAAGTTATGCATGATCATACATAATATATATATATATATAATATAAAATAGCTAAACTTACGTAATATGGAATCCCAAGGAAAATAGTAAGTAGTAGCACATGATAACAAAAAAGTACTGAAAAACTGAAAACATGAAATAAAAATTGATAATCCAGAGGCCAGAAATTGTATAAAACAGAGCTGTCAAAGCTAGAGAGAAGTGGGAGGACAAGCCAAGTGAGATCACGTGGGCGTAAGCCTAAATGTTCGATCCCATGCAATGAAGTGGAGATGGAGTGTAAAATTGAAATGGAGTACTCCATTATCAAGTACCACCGTACTCACATTTCAATTTAAAGAAAAAACAAAAATAGCTAGGTTTCTGCAGGTCACCTGACAAAAGAAGTCACTTTACGTGACCTGGGGGTACGACCATAGCTATAAGAAAAAAAATAGCATGAATGCTAACCAAACATGAAGGAGGAAGAACTGACAAGACTAGAAATCGTTGCCAACCGAGAAAATTAATCGACAAAAATAAAAATAGAAACAGCTAGAGCCAAGGAGAAAAAGTATGAGAAATAAAAACAGACAAAATGCTGCCAAAACTATGTAAATTTATCAAGAAATTCATTAAATGGAAGGGGACGGGGAAATAAGAATAATATTAAATAATAATAATAATAAATAATTAAAAAAAATTGAGTATAGCTAACCTATGAGCAACGTAGTACAAGCTTTAATATAGCTAGGAAGTACTAAGAAAGAGTGTAAAAAAGAGTTAAGGGAAAAAAATATTGTAATTAACATTAATTATCATAATAATTTTACTCAAGTATTAATTGTTATTAGTTCTGATAGTATTCTATGCAGTATAAGTAAAATTGCACTTAATAAGGCTTATATATGGTACAGTAGAGAAAAAAAAAAAAAAATATATATATATATGTGTGTGTGTGTGTGTGATTAGGCTTAAAAGACCACCTGTTCTCATTTGGCGCTTTATATCCAAATTATCCACTCTTTCATTGCCTTAGAAGGCTATTTTTAAACACTTTATAAGCTCGTTAATTGGCACCATGTGATATTTTATTGTTATATTTTTTTCACTTTATCAATGGATTATCTTGGGATTTCACATAACGTAAGTTAGCTATTCTATATTCTATATATATATATATATATATATATATATATCTCAAAAAGAAAATGTACCAGTGATCAACAATTCTACATTGTATTTTTTTTTTATTAATGAATTTTTTCGCATAAAATGTACAAATATATATTTTATGATGTTCCCCTTTTTTTTTTTTTTTTTAAATAAATGACCAATATATATACGCGTCGACTTGAGAACCTCCTCCGTTTTTCGTCGGTTAAAAAGAAGTAAAATGTATAATTATTTTATAAATATCGAAATATTTTTTCCAGCTAAAATTTTAGAATTTCCCTGGATTTACAACACCTTGATAGAGAGACGATGGGAAGAAATTAAATAGAAATGCTCTAGACTTATTAGCTGCATACTGGCAGGAAATAAAATAGAAACACAACTTAACCGAATATTTTTTAATTAAAAAATTATATTATTCACTTTTTGCAGTAGAAAAAGCGCACCAGAATAAAATAAAATATGAATGCAAAAGTTTCTCAAATTTGTAAAATTTTAGGAGAAAAAAGGCACGCAGGTCAGTAAATATACCATGACAGGAGAAAAAATTTCTGTTAAATTGTATTAGAAATATTTTATTTAAAAATAATTAAAAACTGCATATATTTTCGTTTAAAAGGAAAAAAAAACAGATTCTTTTTTCACTCAGCCACGCAAAACCGCTCTAATGAAAATCTACGTTCTTTTTAAAGCAGCGACCTAAAATGATGATTTCTTATCTTTGAATACGAACTTTTAGTTGCATTTAAAATTCGAGAAATTTATAAAAATAAATCAAAATAGGCCTTTCTAACTGCATGAGAAGCATGAATAAAGAATGACTTGAAGGAAAATGCTCATTTACCGAAAGGACACAAAAAGATTGAACTTGAATTGTCAACGCAATATTTCCAGTAGTAATTACTAAGATTTCAGGAGTCTTCCTTGAAACCATTAAAATCCAGGAGTTTTCTATTACCCTTAATTTTTAGTATCAGTCAAAATTCAGGAGTTTTCCAGGATTTTGAGGAGGTGTATGAATCCTGATACTCTAGTGAGGAAGGATGTTTGAACAAATAGTTTAAGCTAATTAAAATATAGAACATATTAAATTTCTTTATGAAACTTAAGAAAATCGGACATAAATGAGGGGCTAAAATTATTATTATTAATTTTAACTATCCCAAATCTTCAGAAATCAGCCCATTTGGTTAAAAGGATCCGCAGCTGGAGATCCCAGTTTTTTTGTGAATGGAGAAATAAGTAATCTACTTACACAGTCATCCCGATCAAAGGTAATCCAGACTCCGGTGACTCCATCCCCAGGCGTACATGCACGCCATAGCTCAAAAGAATTCTCAGGATGCGGAGTTCAGCGTCATTCAGTATTTTATACCATGCATTCTCCAAAACGACTGTGCTATATCCGCAGGGGATACGATTTCGTCTCCAGAAATCTACCGGTGCCGAAGAAAAATCCGAAGTGTGGGCCCCATTCCTCAGAAGAGCTCGCCGGAGGCAGTGAAACTTAGCTTTTCTAGAGTACTGTAAACGGCACAGAAAGTATGCTTCAAGTATCTTGCTGACTGCGCGTTCGCTCGGACAGCCGGAGGGTAGCAGCAGCATGTCCATGAGGCGTTCCGTTACCGCGTCAATGAGAGTTCCGTCTGCGAGGAGAGCTAAGTGGTGCTCCTCCCGAAGTATGGACTCGAACACTTCGTCCCACGAATTCACTTCTCGTATCTCGGCGAGGACAGACAAGTAATCCCTCAGAACTTTCTCAGACTCCTGCAAACTCCTCGACTCGAAGCAAGCCATTTATGATTTTGATCGTAAAATGATCGTCCAAGAGTCAATTCAAAATTCGTGCGACAGCAAGAAGCAGAACGGTAAGCTAAATGAGGTACATCTACTGCTGCTCGCTCAGTATTCACTTCCACGTGGTTGGGAGCTGAGATCACGTGACCGCCCAAACAATGCCAGATTACCTTTGACGAATTTGCAGAGGGCTGGACCACGGCTATCTCGGACAATAGGGCTCTGGCGCGGTATTTGTGACGTCACGATAGCAGTGCTAGGGAAGGAAGAACCTGCTGACTTACGCACCTGTTAGTACCTGCTAGGTGCTAGAGTTGATAGGATTATGCTTTTATCCACGTGGTCGCTAAAGTCTTGATTTTCGTTAAATATTATTATTTTACGTTTATATTTTGCTATTTTTTTACAAGAATTGTGCAGTTTTGGATACCATTTGGAGGTAAGACTCAATTTTCAAAATGCCTAATATGTGTGTTGTTACTAACTGCACGTCGAATTATTGGAGTAGCAAAGAAAGAGTATCGTGTTTCTCGTTTCCAAAGGACCCCATTTTAAGAGCAAAATGGTTAAAAAATATTCCCAGGAAAGATTATAATCCAGGAAAATGTGCCGTAGTTTGTGAAAAACATTTTGATCCAAATGATATAATTCGTATTGAGAGCATCAAAAAAGATGATGGGACTATTCTGACATGCAAAAGGGAACGTCCAAAATTAAAGGAAGGAGCAGTGCCAATTATTTTCCCAAATTGCCCTAAATATTTATCGCATGAACCTCCGAAGCAGCGAAAAAATTTAGACGACCAAGAAGAGCGTTTGTTGGCTATTAATGAAAGTAAAAAAGCACATGAAATTTTTCTTAAAGAAAATACATTTGAAACTTTTGATCAGCTAAAAGATATGTTGCGAATGAAAATAAAATTGTTCGTAGAACAAAATTGGCAAGTTACATTTTCAGAAAATTATCTTTTAATATCTCAAATCGTCGATACTCCTATACCCAGAATAAAAGCTTCATTGAAAATAGATACACAACTTTCTGCTACTGCTTATAATAATGACAGGATTGTTCGCCTTTCTACATTAAATAATATTTCCATTTTAAATTCTTTCTCCCAGATAAACAGCAGCTTAGATGAGCTTAAAACCATTTCAGATTCTCCTGAGAGCAGCGATACTCTGAAATATCTCCTTAATAATGTGTGCGACACTCTGAAATATATAGTTCAAGAAGAATTAATTTCCGATAACAAGATGAGAAAAATTACATTTATAATTGAGCAGTTACAGTTACTTATTCAAAAAAAGAATGCCTTTAGATACAGTAATCAAACACTGTTATGGTGTTTGAAATTATTTATGCAGTCCTCATCAGCATATAAACAAATATATGATTATGATTTAATTAATATTCCCCATTTTAGGAATTTACAAAAAGTGATCAATCAAAGATCGATGAATGATATTCTAGATTTTAATGTAAAATCTGCAAGCAAAGGTATAAGCCTTAATGATAGTTGGCAATTGCCTTTTACTTCTTGTAATGATGAACGGTTAAAATTTTTGGAAGATTTTTATAAATGGCTTCATGTATGGAGAAATACAGATAGTTTATCTGGTTTCACAAAAGAAACATTCACAGCCTTATTAAAAACTACAAGTGCGATGATACAAATAATTTCAATATTTATTGCAAACAGATATGTGTCCTTTCAAGTATGTATTACCTGGCAAATTTCAAAGTGATTTACTTGAACAACGATTTAGCCAATACAGACAAATGTCGGGAGGTAATTATCACATATCTTATCAACAAATTTTGGAATCCGAGAAAAAGCTTAGATTGTGCTCAACAATTAAAATTGGTGGAGAAAGTACTGACCTAAAAAAATTGATTGATACAGAGGTTTCAGTTCAACAAGAGAATATAGAAACCAACGCCATTCTAAATAATTTTGGGGATATATTAAATGACACAATCGATTTAATTAATTACGATGATAATGCTATTAAGGCCATTGTGTATATAGCTGGATATATATTTTTCAAGATAAAGAGAAAACTAATTTGTTCTTTTTGTATTGCACTCATTACCACTAATCAAATTATGGATATAGAAGATGATTCATTCTATGAACTTATAACAGCATTAGACAGAGGAAGCTTAACTTATCCATCTGATTTTTTAACACAGGTTGTATCTTTTTCTTTCATAATATTAAATTTGTTGACATCACCTTTAAATGAAGCAAAATTTTTAAAATCTGAAATAGGTCACAACTTATTGCTTATGAAATTAACAGAGCTTAAATTAATTAAAGATGACATTGTTAATGGTGATGATATTTGTGTGTGTGGAAAAAAGAGTATTGAGCTGGTTAAAGATGCTCTATCCAGATCTTCAAATATTTTGTTAAGTAATTACCTTAAAATAAAAAATCAGGATTTGAAAAAAAATTCGGAAAGAAAAGTAAAAAAAATTAGAGCAAATTGAGCAACAATGAGCCCCTTTGGCAAGGGTGATACCCTCACAATCTTGTGATAATACAGAACTACATATACTTTGATTATGGTTAAGTTCTGGGGGACTCATTAGCCTGTTCTATTATTTAGCAGAAGGAGAATAGAAATCCAGTTTAATTTATTTTAAATGTCACTATTAAAGTTATTTTCTGTAATTCTTAAAAATATTGTTAAAATTTTCTTTTGAAAATTGTTATTAATTTCATACTATATTAATTCTTTATTACATTTGAAAAAAAAAATAAAAATAAGATTTACGTCTTTCGTCAGAAAGCATGAGTTTACTGAAATAAAAGTACCCTTGATGTGTTGATTTATTGAAAGACATCACAGCAAAAAATTTTGTGTTTTTTCCTGATTTATTTCATCTTTTTTGCCTTGAAGCATAATACATAAACTTAAAAGTAACTATTAGTAATAACATATTTGCATTTCAATTTAAGTGTCTTAGTATTTCAATATTTGAATTTTAAGAGTTTTTCAATACAGCTATTAAAACATTATATATCTTCAAAAATATTTCTTGCATTCCTTTGTAGTATACGAATATTTTTTGATATTTTGTATGTTCTTCAATTTTTTCCCTACAGTCAAACACTTATTTATCTGTGATTAAAATGCTGAAATTTAAATTATTTGGTTCTACTCAATTAGAGTAATTTAAAAAATTCCAAATTCATCTTATAAAGTTTTGTGAAAGTTTTTCTAAGTATTTTTAAAGCGGTATATTTCGTATGAATCCCACGTATTGTTACTGTTTTACACTTATATTTGATCCTTAGTAAAATATAGACGCAAAATATGTATATTTAATTAAAACTTAATAGACGCAATATTGCATTTTGTATATATGTAATGTTCTTTCGTGGAAGTCCAGATAAACCCGCACTGGTGCTGTGACGTCATTAGCTAAGAGCGGGAGAAGTGCCATAGCCTTTTAGTTGAGGTAGCCGTGGCTGGACTCAATGGGAAAACCACCATCCATCACCTGGTGCTACTGATAATCCATCGACCTTGAACCTACGTTCAAGATCGAACTCAGTTCAAGGTCGATGGGACAAACACAAGGGGAGGGGGGGGGGCAAATGTCTTGGGGGGAGGAATTTTCTGGGTATCTAGCGTTCGATTGACCACCTAAAATTAGCGAGCTTCAAATTACGATTTTTGGAACTTCCTTTTAAACTTAAAAAAAAAAAAATCTGTTAATAAGATTTCCTCACTGTCTAAAAAAAAAAAAAATACTCCAGTTTCATTTTATTTTTAGCAGTAGGTTGCTATGTCGTTCAGTCACAGGTTTCCTTCTACGCGACTTTGTAGACATGATTCGTAGATATGTTAAGTAGACATAATTTGTAGACAGGTTTTGCAGAAAAGAAATGTCATGGGAAGATCTTTTCAAATGTGTTTGCCAGGAAATATGCAGAGGTGGGCGGGGGGGGGGGAGATTGAAATCGTGAAAGTAGTGGAAGGTTTGCAATTTTTGATTGTTGAACGCCAAGTTTTCTGCCAAAGAATAACTTCAAAACCGAAAAAAGCTTGGCGATATCTTCCGAATTTGGCTAGAAACTAGGAAAGTATAGTTAAAATATGCCTGGCGAAGATCGTAAAATATTGTTAGTCGGTGATTTTAATATTTATTTCAATTCCAAGGATGTGTTTTATGGAACAAGAAAGACAAACACGCCACACTCATGGATTATGATGCCCATTCCAAACAGTACTTGAAATGGTAAAGAATAGTTTGAATATGCTCGGCGAAGATTGTAAAACTGTTTCAGTAGGCGATTTTAAGATAGATTTCGATTCCAAAGATGTGTTTTATAGAAGGAGAAAGAGTGGATTCCTATTTTAACGCCCCCACTCTCGCCAACCTAAAATTTCGCCGCACTCGGGCGAGCTTTGCAGTAATGGGTCTCTATGAGTAATGAACAGGTTTCAACGCTCCCAAAAGAACTAGATGAAAAGTAAACAAATTATCGATAAATGCACCAGTTAATTAATTTGAAGACACTTAATTACTAAAACTACTTTAATTGGTAACCCAAAATAAATAAATATACGGAATGCTGTACTTACATGTTGTTCCAAATCACCAATTTAAATCTAAATTAAAGTTGCCACATAAATAAAAAAAATCGTCGTGGTAACTGCTTATGTTTAATGATCGCCACCTTGGCGAGAGTCGGAGCGTTCAAGTAGAAATCAACCCCTGAAAGTCTAACACGGCACACTCATGGATTACGATGCACTTTCCAAATAGTATTTAAAATGGTGAAGTATAGTTGGAATATGCTTGGTGGAAATTATAAAACAGATTCAGAAGGCGATTTTAATATAGATTTCGATTCCAAAGATGTGTGTTATGGAACAAGAGAGAAAAATATGGCACACTCCTGAATAATGATACACTTTCCAAATCTAATATGGAATAAGGGAAGAAAATAGGAAGACGATCGGATTACGATACGCTTTTAATATATAGCACTTTAGTGCGTATTTAAAATCTTAAAGCGTTTACAATTTTTCTACTTTTACTCAGTTATTTTATTATTTTTCATGGATAAAAATCTGATTATAAACATTTACTGCTAGAGCGAAAAAAATTTTTTTTTCTTTCGTAATTTTTTTACAACCCCAGAAACACTATCATCCGACGTGATTTTGTTCCCCTTCGAGGGCCACTGAAAAGTGTTTTAAGTCAGCATGTTTTTATCTTCATATCTCTGATGCTTTTTAGGATATTATTTTAAAATTTTGTCCACCCCTTCATTAGCTTATGATGCACATTTTATTAACTGAGATTACTTTCTACGGAGCGGGAGACAAATTAAAACATACTTTTATTTTAAATATTAACGGGGAGAATTCCTTAACACAGTCTTGTTTTCGTACCTTATTTTCAACATTTTTTCCAATTAATATTATCACAGATCTCTAACGAATAAAGAGTTAAAGCGTTACGTTTTTTTTTTTTTTTTTTTGAACACGCTGTACAAATGTATGGTAGTCTTTAACTAAGCTTCAATATAATTACTTTTCATTTGTTATATTTACTTTTTTTAAATTTGTTTAAGGATAATTTAGAAAAAAAAACTTAATACTAAGTAGCTTTTAGTGAAAAAGGAGTTCAGTAGTAATCGTTTTCATTCTACTCGGAAGAAGGATTTTTAGAAAGTTTTTGCCTTAATTCCCCCTCCCCTTTTTCACCTTTTCTCAAAAATATTGTTTTTCTGAGGATTTCGTACCTAAAGAATCTAAACAGGTCAATTTATTTTTTAACTAGTCATTTTGACAAACATAAATTTTTATTCCTGGGATTTAAAGCTGGGAGAAGTTTGACTGGTGGTGGTGCATTTCTGCTGCAGATTCAGGAATTGTTAGAACGTTGTGAAAAATCAGGTTAAATCCACAATCTGTCGTCATCCTCTGTTCGGGTAAGAACACGGAAAGTAAAGCAGCACCAGCTGGGCCAGTGCTTGGGAGGGTGAACCCCTCTCTTGCCAGGGGCTCTACTACCATGGTGTCGTAGAATATCCCTGACGGATATTTCTCGCTCACGGATAGTCAGATACTTCGAATAAATAGCCGCGACTCTCCTTTTGGCGCTACCACGATGAGTGTCGAATAAAACAAGCGAGTATTTTTGTGCTTGCTAGAGGTCTATCCGACACTCAGAGCGATCAACCAATCAAAACACTAGGCTTTACCCCCTTTTTCTTAAACGAAGGCGTTGTCTTCAGAATTTCCGAAGACTCCTGAGACATCCATCACGAGTGGAAGCCCGTTTTTGACAGACCCAACATATAGGGAGAGGGGTCCTTTTGTGGAAGTACTTCACACTCCGCGATCCACAGAATAAAAACCCATCCATCTTGTACTATCCGGTACCGGAATGCGAGTTTTCGCCTTCATCCAACGTGTCGGGAAAAAACAGCAATATTTCCGATAGTCAATACGACTGTGAAACTATCACGATACGATCGTAGTAGGGCATATGGGATATTTCTCGGATTGTGACGTCATGAGAAGAGAAGGCTCGATATATTCGCTAGCGAAAGCTTTCCGATACTATGGTGGTAGAGTTCCTGAACTGCTGTAAAAACACTGCGTAAAAAAATTGTCACGATTATTTTTAACAGCACTGACATCTGCTGAAGAATGGAACAATGCGAGAACAGTTGGATAGATTGTCCAGTGCTGAAAAAAAGGCAGCCTTTGCCATCGCTCGACTTAACTACCAGACAGATGGCGGACGATCGAAACGTTCATCGCGTGCCACAGATCTAGAGACCCTTTTTTTGACGAGAGCTGGCTGTGAGCACAATTTTTTTACGGGAAATGACGTGCTAAAAAGTAAAGGATTCTCGTGGAGCCATGTCACCCGCTACTATTTTTATAGAAATCAAATCTATTCTTCGTGACCTGCAACAGTCAAGACGTCAGAGTTTGGTGTTCCCAGAGCGGGAACACTGCGTGTTAAAGGGTTAAAAGAGTTCAGGGTTGTAACATTTTTTTTTTTTTTTTTTTTTTTTTTTTTGCTCTTGGAACTAAGTTCAAATTTTTACCATCCAACCACAAAAAGTAGAGGATCAATCCCTCAAAATTTCATCCAGATAGGCAACTTATTGCGAAGGTATCGCAAAAAAACCCTAAAAATGCGACCTAAGCAAGTAATCCACATGTTGGTCGCCTTAAGTTAAACACAATGGCGTATTCCCGGTTTTTTCCCCCGTCCATCCTAACAGGTTCTATAAGGTGGAATCTACAGAAAATATACAAGTAGCCAGAATGAGGGTCTCTCATCTGGCAAACAGATTTACGAGTAAAATTACGATTAAATGAGCTCTTTTCTTTCAGGCACTGAAAAACTTGCCTTGCAGACCTCCACCACGTGCAACAAGATGTCTGTTTCGTGTACAAAACTTGAGCACAGCCAGCTGTCGTCAAAAAAGGGTCTGTAGATCTGTGGCACGCGATGAACGTTTCGATCGTCCGCCATCTTGCTGGTAGTTAAGTCGAGCGATAGCAACGGCTGCCCTTTTTTCAGCATTGGGAAAGGGTTGCGGATCAAACGGTTAAACCTAATTTTTTCGTATAAATGCCTCAATTTCTTGGGACAAACTCTAAGGATTGGGATCAAACTTTTAGAGGATGTTATTACAGTGAGTATCTACGGATATGGCTAAAGGCTTATCGAATTAACATCATGGAACTTTAATATGGAGGTTTAAAAATTCAAAATATTGCTAAAAATGAAAATCGCTGAAAATTCTCATAACTTTTCTTCCGAGGATTAAAAAAAAAAAACGTTTGTGGCCATATTTTTGCCACTAGGTATACTGATGGTGCTGTCAGATTGGTAGCTTGAGTAGATCAAGAGAAAACGTGTGGCATTTACACGAAAAAATATGGGTTCAAAAGAAAAATTATTCAGGATTCTCCAACATTTTTTCGGTTCGTGGATTACAAATTTTTTTCATTTAGCTACAGCTAATGGATCAATTCCTCAAAATTTTATCTAGATGGGCAACTAATTGCGATGGTATCGTCCCCCCCCAAAAAAAAATGACATGCGGTTCCCCTTAAGGAAAATTCCATATGAACATGGGCATGACCATTGATTTTTTTTTTTTTTTTAATAATTTGTGTGAGGAATTATTCCTAATTGTTGTACCTGTGTTTGTAACAGTTTATTTTGCATAAAAGTTTCTTTTTATCATAATGGCGACAATTCACACTCAGTCATCAGAAGATTTTTATTATTACTTTCCAAACATGTACCATGTAAGGCAAGTAGTGCAATCATGAAAAAATGCGACTTCGAGATTTTGGTGTATTGACACGTTTTGAGGTCTTCTGAATTCATTTATGCTATTTTTACGAAATGTATGTATAGTTTGGTGGTGTTCCTTCACACAGCATCCCAGTAAACCTAAAGGGGAGAATACAATGCAAGGGAAGAAGAACCATTAAAATGATTGATTGCCTCCGTACGGTACCGAAATCTAGAAGAATTTCAGACCTCTTAGATATGGTCCCTTATTACGTAGCCAGTCAATTCTCACGTCCGGGCTTTGTGAAAGGGGGGGGGGAACACAAAAGCAAGCCCTTGGCCGGATACTGCAAAGACATGTTTTAGGGAAGCTGTTTGGAGTATTCAAGGCTTTTAATGACCAGTCGGGATTCGCCAATCTAAAACGACGTATAAATGAAATATTAATAAACAACTTTTATTATTACATGTTTAACAACGCTGCTAATGCAAATTTATGTAAATATAATAATTGTATGTTTTTTAAGGTAATAGTAAATTTGTTCATGTTAGATATGGTGAGCGGAAAAAAGCGCACCGGAAAAAAGCGCACAATATTGAAGGGGTTTGTCTTTCTGGATGAGTGTGTGTGTGACATAGAACTAGGATAGGGACGTAGAAGAGAAATGAGTATGGAGATTCCGACCGCAACACCTACGGGAGGACGGGCGGAAGGAGGGATAGATTTCCTACTGGTGGGCGTTTTCCGTTTTCCAGATCTCCCTTCGGGTCGCGAAACAACTCGAAAACATATTGTACGGCAATCACATGATGTTGAAGTGCAACTGTTTATCTCGGCATCCTATGCTGGCATTCAGCATCGCAGGGCGCAACGATACACTAGTGTACTGGTAATTCTTACCATACTACTTTAATGATTTTTATACACAATAGGCTTTTATAAGCTCGTCTTTGCACGTTCGTGTGTGCCTGCAATATATTACCCTTTACTTAGGCTGTCATATGACTAATGATCTCTTTCAAGTACTTGTTAAACATTTTTGCCGCTTCGTGTGTTAGTTGTTTGACAAACGACTACGACTCTTTTGTACATAGCACGTTTACACCATAGATCTTCTGTTCTATGGTTTGCACTAAAATGGTACTTTTTTTTATGAATACATGGGATGCACTTAATAGAATACAGTGGATTTTTCTGTTTGGCTTGTCTACTTAAAAGTAATTGAAAGGATATTCACAAAAGCAGCGGTAGAGTTGAAAGGAGTAACTTATCTGATTCTTTCGATTTATTCTGATCGTTCGACGTTCTTGAAATAAATATTTTTCAGGCATTGCTATATTACAAAACAGCTTTAAGCACATGCACATGAAGACTTTTCTTTCAAATCTACGACTTCACTGTTTTGCAGTTTTTAATTTCTAGCTATTTCACTCGCGGAACTTAAATCTCTGAAGAATGTCGTTGGCAGGTATGATCCTCACCGTACAAGAAATTGCTAACAAAGTGTGTTCTACATAAATTTAGTAGTAAAAACAAAAGTTTTGAAGAAAAAATATCATTTTAATTTTATAATTCTGTAATCGGCTATAAATTACGTCGATAATGAATCAGTTTATAGAAACTACGACATAAATTTTTTAATGATTAATATTTTAAAGACCTGTCATCTGATAAAAGGCCTTGCATCACAATTTTTCATAGGACCACTCAAAATGTAGCAAAGAAATGTAATAAGAATGTCCTAGGAAAAGGGAGCAGAAACGTTTTTCCATCTACATGGTAGATTTTGGATTGTGTGTGATTAGGGCGAACCTGCGCGAAGGGTATCTGCCTAAGATGGAGGATTCCTTGGTAGGAGGACTTTCTAAGGCGTTCTAACGCGTATTCACATTACATTTGGAGAAAACCTACCTTAACTCCAGACCGTTTGATTGACGACCGCGCGATGGGACCCGAACCCAGGACCTTCACACTTCGGTCGTCTACCATTTCAGTGATATAACCACTGTGCCATGGTGAGGCTCATATATGGTACTGTGGGAAATTCATAATTTATTTTTTTTAATTATGTATATTTTTTAATGCCATCAATTTTTCAAATTTTGGTACAGAAAAAATAAATGTCCGTTTCTATTTCTGTGATTTTATCACTGCCCTACTGGCAATCCTAAGAAAAATTACCTTTTAAGTTTAAAAATTTGTAAATTTTGATATCAATTTAAAATACGAGAGAGAGAGACTAATTTTATGAAAAATAATAGTAATAATAATAATTGTTATGTTTCATAGCGATAGCATTAACATCTTCACTCATGTAATAATCGCATTTTTTTGCCAGTTTTTCATGGTGAAAGTCTAGGTGCGACTATTATGAGGGGAAAATCTAGTACATAATATTGGAACTCTAAAGCTATTTTTTCTGCTTCAAAATGGGGGTGCGACAATTATGTGAGGGCGACTACGGTATAGCCACACATTTTTTACCTAAACAGCACAGTGTCGTCAGGCCATTATTCAGAGCAAACTTAACGTTGGTGCTTGTCAAAAGTAGCGATTTTTGTTGATCGCGCCGAAACTAATACAGCTGATTTTCAGTCGGAACATATAAAAGGAAATAACTTTCTTAGTGGAGCAAAGTGAAGATCTCACTATAAATATAACGAGCAGATGTTCTTTATTTTCGAGGACGCCTTGAATACTGAAAGCAAATATTTAAATACCAAGAACACTATGAATAGTAATTGTTCCTTCAATGAAAACAAAACTGTTTCGTCTATAAAAAAACTTTAAAATAGAATACTGTATTGCACTAGTTTCTGCTTTTATTTGACTTTTAAAAATTAACTAGCTGCCTCAAAATAGAAATTTTGGTCACGTTACTATAAATAAATGCTATGATATAAACATTAGGGTGATAAATACAAAAATATTCTGCAGCATTTTATTTGAAAAATATGTAGTGAAATTTACGATCGAAAATTAAAAAATATGATTGAAATATTTATTATCCTACATAAATATTATCATCGAGCTACGCCATTTCACTTTGCATCTTACCTAAATAATCTTTTTTTTTTTTTCTTTTTTTTTTTTCCTCCTTCTCAGCTGGCTCTGCGAACTCAAACGCACGTAATCGCCATCAATCATACCAGCAAGGTTGAAAGCTATTTGCTGAACAAGCTGTCACTCAAACTACGCAAAGAGGCTTTACCGCCAATTAACCCAGTCCGCAACTCGAGGGTGGGGATTACGAATCACATGACCTGGTGGTCGAAGCAAAGCATGGCGATTTCCTATCTAGTTCCCCTTAAAAGATCTATGGTGTGTGAGGGGGGGGGCTTGAAATAAAAATGAAAGGAAGGAGTGCGCATCCGAAAGAGCGCCTTTTGGTGAAGTGAATTAGTATTTGATTTGTTTTTTGGGTTTTTTTTGTTCGTATCATTTTTACACTAACATGCTTTATACTCTGAATGCCCCCCCCCCAATTAGAAACACTCGTATTTTCACTTAGCCTTCAGTTCAGGCACGTGCCAACAGGGGGGGGGGGGTTGATACATACATCAATTGTATTGCACCACCTCAATTACAATGTTTTAATGTTTCAAAGTACATAAATGTGTGTTTTATAAATTTTGCTCCCCTCACCCCCCCCCTTTTTTTTAAGCAAATGTAAAAGTAAATAACTGTAAAATACTAAATGCAGTTACTGGGTTAAATAAATGGGACTATATGTAGAAGTCGGTGTTGTTTGCATTTTGATGTTTTGTTTACATTTGTGTTTTGTATGATTCTGGCACAATCCTGGGGGATTCGTCTGTTATTCTAATCATGCTGACTTTAGATAGGTGTATAGCTAGGTTGCTTCATCCACCATAGTGGTTTTTTTTTTTTTTAGTTAGTTTACCCCTAAACTAAAATCCTGTGTAAGCGACTGGTTGCAATTTTACCAAAACAGCTGAATACCAAATGAATAGTGACCGATAAGAGATGAAATGGGCTCAGCCCAGGCCCGGACAGGGCTCGGGCTAATGAAAAATTTCTACTTTATTTAGAGATGTACAGAGTATTCGGTTGGTATTCGGTATACTGCCTATTCGGCAGACAAACCGAATATTCCATTTGACCGAATACTTAAATATTCGGCAGCCGAATAGTAAGCAAATTTAAGTATTCCCCAATCGGTAAACACATGCACATTTTTCATATCATGAATGAAAGATATAGTATAGTACCATAGTACTAAATTGATTCAAGTTGAAATATTACATGTGAATAAGTGTTTGAAACCCTTATAAAGTCCTCCTACCAAGGCACCCCCATCCTTTGCAGATAGTCCTAACGTAGCGTTCCACAATCACACAAATAACCAATATCCCAATGAAATTAGTTTTAATGTAAGAGAAAACACTCAGATGTTAAATTTGAATTTCAAGGTTTTTCTTAAATCTTATGACACATTACATTAACCTGTGCTATTACTAACTGATTTAAATTTGAAACAGTAACCAGGAAAAAAAACTCATAACATCAAGTGTTCGTAAATATGTGAAGTTAATTAACTGCTAAATTTTTAAATAAAATATGTAGGTAAAAAATTTACCAGCATTTCACTAATATTTAAAAAAGTTATCAATAATATATAAAGGAAACACACTTGGATGTTAAATTTTGCAGCATTTTAATTTTTGAAGTTTTACGCCATGTGAAATATTGTTTAAGAAAAAACTAATTAAATTAATCATTGCAATCAAAGTTTAATAGCGGTTTAATAAATTTTAACCAAGTATCCGGTTAGAATTTTAAACGAATATTCGTTCTTCGGCAAAATATGGTATTAGGTGCATCCCTACCTTTATTGATCATTGAAACAGATTTTAAAGTGATTTATGGGAAAAAATAAACATACTTAAAAAAAATAATTGTATTCTATCAATGAAGTAATTAAATTTTATTAATCTCTTAAGGTTGATTTTTTTTTTACATGCCCAATCAGGTATGTGGCTAAAACAAATACATGTCTCTGGCATGTCGGGCAATAGACTTTTCCATCCCTGGTCCAGACATATTCTGCACCCCTTGGATATCCCACTTATGTTTCTATAATTTGTTGTTCTAAAGTTAGTAAATCTAAAGATAAAATTGTATCTGCTAAACTTTAAAAATGTAAATTTCTTTAATGTTTCTGCTTTATTGTATATGTTATACAATATCAGAATTGTTTACAGGGATAAGATTCTTCCTACTTTTGTTGGATTTTCCTACTTTCCCGTTTTTTCAAATAATCTTCAGACTTTTCTTAAAAATTCTGCTTTTTTCCAAAGAAATCTAGACTTAAAAAAAAATTTGGATTTTACGTAAAATTTGCTCATGAACGTCCGGTCAGAGTGCCAATTTAGTAGAACCTGCTCTGACGTAATACTGCTCAAATATCATTTGCGCACTTTCCTTGACTTTTATTGCTTGAGTATTGTTTGCACATTTTTTCGTACTCTTTGCTTTTTTGTCTAACTCATCCCTGTGCTTAAGACCACTTCATCACTTTTATAGATGGACGGTAGACCTACAAGTTCTCGTCATGAAAGACGTAAATGTGCTGCTTCCGTTAAAAGGTTCCATTTAATGTTTTTGCAGATTTTTGGCTGTGGAAGCCATTTAGCCAAAAAGAACAACATCTTGTACCTAGGGCCATGGCCCTAGGTACAAATATTATTGTTTGTGCTGTTAACTTTTTATAAAAATGGGGATGGGGAAGATAAATAAGATTTTATAGCACAAATCTAATATTTAAAATTTGTTCCATTTTTTTCAACCATGCCATCAACTTAGCAAAAGAAAATAGCATGGTATTACTGACAATACCGCCTCATACTAGTCATAAATTACAGCCATTAGACAGAGGTGTATTCAGAGACGGCCCGAGGGGCGTGCGGGGCCCCAGGCGAAGCGCAAGAGCGAGGCCTCTTCTCTATCATGTCTTATGAGATAGCAATAAAATGGCCCAAGAGCGGGGCCTCTATAAGCACGGGGCCTTAGGCGATTGCCTACATTCGCACCCCCCTTGGGCCGGCCCTGGTGTATTTGGGCCCTTTAAAAAATATTACAATGTAGCCTGCAGTAACTGGATGCAAACAAATCCAGGTAAACCTCTTATAATTTATGATGTAGGTGAGAATGTTAGCAAAGCATATCCCTTAGCTTTTACCCCTACAAATATCCAGTCTGGTTTTAGAGTATCAGGCATATGGCCAGTTGATGAGCATATATATTTTGTGAGGATGAATATTTGAGTTCCTACGTAACAGACAGGCCCACAATAACTGCAGATGAATCAACTTCTGAGAGTGGCTGTGAGCAGACCTATTGATAATGCAACGGTTACAGAAAAAAATGGACGCATTTGTTAATTGTCAGCCTTCCACATCAAACTGTGAATCAACCCAATGTGTAACACCTGAACAAGTGCGTCCTTTTCTTAAGGCTAAACCTCGTACTGCCAGAAGAGGTGGATAAAAACCTGGCAAGTGTAGAATTCTCACTGATACACCTGAGGAATCACTTGAAATGGACTCTTCAGATTCTGCAAGCAGCACAGATTCTCCAATAGCTGATGAAAGGCCCAGTGATGAACTTGAAAAGGGAGATTTCTGTTTGACAAATCAGATGGGAAAAAACTAAAGCATTTTTACATAGCAGAAGTAGTTGACGTTACAGATGATCAGTATACTGTTAAATACCTGAAACGACTCTAAGGATTCGAATAAATTTTTGTATCACAGTGATACAACTTACGTTATCAACAGAGATGATGTTATATTTAAATTGCCTTAACCAAAAATTGTTGGAGGCTCAGAACGCCAATGCTTTTTACCTACTTTTGGTGTCAGTTTTGCAAATCAAGCGTGGAATAATAAACATTTCTTCCTTACAAAGATTTTAGAAACTGTGTACAAAAGAAATAATGAATACAAATTGTTTTTTTATATTGTAAACAACAATTTTGGTTTTTGAAAATAACTGGCCCTAGGTACAATAGTATTATTGTACCTAGGGCCATTTGTAATTTTTTTTAAATTTTCAGTATCATTTCCAATTTTTTTGTTTCGATACTTGAAGTGATTTTTATTATTGTAAGTTAATTATAAGTAAAGATATTGCCATTTGAAAATAGCTGGCCCTATGTACAAGAGTTTCCCCTACTGAATGCACAACATCGCTTGCAGTGCCTTTCCTGAGCTCATGAACATATCTGTTGCCAGGGGCAAATCCAGAAATTACTCAAGGAGGGGGGTGATTTTGCACCTGAAACAGGTGAGGGGTAGAATGCGCAAAATCATTTTATAATTAATATAATCAATTAGACCAATTAATGTAATTATTTTATTGTTAAATCTAATTATATAAATTTTAAGGGCTTTAGTGTTTGTCGATTATGTTGACCCCACATAAATAATTAAGCTAATTTATGCTTACAACAATAAGTAATTAGCAGGGTATAAAGCATTACACTAATTAATCAGATTTATTATTAATACAGTAACTTTTCTGTGCTGTATTTTCTGTTTTTGGTTAGTCTATCCATGCCGCATCGAGTTGCTGCCCTCCGCTGGGCAAAACAAGGTCAGACGCGTTATTATAAAAGCAGTAGAGTAGCCAGAAAAAAGTTTTAGGGGGGTTTAGGCACTGATGTAACGGATAATCTACATTATGGATAGCATTCTTCATGTCAATAATAGAACTCAGCTAAATTTTAGGGGGGGGTTCTGACACCCAACCCCCCCCCCTCGCTACGCCACTGTATAAAGGGTATCCCATGACTTTTGTCACCTCAGTGTATTTCTTTCGGCAAATTGATTTACTTTGGAATTCAATAAATGTCACTAGAGTTGTATAATGTAATTTAAATAAAGATAATGATTTAGGAAGTGCTTTTAATTGAGTATTTTTACTTAATTGTAAAGTGTTTTGAATGATTTATTATAAGAAAGTAATTTCTGTTGAGTGACTTTAAAAGTCAAGGTGTTTGACTGCAAGTGGTAAATACCTTTTTATACCCATATTATTGATCTTACCTGATTTATTCTTTGTACTGGTGATCTATGCCATTATTTATAAAAGTTTATTCACTTAAGCTGTATTTGTTTATTCTCAGGTGAAGTACTTCGGATGCCATGCTTGCCATGATGTGAGCCAAAGTGTTCGATGAATATTAAAAGTTGTAACAAACACTTTTGCACAAAATTATAATTGGTGTGGGAAACCTCCAAAGCAAGCATTTAAAAACTGTGACAATGATAATATGTAAGTTAACTTTAGGTGGTATATTAAATTGTGATTAAATATTTCACTTGAATCATTTGCAGAGATATATGGAGATCAGTCTTGGATTGTCACACTGTTAATTCTTAGGCTTCCATACACATTTAAAGTACAAGGTGCATTTTCTTAACCTCTTCAATTCCAAGGTACCCATATTGCAGACCTTTTTATTTGCCCTGTTAAAAGTGAGCCTTTAAAATTATTTGTAACTCTTAATTTTCATATTTAATTCATGTGTCAGTGCTTCACTTAAATAAATAATGTTAACGAGTGTGAATGTGCAAATCCAACACTCTGCATAATCCTTTTTGTTTGCTGTTATTTTTATAACTTCGTTTGCCATTACACAAATTATTTAAATGTTAGTGGAATTTCCGAAGTTGAATTTGCTAATACTTTTTTGCTTATTTCCAAACTTCAAGTTACTGAAAAGTACTTTTAACTCTTTGACGTCCATAGTAGCTAAGAGCATACGAGTCTGTTCATTCCCATAATAGCTGAGGGTAGCTGAAGAGGAATGCACCCCCCTCCCACATGTATGTCCAAATAAAAGGCGTGAATAACGAGGCGGGATGATTTTTGGTGGATTGGGTTTAAACGCTGGGGGAAATTTCTGGTCAAGTGGGAGAGAAGCGTGAAGTTAAAATTTTGTCATTGCTCTTGCTTTTTGGTGTAGACATCACAATTTTTTCTTAGAGTTATTTAGAAGATATTTTGTAAAATGTCATTTAGAAAAAGAAAGGGTTTGACCCAAAAAGATATAGAGGACATTTTATTCCATTCAGATATTGATATCGAGCAGGGGGGTTAGGGGGTCATACCCCCCCCCATGAGGAATTTTTTGCCATACAAAATGTATATTCTTCACTACATTGTCACGCCCACATATACATATATATGAGTTGTAGTAGTCGTGACCCCCCCCCCCCTCCATGAAAAATTTCTGGCTACGCCCCCTGATATCGAGGTAAATTTTTCTGATCAAGACATATCAATCGTATGCCCACCAGCTAATGTGGAAGCAATATCTTCGGAGATTGAAGAATTGGACATTACTGATAATTCCTTGACCTGGTCCTCTAACGAAAGTTTCCAACATGTTGAAAAAAATTTTTTTGAAGGTAATCCTGGACCGACGCATTCGTTGCCACCTGGATCAGACGAAATTGAATATTTGAAGCTGCTGTTAGAAAGCTTAATAGAAAATATATTCGCAAACTAATAAGTATGCAGAATTTGTCGCAGAAAAGAAGAAAGAACTGCAAGTTACTGCAATACTTTCGCATATCGGACTGAAGAAATGAAGTTAATAAAGATAATCCAGAATACAACATATTTCAGAAACTTGAACCGATGGCTTCCAAATTAAAAATTAATTTTCGTGAAAATTATCAGCCATATAAAGAAATGGCAGTAGACGAAGCTCTCAAAATTCAAGGGAAGACTTGGAATAGTCCAGTACATGCCGCTGAAGCCTGCTAAGCGAGGCATAAAAGTTTGGATGCTGTGTACATTGTACCTTGGATATGTTTATAATTTTAATATATATGGAGGGAAAAATGATGCTGTTGAGCAATCAAACAACGGATTGGGCTATGATGTTGCGGTGAATTTAATCCAACCACTGGAAGAAAAATATCACGTTTCACTTTGATTGGTTCTTTTCAAGCATCAAACTACTTCACGATTTATTGAAAAAAGGAATGTATGCATGCGGAACTGTTTTGAAAAACTGAAAACAGCTGCCTGAAGACCTGAAAAAATTTCAGTTAAAAACTCAGGGAGATTTAGCTGTATTCCAGTGCAAGAAAGAAAATAAAATTCTATCCACCACTTGGATGAATAAAAAACAAATAAGCATTATTGCTTCAGATTTGAATCACAATGTTGTCAAAGTTAACCGAAAAAAAGGAAAAGAAATCAAGTAGTATGCCCTGAAGCTTTCAAAATGTATAATAAATGTATGGGAGGTGTAGACTTGGCTGACCAAAGAAGAAAGTACTACAGTGTAGCCAGAAAATCGTTGAAATGCTGGTACTACCTTTTTGGGTTTTTGCTGGATACAGCAATTGTTAATTCCTTTATAATCATGATGGTGACGAACTTTCCAGAGGAACGAAAACCACCTACTTTGCGTGATTTTCAAATGAAATTGATTGAACAATAAGTGAGAAACTTTTCTTCTGTTATGATTTCAATTTTAAGTAAAGTGTAATTAATTAATAGCCTACTTAATTAAAAATCCTTACCTTAATTAGTGAATTTTAAATCAAGTAAAATTAAAATTTTTAAACAATTTGTTTATTAAGGTGGTTTTGTTTTGTCACCATATACCAGTATTCATAAAGGAAGTAAAATAATAATGAAGTGTTTAAAATTTATTAAGGTATATGTTGAATTACTATTGATGACTCATGGCTGACTCATTTTTATTTATTTGTTTACTTGTTCTATATTTTGGCGCCAAACATCTAAAAGATCGTTATTCTGGCGATCGTGTTGCCATCTTTGTGTAAGGTAACTATACATATTGTTCAAGTAATTAAAATAATTTGTACAACAATTTTCTTTTAAATTTTAAATTTATGAAAATACGTTTTGTGAGAGCTGACATTATTCGGAGGGTTGGTAATAAATTTTTAGAGCTGACAATAAGAGTTTCATAAAAATGTTTGTTTTGAAATTGGTAATTTTCCTTAGAAAAAATTAAGTGGTTGTAATTACAGTTAAGTTTTTTTTTTTCTTTCACTATGATTATCTTTTCTGGAATTCTCTAACCTTCTTTCTAATTTTTAATAACATAACTACGTGCATCGATACCAATACTTCGATTCAATATATCGAAGAAGAAAACAACAACGGCGCAAGGATATGGAGATCGGCACCCAAGCATTTTCAAATTTTTAAATCAAAAATAGAACTTCTACAATAGTTACAACGATAAGAACAACTTTCACATTTTTCATCATAGTAAAAAAATTAAGTTTCAACGCCCATCGATTATAAATCCACAAGTTTTCATTAATAATAATTGTATCTTCGACCGAACTACTTTACGAGCGGAAAGCGCCTGCCAACAAAGGAGGTAAAAAGGTGACCTAAGCCGAAGGAAGCGTGGGGTGGATTCATTCTGGTGGTTGGAGAGAATGACTGTGGTGTGAGTCCCACGCGCTGCCTTGAAAAAGAAAAAGAAATGGCGCTGAGGTCCCCGAGTGAATTCTGGAAGATGCCTTGATGAAAAATTCTTGATGGGGGCCCCCCTCTCTACTACTAACGATAAGTTTATCTTTCTTTCCTTTCTTTCTTTCTTTTAATTAAATTCTTTTTTTTTTTAAATTTTGTTGTGCACAAAAGTTAGGTAAATTTTTAAGAAAAAAGGTCAGCTCGGGGAAAGGGAAAAATGGAATGTATTTGTAATTATAGTATTATCATATTTTTTTCGATTTTATCTAGTTTAATTGTCTGATGTAAAAGAGTTAAAGTAATTGAATAAATGTAATTGTTTAAGTAAAAATGGCTCCTCTTCATTTATCTCACTTCGTGTAAATTTATTTCAGCAGTTCTCTTTCAGGTTTTAAATTTTTTAGCCTAATGGCATTTGCACGTAACGCCGAGAGCCTGGTTGGTATATTGCGGTCACAACACTTTTAAAGCTAAGCATTTATTTTTCTTAGTATGAATTACGAGAATATTAATTGATTAAATTTTTAAAAGGTAAATCCTTGAGTCAGGACAAAAGGTTAGTTAAATGAAATGAAAAGAAATAATGAAGGTACAACAATGGTGCCGTTCAAATTTGGATCGGCGAATTAAGTGTGATGAATGAGACGAGCCATTTTTTTTTTGTGTCGGTCAGCCATGGGTCAAATTTTTTCTGAATGATTTTAATAGATTGTATAATTATTATTAGTTATTTAGTATTTTGGGTTACAATTATTTAAATTAAAATGCCTAGATCTTCCACCTCGGATCTTCCCTCTTTAGATAATGCGTGTCATTTAACAGTGGTTAAGTTACTAGGGGGATAAATTTTGGGGAATTTATCCCCCTAGTAACCCCCTTTTCGGGAAATAACCCGGACTTCTCAATTAACGATTTCTTCGACAAGATCGAAGAAATCGCCAAACACGCGTCATGGAAGGATGAACAAACACTGTTTGTCGCCAAAACTAAATGCATCGGAGAGGCGGATGCTTTTGTTAGGTCGCAGCCTCAGTTGAAATCTGCCGATTACAGAACATTTAAAGAAGCGTTGAAAGACAGGTTCGGCACTAACGACAAAGATTGTTCGCTTTTGAAATTCACAACGGCAGTACAGGGTTTTAATGAGACCACGCGGGGTTTTTTGTCCCGTTTAAACGGTTTAGCACATCGCTGCTTTCCCGATGAAGAGCCCATTCGGCAAAGGATGTTGGTTTCCCAATGTCTTCAAGGCCTCCGACCCTCCGTTCGCCGATTCATCATGGCACAAGACCATGACACCTTTGAGAAAATTTGGGCTCTAGCTTTACAGGAAGAACAATGTGCCGCGCTAGAGAAAGCCTCCGCGAGTGTCAACATTGTTGACACCGAACCGAAGCCGTCCGCCATTGAAACGGAGTTGAGAGAAATTAAATCCTTGGTTCAGAATAGTATTTTTGAAACAGATAAAAGGGTTAGCGATCTTCAAGAGGAGGTAAAGAGATTGAACAAATTAGTCATTAGCAACGGTACTAATCGGATAATTTGTTTTAAATGCAGAAAACCAGGGCATTATAGTCGCGATTGTCGATCAAGATATTATAATCAACACAGACCCAATGGAAATGACAGGCAGGGAAACTAAATCAGGGGCAAGACAGGGACACTCATCTGATCTTGAATCCCCCTTTTGAGTGCACTGGGATTGCGACTTCGGAATCCAGATATAATTTGCCTATTGTAAAAATTAATGTTAAGGATTTTGTTATACATACTCTTATTGATACAGGTGCCTCAATTTCCATAATTAAGGGAAGTGTTTTGGAATCTTTGAAAGACACACGCTGCATTAAATTAGTAGAACCTTGTTTTTTAAAAGTATTGGGCATTACACAAAATTTAGTAACCTTGAACCAAAAAGTTAAGTTAGAAGTTCAATTAGGGACCTTTAAGTGTGAAATAGAATTTTTTGTATGTAATACAGATTTATTTACTTACGATGCGATCTTAGGTTCGAACTTTCTCATCGAAAATCAAATTCATATCAATTTTGCTAAGACTACCATTTCAAATGAAAATTTTTTACTTAATTGGACAAATAAACAAATTTCTAGACATAATGTTAATTCTGTACAAAATCTAAATTTTCAAGTAGGTTTTAATAAACGTAAATGTATCATTCCTCCTAAATCTGAATTAATTGTAACAGTTACTACTAAAGATAATTTTAAGATTTCTGATTTTGTCTTAATCCAACCACATAAGCATGCCATGTCGCATGTGTGGATTGTCTCGAGCTCAGTAAATGAAGGAAATGACAATGGCGAATATTTTGTCAAGATAGCTAATTTTTCTAACGACCCTGTTCACATTAACAAAGACACCAAAATTGTAAACATTGAGCCTATTGAGGTAGTTAAGAGCGACGAAGTAAGCGTTGGGGAGGAATTTTATAAGGACGATAATGAATTGATGGGAGAAGTAAACATGGCGGAGGAATTTTATGAAGATGAGAATGAAATTTTTGGAGGTAAATTTGATCTGGCTCATTTAGGAGATGAGGAAAAAGTTAAATTAAAAAATTTATTAATCAAACATAAAGGTGTTTTTGCTGAAAGTGTAAAGCAACTTACGGGTTGCAACACCATAGCTCACCGAATCTACCTAACGGATGATTTGCCAGTCAGGCAGAAGCCTTACAGAACCCCACATCCTTTACGAGAAGAATTGAAAAGTCAAATAAACCAGCTTTTGGATGCCGGGATAATTTCTGTAAGTGATTCACCGTATGCTTCCCCAATATTATTAGTTAAGAAAAAGAATAACACGTATAGGTTGGTATGTGACTATAGGAAATTAAATTTAAAAACACAACCGCTTCCTTTTCCCTTACCGTTAATTTCGGATTTATTAGATTCATTAGAAGGAGCCAAGTATTTTTCTTCTTTGGACTTGTGTTCAGGCTATTGGCAAATGAATTTAGATCCCAAGGATCGTCATAAGACTGCTTTCACCACCGAATTTGGCCTTTTTCACTGGAATCGTCTACCTCAGGGTTTGAAAAATGCAGCGTCGTCATTTCAAAGATTATTGGAAATAGTATTAGCTGGGCTGAAAGAGTGGAATATTAATACTTACCTTGATGACCTTATAATTGCGTCGAACACGTTCGATGAACACCTTGAAAAGCTAGACATGGTATTCAAGAGATTAGGCGAGCACAATTTAAAAGTTAATCCGGGAAAATGTCAATTAGTTAAGGAAAAAATTACTTACCTTGGGTTTCAGGTCACTGACGGTAAAATTTTGCCCGACAGCAGAAATGTGGAGGCAATTCAAAAGTTTCCAGTTCCAACTAACAAAAAGCAGGTTCGGTCATTTTTAGGACTTTGTAATTTCTATCGCAAATTTATAAAGAATTTCGCCCACATAGCAATACATTTGACTAAATTAACAAAAAAATCAGTAACTTTTGTTTGGGATGAAAATGCCAATAATGCTTTTGAGCAATTAAAGTCAGCATTAATCTCTTACCCTTGTCTTATTTTACCAAACACTAAGAAAGAATTCGTTTTGCATACAGATGCTTCTGGATATGCTATTGGAGCTGTATTGAGTCAGGAAGGTCAGGATGGACAATTACATCCGGTTGCTTATGCAAGTAGGCGGTTGAACGATGCCGAAACTAGGTATAGTGTTTTTGAAAGGGAAACCTTAGCGGTCGTTTGGGGAATAAACAATTTTCGACACTATTTGTATGGACAATCTTTTAAACTTTTTTGTGATCAGAAGTCGCTTTCCTATGCACTCAAACTTAAGGATAGCGGTAGAATTACAAGATGGATACTTGCGCTTCAAAATTACGACTACACAGTAACTCACACTCCTGGGAAAATGAATGTGCCTGCGGATACTTTGTCACGAACAGTTCAGGTAGAACCCGTCAATGTCATTGAATTCACAACAAACAACTTTCCCCCTGCTAGGATTAGGAATTTACAAGAGCAAGACACTAGGTGTCAAGAGATTTTGATTAAGTTAGAGAACACAAATGAAATTGAACAAAATGGGATGAAATTTTTTAAGAGGGATGGAATTTTGTTTTGTGTAAATGATAAAGCAAAGGGTCACAAATTTACCATCACAGACAGACTAGTAATTCCAAAGACACTCATTAGTGAGGTTTTGTCCTTAGGACATGACTCGATAACATCAGCACACCCAGGCATTAAGAGGACTTTAACCCGAATTAAGAGAAACTATTTTTGGTGGAACATGACACACCATATCATTAATTATGTCAAATCTTGCCACTCGTGTCTTGAGAGAAGAGGGTATAACGCTAAACATAAAGCGCCGCTACAAAGAATTCAAATAACTAGTCGGCCTTTTGAGCGAATTGGGATGGACGCAGTAGGACCACTTCCTATTACTGAGTCAGGCAATCAACATATTATAGTAATTGGTGATTATTTTACCAGGTGGGTGGAAGCATACCCTGTGAAGGATTTACAAACTGAAACGATTGCTTTGGTGTTAGAAAGGTTCATATGCACTCATGGGATTCCTGAGCATTTGATAACTGACAGAGGTAGTTCTTTGATTTCTGACAGCATACAAAAAGTTTATAAAAAACTGGATATTAAGAAACACACTAGTACAAGTTACCACCCAGCGACTGATGGGGTAGTTGAACGGGTTAATGCTACAATAATTAACGCACTCCAGCACTTAGCAGACAATACTTACCATGAATGGGACAAATATTTACATTTTGCACTTTTGGCTTACAGAACAGCAGTACACTCAACCTTAAAAGATACACCAGCTCATTTAATATATGGAAGGGATTTAGTATTACCAATAGATCTTATAAGTAGCCCACCTTTGAGGTCATATTCTGATCAGAGGGAACTCAGTGAAGATTTGGAGATTCGTCTACAACAGTGTTTTAAAATCATAAAAGCCAATTTAGTTGAAGCTGCAGAAAGACAAGAAAAGTATAGAAAAAAGGTGTGTAAGGAGAAGGGTATTGTTATAGGAGATCTGGTGATGTTATACACGCCGTCAATTAAAGTTGGGCAAGGGAAAAAGTTTTCTAAATTTAATAAAGGGGTTTATAGAGTTAAAAATCAACTTAGTAAAGTCAATTTTGAAATCATTAACATATACAACCATAAAGATAAACAAGAAGTCCATGTTGACAGATTAACCAAAATTCCAGATCGCCTCATTTTCCCATCCTTGGATGTAGAGTTCATAGAGGAAGAGCCTAGTGCTCCTAATGAAGATAACGAAATTTTAAATTCGCCAGATCTCAATAACAGTCCTTTCCCCAAAAACTATACAAAAACTGTCAGAGTAGTCGTGAACAGCAATCGAGTGCCCAGGAAGCTGCCCAGTAATGTACAGCAGTGTACGACAGGAAGCTCTGCTCCAGTTGTCCAGACCCCACCACAGGCTGTGGTGCCTCCAAGCACAGGACAGGCCACCAAACATCCATACAATTTGAGACCAAGGCAGAATGGTTTTGTAACCAGAAAATGAACTGTTATCATGAAGAATCAGATTATTATAGTGTGAAAATTTTTATGTGTCATTTTGTTCTATACATTTTATATGATTTAAGTGTTGATTGTTTTGAATTTTTTTACTAATGTTATATGAATATTTAATATAACTTTAACACTAATTTGTTGGGCCCAACATAAATATATCTGCTGCTGAACATAATTTTTTTAAGTTTAAGATATTTATTGGTGGAGTAGCTAACCATCTAATGTGAATATTTTGGGTTTGATTAATGTGTTCTTCACCTAGATATAGCAAAGTGTTAATTTTTTTTAAGAGTTTTTTATAAATCATTTTATATGTGTTTTGTCAAGATGGCAATTAATAGGGTTCTGTTGTAGGCTAAACACACTAGTTAGAAGTTGATCAGAGTCCAAAGTCTACAAATTTTTCCTTTATTATTGAATATGTTTGTGTTATATGTAAAAGTTTGCAATGGTTCGGAATGTTGGAGGGTAGTGAAAGTTTCCCTTGTGATATGCATTTCAACTTCAAGTGCTAATATTTTGTGTAGTGTTAGTTAGGTATTTTGCAATTTTTTTTTAAATTTTGTTTTCTTTTATTGTGATATTTTTTCTTTGGGGTAATTGTATACTATTTTTATGCGAAGCAGATTATTCAAGCTACTGTGTTAGTTTTTTTTTGTTTTGTGTTATAAATCAACGTTTTGGTTTGCAATTTGGAGTTAGGCGGGTTACTTAGGGTGTGTAAATTCCAGTTTACTGTTATGTTTCTTTGAAAAAGAAAAAAAAAATGTTGCACATTTTTTTTTCGTGTGAGAGGGAGGTATTTGTTATGATTTCAATTTTAAGTAAAGTGTAATTAATTAATAGCCTACTTAATTAAAAATCCTTACCTTAATTAGTGAATTTTAAATCAAGTAAAATTAAAATTTTTAAACAATTTGTTTATTAAGGTGGTTTTGTTTTGTCACCATATACCAGTATTCATAAAGGAAGTAAAATAATAATGAAGTGTTTAAAATTTATTAAGGTATATGTTGAATTACTATTGATGACTCATGGCTGACTCATTTTTATTTATTTGTTTACTTGTTCTATATTTTGGCGCCAAACATCTAAAAGATCGTTATACTGGCGATCGTGTTGCCATCTTTGTGTAAGGTAACTATACATATTGTTCAAGTAATTAAAATAATTTGTACAACAATTTTCTTTTAAATTTTAAATTTATGAAAATACGTTTTGTGAGAGCTGACATTATTCGGAGGGTTGGTAATAAATTTTTAGAGCTGACAATAAGAGTTTCATAAAAATGTTTGTTTTGAAATTGGTAATTTTCCTTAGAAAAAATTAAGTGGTTGTAATTACAGTTAAGTTTTTTTTTTCTTTCACTATGATTATCTTTTCTGGAATTCTCTAACATTCTTTCTAATTTTTAATAACATAACTACGTGCATCGATACCAATACTTCGATTCAAGATATCGAAGAAGAAAACAACAACGGCGCAAGGATATGGAGATCGGCACCCAAGCATTTTCAAATTTTTAAATCAAAAATAGAACTTCTACAATAGTTACAACGATAAGAACAACTTTCACATTTTTCATCATAGTAAAAAATTAAGTTTCAACGCCCATCGATTATAAATCCATAAGTTTTCATTAATAATAATTGTATCTTCGACCGAACTACTTCACGAGCGGAAAGCGCCTGCCAACAAAGGAGGTAAAAAGGTGACCTAAGCCGAAGGAAGCGTGGGGTGGATTCATTCTGGTGGTTGGAGAGAATGACTGTGGTGTGAGTCCCACGCGCTGCCTTGAAAAAGAAAAAGAAATGGCGCTGAGGTCCCCGAGTGAATTCTGGAAGATGCCTTGATGAAAAATTCTTGATGGGGGCCCCCCTCTCTACTACTAACGATAAGTTTATCTTTCTTTCCTTTCTTTCTTTCTTTTAATTAAATTCTTTTTTTTTTAAATTTTGTTGTGCACAAAAGTTAGGTAAATTTTTAAGAAAAAAGGTCAGCTCGGGGAAAGGGAAAAATGGAATGTATTTGTAATTATAGTATTATCATATTTTTTTTCGATTTTATCTAGTTTAATTGTCTGATGTAAAAGAGTTAAAGTAATTGAATAAATGTAATTGTTTAAGTAAAAATGGCTCCTCTTCATTTATCTCACTTCGTGTAAATTTATTTCAGCAGTTCTCTTTCAGGTTTTAATTTTTTTAGCCTAATGGCATTTGCACGTAACGCCGAGAACCTGGTTGGTATATTGCGGTCACAACACTTTTAAAGTTAAGCATTTATTTTTCTTAGTATGAATTACGAGGATATTAATTGATTAAATTTTTAAAAGGTAAATCCTTGAGTCAGGACAAAAGGTTAGTTAAATGAAATGAAAAGAAATAATGAAGGTACAACACTTCTAGAAAAAGAGATATTTCAGTAACTGAAGGACTTTATGAACATGAGCATAAAGGATAAAAATTAATGGGAGTAAAAAAACTTGCCCCAAATGCCGTAAAAGTAATGTAAAAACAAAAATGGGACATTTTGCTCAAAGCTCATGGGAGTGTAATATTTGCAAAATATGCTTATGGAAAACATGCTTTTAGATAAAGTATACTAATCACAGTGTATAAACTATTTTGCATTGATATTTGGCAATGAAGATAAACATTTCATAATTAAAAAATTGTGAAATAGAATCAGCCCTTTTAAAACAAAAACAAAAAATTTTTAAATAAGAAAATGTACGCAATTACTGATCAAATCTTGAAAAATCAATATAAGAATAAAAATTGATTGATAACTTAAAGTAAATAAATAAATGTCAACTAATTGACGAGAAAAATTAAGTATAATAAACTAACAGCATAACCTAACGATTTAACATAAATGTTCGATATTTAATTTTACGTAATTATTCATAGTTACTTAAAATTATAATTATTCACAGTACATTCACAAAAACTTATAACTACTTGACAGGCATTTGTAAAATTAGTGCTTTTTTGATTAGTTTGAGTAGTTCATTTTTGAAATAAATGGAAAACTGCACCATTGCCTATTATCATTGAAGGGGGGGGGGTTGTTTCTGTGATTGCTGAAACGAGAGGGAGAAAGAAAGGAAAACTCTAATCTAAAACATTATTTAAATTATGGCATTAAACAATTCTATGCTTCAAGATCACTCTAATATAAGTGCCTCCTTTACATACACACACACATACATATATATATATATATGTGTGTGTGTGCGTGTGTGTATATGAAATTTTAGCATTTCAAGACAGATTGCATTTATTTATTTTCTTGAACGTTCATACTTAGAAAGTGAGCTGCAAGTATAGTTTGGCTGCCTTAACTTGGCAGTCGACCTTAGGTGATTTCATTCCTAGAGAGGGGTCGCTCATTGAAAAGTTACTATGTGCTACTGCATAATTGGTTGTAGCTTCTTTCGCCAAGTGGGGAGAATTTCTGGTGATCATCTGGTCTCCCACTCCCCAGAGTGAAAGCGAATAAAAGGGCACACCTGCCCCGCATGCTCATTCTTCATTGTGCTAGAAATTTCCTGTATCCGCAATAAGGTGCCAAATACGGCTACCTGATTTTATCCCGAAGGAAAACCTGTTGCCTAATTTCCCCAGTGGACTCGCCAAATTCACGTGACCGACTGTCAAGTTAACGTAGCAGGACTACACACTACAAGTTACATTCCAATGTCAATCTGTTGTTATATGCAGTTACATTAGACCTTCTTCGGAATATCACCCCTTCAAAAAGGGAAGTTCCCGATTGTCAAAAACTAGTGAGGAATGTGCTCGCTTTCGTTAGATGGGGGGGGGGAGGCATTATCTGGCTATTTCTCTCTGAACCAATGGATGTGAAATTTCCTTGGGCCTGGGAGCCAAAGAGTTAAAGCATCCTTTACCTTTGAAAGTGTCTTGTTAGTCTTCATTTATGGATCATAACAGTATTTTACTACTGAGATTGTGATTCGGAATGAAGATTTTATTCGAAAAATTATTTCAAAATGCACTTTTTACTAGTCATTTTTAAATGTTAATAGTTTTTTTTTTTTTAATTAAGAGATTGCTCTTAAATTTGACATGCAAGATTTTTGTTGGGTCTGAAGAGGATATGTAAGTTTCATTTTTTAAATTTGGTCGTGGGAGCAATGTGGTTGTCATTCCATGAATGCACATTGAATACTTATATCATCTGGCTAATCACAGATGAATTCAATTTCTTTTGTATTTGCTTGAGTATTTAAAATGGCTGTCAGTTGAAGGACTTAAATACGGTTTTTCATTTCCAGAGTTCCAGATTTCCCTTTACATATAAACAAACTTTACTTTATTGTATTGGTATCGATTGTACAATTTTGTCATAAAAATATAATGCAATTTGTTTTTTCTTTTAGTTGCTGTAAGGGAACATCCACTAATGAAGGAAATAGTGTCGAAAATCGTAGAAGATATAATAAAACTGGCTCAAACATGCTACATTCAGACAGAATTATAAGAAGAAAAAGCTCCTTTAAAATTCAATTTGCTTGTGTATAATATTTTAAATATTTTAAAAATTGACGAATAAATATTTAAAAAATTGACAATCTTATTTCTTTTGTTTAAGATACCTTAACTCCATTTTCAGAAAACATTCTTTTTTTTTTCTTTCGGCTTTATTGACATTGATTTATATCATCTAGATTAGGGAAATAAATTAAGGTAAAGTACCAAGAAGGTTTTTTTTTTTTCAAATGTTTGTGTGTGCTAAATTAGGTATACGTGACATAATTGCCATCTGCACTCTAGATTTGATGTAGTATGAAAAGAATAAATAAATAAGTCGTCAAGCCTGTGAGTATTAAAATTTTTAGCAAAGCTGATACGTTAATAGTATGTTAAAAAAAAAGTATTTACTCTGCAATGCAGTAAATTGATTTATGAGACATAAATCCATTGATTAATGTAAACTTTGTTTAAAGTTTGCCATATACTAAAAAGTTCGTAAGTTCCTGAAATTTAAGAAAATCCTGGCACATTCATCTTAATATCAATCTTACAACTGAATACTTTTCTTTTAACATTCCTTTGTTGAAATCTCCTGTGTCTTAAGAGTAAAAATTGATCCATTGGTTGGTAATATTTTAAATTTTTAATGTAGTTAAATAATATTATTTTCCAATTTAAAATAGGTATTTTGTATAACAGTGTATAAAATAACTATTTTTTTTTACCTATAAAAGCAGTGGGGAAAATTGAAAAAAAGACTGGGAATTTCATTTCATTAAATGTGTAAAAACCTTGCAATTAGTAGTATAGTGGCAATACACATGCATGCCAAAAGTTTCGGCTTTGTCATTTTAATTGGATGAGTGCATTTTATGAACATTATTCTATTTGCATACAATAAAAAAAAAAAATTTAAGTACAAAACTTAAAATCTGCATGTGCCTTATTTGTAACTACAATTGAAAATAATTTTTTTTATGTCAGTATGAAAGTACATTCTAATAATACGCCAACAAAAAGGGCACATTGTATAACAACCGATTCTACTGGTTTTTCAGGGAAACTCCTGGGATTTTGATAAAGAAGTACAAAAATAAATAACATTCTAATAATACACCAACAAAAAGGGCACATTGTATAGCAACCAATTCTACTGGTTTTTCAGGGAAACTCCTGGGATTTTGATGAAGAAGTACAAAAATAAATAATAAATAATTAAAAAGAGAAGAAAAGAATACAAACACACACAAAAAAGAGAAATAATAGAAAACCAAAACCAAATATAACATCAAAACACAAATATTTTTATTATTATTATTATTTAAAAAAAAAACAAGAACAGGACAGCACACATATATATATAATTTTTTTTTCATTTTCTCTCAAATTCCTAAGTTTATTAGAGTTACATATTTTTCCAATTGCAAATTATTTTTTATTTCCAATGGCAGTAAAAAATTTAAAAAAAGTAGTCATTTCCTCAAGAGCTCTCTTACCTCTCAATATTTATAAAATTTTAATAATGTAAAACAAGAATTTTTAAAGGTTATATGTTTGACATAAAAATTAGATATTGAATAGAATAGAAAATGAATAATGAATAACTTGAATAGAATAGAAAGTAAATAATCAATAACTAATATATATACATAAAATACTTATACAGCAGTCAGTATTTAAATGAAAGTTGCACAAACAATGTTGTAATATATTTCTAAATCAGAACACTGTTTTTACGAAAATTTTAATAAGCAGCATTAATCCTATTAATTAGCCGTTGATTCGGATAAGCGGAGTAATTTATTTTTTAAAAAAGCTGTAGAATATCGGTTATAGCTGCATAAGCAGCTACACAACGTTTTAAGTACGTCCTGCATAAGCAGCTACACAACGATTTAAGTACGTCCTGCTTAAGCAGCTATACAACGTTTTAAGTACGTGTGGAGAACACTGATCTGGACCCAGATTTCGACTATCATTGTACGTGCTTTGCCCGGACATTCTGACGTAAGCGACACCGTAAATCTGTACGGGATGGTAACGTGCTAGCTGAACGTAGAAATTACGGCTTTTGAACAAGTTTGTGCTACTTGGGTAATATTTTCAGTAAATTCTATTACAAAAAAAGCAGGAAAGGATTAATCCATGTCAAGTGATCCAACTTTAAAATATTGTTTTATCTCCCAATCACGGAGAGAAAAAAAATATACATTTAATGCCACTGTAAAAATGAAGTTACTGGCATGTTTATTTTTGCCTATATACCACATAAATATTCCTTTTTTTTCTCCATCATCGAGATTTCAAGTTAAAATTTTGCAGAGTTTATAAAAATAGAGAAAAATCCGTATAATTTTTTAATACTTTTTACTCACATTAAATTTTGTAAATTAAACTTTAAAAATTTAAAGCAAAGTTATCCCATCACATATTATTTCAAAGCGCCTGATTTCTAGAATAAAATGTTAATTTATTTTTTAAATATATTAAATCTGTGTTAAATTATAAAGATTTATGTTCAGCATAATTAAATATAAATCTGAAAAATTTTGGATTTTTAAGCTCTTGTTGTACCAAAATAAAATATGTTGTATAAAAGAATATAGATTTCAGAGCTTACTTCAGAGTCCTTTATGCCCACTTAAAATGAAAGCAATTGAAAATAATAAGGTTAAAGTCATAAAATCACTTGATAGGGAAAAAAGGTAAAACAGTTAAAACATGTAGTTTTCCTAAAATAATTCATTTTAACTTTCAGACTAATGTTGACTTGTTGGCAATAAACTAATAAAATATTTAATATTTACATTCTAATTTTCAAAGCAGCTTCTATTTTTTCACCAGTCTGTGCATTGACAGCTTTGGATGATACAAGGAAATCTCTCTCGGTGAAATGCAGTTCACAAACCTACAGGAAAAAATAATAAATCAGTACTTAAACGACTAAAAGCGATGCGATTAAAAATTAATAATGTACATGTCCACAAATGTATAATTAGAAAAGCTGAGTTCTAAACATATTCCCGAAGATTTTAAACAGCTTAAAATTAAAAGTATTTATCTAAACAGTATGTAATATTCGGATTCTTGGTATCAAAAGTATGTTGGGTCAAAGAATTTTTAATGGTTCTTGAAGGGTTAAAGAAAGAAAGCATTACAATTATGTCAGAAAAATTCCTTAAAATTGTTAATCATTATGGGTTTTTTTTTTCTCCCTTACAGGTGTAACTATATAAATACAATTTATTACAGCGAATATCACAGATTAACAAATAAAATATTTCTATTAAAAGTAAAAGAGTACCAATTCGGTCCTAATGGGATTTCACTTATTTTAGTAAAGTTAAATAAATTTGTTTCAAATTGCTTTTACAAAAGAAAAAATAGACTGACAACAAAAAGAAATTATTGATAATATAACTTAATACTAAATAGAAATATTTTGTAATGAATTAAACTATAAAACATTATAAGAAAGCAAAATATAAACCATAATTAGACTTACTTTACTACGTTCGGTTGGTGTAAAATTTTCTCGCGCAGATCTTGAGATTTTGGTAAGCTATAAACTTTGTTTTTATTCATTTCTGTAATTGCTGGTACATGCTGGAACGACACAGGGGCTTGGCATTTCCAATTATTTTTCAGAAACACGTGCATGCAAGAAACACGCCACGCGTGAGGCTGTTAAATGTACAGTAGAGCGAGCGAGACTGAACTGCTGGAACTGGTTTTCGCTCTTGAAAGCTAGAAAGTTCGATCCTAGTAGCGTGACGTCACAGCTAAACTTGAATCCACCTAGGGATCCTAAAAAGGGGAGCTCGCGCACTCGCCATTCTGGTTCCACAGGGTTACCACGAGGTTCCAATCTGGTATATGCTACGTGTATTACCAACATTTTTTTTTTTTTTACTTCTCAACGGTTGTTTATATATTATAAATTTGAATAAAACTGATTATGGGGGGTTGTTCAGCTATGAATTGTTCTAATCTTCCAGGAAGCGGAAAAAAAATGTTTAGATTTCATAGAGATATGGAACGAAGAAAAAAGTGGATGGTGAACTGTAGGCGTGAACAATGGAACCCGGGTCCAGAAGCTCGGCTTTGCAGTGTAAATAATTCTATTAAAAATATTTATTTGCTTGAATTTGTGATATGTAGTATAAAGTTCAGGTTCTAAATAATCGTGTAATTTTGTAATTTAGTCTTTGAAAGTTTGTAACAACGTTTAAAGTATATGTTTATAGTACGATGTTTGGATATTGGCGATATTCTAAATGTCGCCAAACTGAGTTCCTGTGTGGGGTTTGCTTGTAAACAAAACTACGGAACTTTAAAAGGTTATATTCATAGATCATGAATGATAGTAAATCATCAAATTGTATTAATTAGATAACGATATAAATTTTATACTGCTTTTATTTTTGTTAAAAAAGTGCTGTTTTTCATTTTATAAAAGTGAAGGTCTTACATATTAATTATATTGAAACATTAATAACGCCTTGTAGATAAAATTTATTTTAGTTTAATCGTTTTATCTTAAAGAATATGTAATTGTCTTAAGCTAACATAAATTCAATTGAAAATATAATTAATTATCCGCTTTATAATGACTATTTCGCCAAATAAGTAAATAAAAACAACATTACTTTTAAAACTGTGTGAAATATTAACCTGTGTAGAGTATGTTACTACATGTGTTGAGTGAGCACTGCTTACAGTTAGCACATTTTTTTCGGAAGCAGGAAACATTTACAATGACAAACGAAATTGCACGTCTCCTGAACATGCTGATTTTATTTGATTTTGTGTTTAAGGCAACACTACACAAGGATGATCTGCCGAGGATGGGGGATGCCTTGGCAGGAGGACTTTTTAAGGGGTTCCAACACGTATTCACGTTACATCTGGGGAAAACCTACCAAAACTCCAGACCGTTCGATCCACAGCCGCGCAACGGGACCCGACCCGGGACCTTCACACTTAATTATTAAAATTTTAAATCTTTTCAATACCACTTTAGTGTCTGTTTTTTTTTTGTACAAAATATGTCATTATCAAAAAAGTAACATTTTCCTACAGCTTTAAAAATGACTCATTTTTATTTGCACAGGTAAGTAACTAAATTTTGATTTGTAGTAATTTTACAGTAGAGGATTTCTTTTTGCTATACTTATTACTCTTTTCTTATAACTTTAATATATTATATAATCCCTTTTTTTATTTGATGAATTTTTGTAATTGTATGTTTTGAATGAATAAAAGTTTTAAAAAATCATTATGTTTATTCGTTTGTGTATGTTATTCTGTTTCAGTAGTCATCATTTTCCCATTGTTCAGACTCCCTTTTCTCAAATATTGAAATATCAAGGAGATTTTTTCATATGGATTGGTGAAAATTTTGGGAGTAGAAACATTTTCTGCAACCCCCCCCCCCTTATTTTCTTTTACATTTTGATAGATTAAGTATAAATTTCAAATTGTACAGAATGCAGATCAAGTATTTACTTCATAACATTTTTAGTTATTTACTTAAAAAGAACAATAACAAATATGTACATATGTAGAAAATATTTCAGAACGGTGAATTTCCAAAAGAAAAATTCGTATAACACCTCATGTGTAAGAAGTAGATTTCAGGAGCCTGTTTATATCTATCAGAGCCATATAGATTAAATAAGAAGTTAGATTTGAAAGTATTTAATATTTCTGAATTTGATAAATATACTAAAGACCTAAATAAACATTTGTAAAATATTAAACAAGATCTTTTCAAATTTAACAATTAAATAGCAAAATGCCTTTTTATAACATAACATAATAATAATAATAAAAGTCAGTCCATATACTAGCCCTTTGAAATATAGTAATAGTTGTATCAGTTGTTCTAATGATTTGATTGTTTTTGCTTCAAAAGACAAATTTTTTTCTATTGTGTACAATTTACATACAATAGTTAAGGTCTAAAATGTAGGGTTTAAGTTTTTTCTATTGTAAAGTACTGGATTTTTTCATTTATTTAAAATGTTACTGTGATTCATAAATAATTTCTTTAAAAAATTATTTTTTACTAATGTTATTTTATTACAGTTATTTATTTATTTATTTATTTCAATAAATGCTAACATTGCATTTTTATCAAATATTACTTTTATCCTGTATGTTATTTTGTATCGGTGTCCGCTAAACTAAAAATGCTTGCTCAAGTCGCAGGTTTTTCCATTTCGAAATCTAGCTTGAACAACTTAAATTATGAGTGAAATGACTGGATATCGTAAACGCGCCAACGCAGCGAGGAGTGCGCCAAATACGTCGGCCCGCCGAATCCGTGGTACCATGATGGCCGCTGGTGAGCTGGTCCACGTTATTCCAGGGGCTCTAAATCCACCTGGTCGGCCTGAGAGGAAGTCGAAGGTGACGGGTTAATCAAGGGCAATTTTATTCTGTTTAGTGCTACCATCTATGAGCAGAAATCTAATAATTCTAATGAACAAGAAGTTTGGTGCTGCCATCTACATTGTTAATTTTTGATCAGATATTTAAGATCAGAAATGTAAATGCAACCAAGGCTTAATTTGCATTGCATAGGAGTTCACCTCCTGTACTTCTTCTCTCAGAGTAAGTTTTTAAATATTAGTAAACATCTATCGGAGCTCAACCTCATCAATATTGCGCTACGCAGCCCACCAGTACACTACATTCACTCGAAAATTTCCTCTTTTCGCTCCTGTGGGTTCCTGTGGCTCCTGTGGGGGTCCGCGGCTAGAGATTGAAAAGGGGCCCCTTACTGATCAATTTAGAGGGAATAGAATGTAGAATATGTAATATTGAGAATTAGGTCTTACCACATTTAACTATTTTAGACCTTTAGGGGCCCCTGACTCTTCGGGGGTCCCCTCCTAGAGTCGCGGCGTTCCTGGGGTCTTCGGTTCCGCCGATACGTAATGACGAAAGATTAGGGGGAAATAAATAATCCAATTACTCTCATATGTATATCAAATTACTCTAATAACAAAGTAGTATATCCCCTTTTTGGGCCTCTCCAGGACCCCCGGCTCAATAATAAAGCCCGGCGGAAAATGAAGCACATTTTTTTGAATATGTCACAGTTGATGATTAATAATTAATGATCGACGGACCGCTCTCAATACTCTCTGTCTAAGGGGGAGGATGACTTGGGCGGAGGACGTTTTATAGATTTCTAATGCTTATTCAAGTTATTTCTGGAGAGAACCGCCCAAAACTCCAGACCCTTAGATAGAATACAGAATTTAAAGAACAACCGGCAGCAATTTTTATTTAAATAATGAAAAAATTTTCATATATGTTAGTATCAAGAAATATCTTTATTATAGATGAATATAAAATAATTAAAACTATTTGTAGGCAAAATAACACATAATTGCAAAATAACACATAAAACAGATATTTATCAATCTGGACACATGTTTTGGATGAAAAATTGGCCCGAAACCGAGTGAAATTGTCCATACACAGACTGGGACTGGGGATTATACACTGGGATAGGGGACCGAAGTCGCCAGTCCCACTTTATTCATAGACTACTGCTGATGAAGGCCGAAACTTTTTTGCCCAAGACACGTGTCCCAATTGGTAGGTACGTTTTATGCGTGTTATTTTACAAAATTTTAATTATTTTATCTGTTAAAGAACTGTTTTTTTTTGAGTATTTTTTGTTAGATGGATGTTTGTTTATTTGTCAGAAGAGGACAGCTCTCGTCACTGAATGCGTCGTTTAGAACTACTGCTCACCCAAAGATACAAGGTAGGCTTTGGAGCGCTGCCAAAAAGTGGATGCTACGATATTTTTTCATCGGGAGATGGGTTCAGATGTGCAAGAAATTCTCTCTCTAGTATGTGCGGATAGGCCTGCCAATTTAGTCACATTTTGGCAAGATTTTGGCAAACGGCAATACGGAAGTATTTTGAAAATCGGAAGTGAATGTCCAACACTATTACCGTATAAAATTTTAAGAGTCCTTGCGCATCTGAACCCCTCTTCCCTGTGAAACATATGCAGCATCCATTTTCTTGGCAGCGCGCCAAAGTCGATCTTTGGCCGAGCAGTACATACGTTCTTCCTGGAATCTCCCCGCTAATGATATATTCACATGCTTAATCCTTCGAAGCGCAAGCATTTCCACATCCATATGGAAGACCAACTGGACAGACTGCACAACGCTCTGAAAAAGTGGCAGCGCAGATAGCTGTGCCAGAAAAACTTCTTGAGCTCTGTGGCGCCAGATGGGCGAGTCAATCGACCGCCATTTTGTTGGTAGTTAAAGGGATCGATGGCAACAGCTGCACTTTTTCAACTTCGAGACCATTTAACCCTTTGAGGCGCAACCCTTTCCCAATGCTGAAAAAAGGGCAGCCGTTGCCATCGCTCGACTTAACTACCAGCAAGATGGCGGACGATCGAAACGTTCATCGCGTGACACAGATCTAGAGACCCTTTTTTGACGACAACTGGCTGTGCGGCACAGCCAGTCGGCTTTGGAGCCGATCTTGCCACAGCCTGATAGCGATTATGCGCCCCCCTCCCCCCAAAAAAAGTCACTAGGCTTAAATGGGTTAATATAGATTTCGAAATATCGTCAAAAACGAAATATTAATTAATAATATCGTCAAACACGTCGTGCTGTTAACTGTATAATAACGTCGTGCGTTATTATACAGTTTTTATCAATTTTACATTCTAACACCAGTATTTGTTACCAGTTCTCGTTATGGAATATATTAATTTAAATCATCCACATCTCGGGATAGGTAGGCAACGTAAGTAGCGCCACCTATCGTTTCACCCTCTCATTGCATTATTCCAAAGATGACAGGAAGTGTTTGTACAAGGCGGTGGTAAAACAAAAAATTCGGTTGCCTCTCGGGCGACCAAGACAAACAACTATTACTAATCCCATTTTTATTCCTTACCTTGAAATGCAGTTTCCTATTCCTATTTCAATTCTGAACTTCTTTCTATTTCTATTTTCATTTCCGAATAGTCATGGCAATTTTATGAATAAACGTTTGTCAACTTATTTTCATTGTAACGGCCGCATGTTCTTAAACAATTTTGTGTAGCGAAAATTTTATGGGCAAGAAACTTCATTTGCAGGCAACCAAAATAATTTCAGTGATTGCCCAATGGACAAAAGAAAAAAATCACAAGATTCTACCCCTGGTGTTGGGAAATGTTCCGATAAAAACGGAACGGTTGGCAGCTATGCTAATTCCGATTTTGTAACCAATGTAAAAGTTTGTCGGAAGTCATTCGTGAGAAATGAGTCAATGCTCACAATTCCGAACACAGGGACAATTGTATAAAAATTTCCCCCCGTTTAAATGACTAATATCCTTTAATTAACGCATTAGAAGGCAAAATATGCAGAAAACGAATTCAAAATATGGCTGGATCTGAATTCGGTCTGTAAAAGGTTAACACTCTAGTAACTTGTAAAGAGACCATTCAAATCTTTTGAGTCATAAGGCGTAATTTGATTGCTTTAAAAACTGGTTAAACATTGCTTATACCTCAAAAGAACATTATAGGTTTGGAATGCTTCATGAGAATATGAAGCCCAGTGGTGTTATATGGTTAGCGCACCACGCTGCCGTCCCACACGTCCGGGGTTCGAATCCCGGGGTGGGCAAGGTCGACTCAGCCTTTCATCCCTTGAGTGGGTCGATAAAATGAGGACCAGGTGTATACGCCATTTGGTATAAAAAGTGTCTACCCCCATCTTGAAGGGGAGTTCCTGACGGGAGCTGGGGGATCAGTTAAAAATTAGGTTTCTGTAAGATCGCCGCGTTGGTCAGGGACACAGGGAGTGGGGGGGGGGAAAACGTTCCTGACACCTGTTACCCAGCTATTTTGTTAGGAAGGAAAGAGTGCCCATATTTGACCGCAAAGCTTTTGGAACCCCTTTAAAGGCCGTTAAAAGGGCTAAATTGTGTGAACAGCGGTGTGCTGTATCGTCATAAAAGGTAGATCGGCGGATACGGATATGAAAACGAATAGTTTTTTTATATCCGTGGATACGGATATTAAACGGATCATTTCTTTCTCATATCCGAGAATACAAAAATGAAACGGATCGCTTCTTTCTCGAATACTGGAATTCAAATACGGATGACTTTGTTTGGAAATTATTAGAAGAACACGTTATCTTATTTTTAAACGAACATTTGTTTTAAAATTGAAAAGAAATTAACCTTTTCTGCTGTTATTTCGATACGTGACCCCCTCAAATCTTTCATGTGCCCCTCCAAATTTTCATTTGGTATGGAAGCGGTGATAATTCTTCTTTAGAAAGCTAAACTTTTCCTAAGTATTTTAAGAGTAGCAATCGGGGGAGGGGAAGCACGTGTCCCCTCTCTGTCCCCAAAATTTTTATTTTAAACATTTATTTGACGGGTCATTTTTAATTGTTCCATTAAAAAAAAAAAAAAAACTCCAAACTGCGTCTTGAGAAAATATTATTTAAAAGAAACTATTCACTGTCAGATTAGCTTAAGTTAAACAAGGTTATTTTTTAACCACTTCGTTTAAACAATTTTTCTCATTCGCAACTGGTTATGGTTTTAAATGCTTTCTAAGCATTAGTGTTTCTTTGAAATATTTATTCATTTTTTATTTTGTTTTTTAGTGCAATACAAAGTATTTTATGCAAAAATGTTTTATTTGTTGAGCGAAAGTGAATAGGATTTTCCCTTTTCTTAATAATACTCTCAAAGTTTTACACCAAGTCATATTAATTGTTATAATAGATTTTTTGCATTCTTTTTTATCTTGCTGTATTTTATTCATATATGAAGTTCAATATTTGATAAGTTATCCTTCTAAATATTTATAATTCACCATTCTTGCGTATTTCAGCAAGTTTTTTTTCAGTTTATCTTAAAAGTTAAATAAGGTATAAGTTTTTATAAAGAAGAGAGCTTTATAGGATATAAATTTATCTAATAAAAAATAAGAAAAAAATTAATCAAGTACCATTTACATTGTAGTATAAATAATTTTTACTAATTTCATGGCAATTAGTAAACGGCTGAAGTGCATAGGTCTAGGTTTCTGGCCTACCGCGCGGTCGTTTTCTCCAGCTGTAACGTGAATTCGGGTTAGAACCCCTCAAAAAGTCCACCGCCCAAGTCATGCCTTAATTAAGCAGACAACCCTTGTGTAGATCTGCCTTAACCCCAAAACGTAAATAACTTTTATGATCATTTACAGCGAAAGTTTAATATTTTTAATATTAAATAAAAATAATAATCACACTCAATCCCTATAATCGAGGGTGTCTTAAAAATAGTGGCCTATGGTTTCCTTCTTTAAATGTTGATCTAAGACATATGGAATGAATTCCATAGTTATTTTATGATATCGAATAAAATTTTCAGGAAATTAAATGTAAATAAATACAAACTTATTTTTTATACAGCCCTCTTACAAAAATTCCCATTAAGTAAAATATACCGCTATATATTAATGAGATGATGTAGAAAGTTTCAGATTTTCTTACTAAAGGTTTACAGATATGTTTCAATCGCAGTTGGTGAGGGAAAATAATCTTTGCAATATCAATAATAGTATAAATACAATTATTAAAACTATTATAGTAAAACTAATTAACCATTAATTAGATTAACATTTTAAGACATTTACATTTTACATTTTAAGAAATGAGTTTTAAATCATTTCAAACCTACAATCTAGACAGTTACTGGAAGCAAAAATAGGCTGTAATTGTGTATACATTATACTTTGCAAAAGGTGGGTAAAACGGGACAAAACTTGCTAAAATTTATTCAAGAAGGTAATCAACAGTAAATAATATTTTGGGCAAATTATATATATATATATATATATATATATATAAATTTGTATAAGTTCACACCCCCAAACACGAATTAAAACAAATATTTTTATGTATAAGTTTTCCCCAGTAATTATTTAGTTTTGTAAAGTTAATAATAATAGTAATAATAATTTTTAAAAATTCCCCTAAACTAATACGGAGCTGAGCCCTTAAAAGAAATATACAGCATAGGCGATATGGACTGCGATATCTAAATGACATAATTTTGGAAAATTTTGCCCAACTATTATTTAGAATTGCTTACCTTCTCTAAGCGGTTAAATAAAGATTAGTATTATTATTTTTACTTTTTTGATCGCGTGAAGTCGACATTGACAAGCACGAGTTAATATATAAAACTTGGCACAAGTTTTATCAAATTTTGCCTCGTTTTACCCATTTTTTCAAAGATATATACTTATTTAATGTAAAACTTACTGTGAATTAATTCATAAAGGGTTACTTCAATCAAAGTCTTATTTAGAAACATCTGAAATATGTTATGATTTTGGTTCTCAATTAATTTAGGTAAAAACGAAGAAAATGACGACAGTTTTTTTGTAAATGAAAAATTCTATATGGGATTTAATACAGTAAAATCCCGCACAGTCCTCCCATTCAATCCGGTGTACGCCTGCCTCTGTCTCGTGTGTGGGTGAAAATGGCGCTCACCCCCTCTGCTTGTTATTTCGAACAGGGGAGAAAGAGAAAGTCTCTTTCTCCCTAACCGTTTTTAGACTAAGGGGCTCGCTCAACCTGGACAAAAGGAAGTGCATTTTTTACAGGACCCCTATTTTGCACGCACTTTTCCTGACCAGATGCGCAATCAATCACTCAGTTCTTTCCCCTCATTTTATACCAAAGCGGCCTAAACCGAGGACCAAGCTTGTTTGGGGTCAAACACTGGGGGCTTCGCGTCAGGCTTACCACCTGGCCGAGGCATATGCATCCGCACCCCACAGCCTATGGTCGCGAAGGCACGGTTGGGCAGCGCAGGCCTTGGCCCCGCAGAGGGGCTGTTGCGCCAATGTTTGACTTTGAATGGTTCATGAGAAGGTTGTGGAGAAAAAAAAAACGCTTGAAAGCAAATGTATCAATTATATACTGACAGCTAAATGTATCGTGAATGTGCTATAAGAGCAATATAAACCTACACGATTTTGATAAAATCTATTGGTTCAGTTTTGCAGCAGAAATGTTTTAAAAGTGCACCGAAACGGCAGGCTCATACTCTGGAGCCCCACCACTGGACGAGCACATAGTGCTCTGAACTGGGAGACGGAAGGTACCTGGTTCAAACGCAAGTCGCGTCCGTCGACCTAACCGTTCGGAGTTTTCCGTCGTTTCTTCCGAAATGCTTGGTAGGACCCCTTAGAAAGACCCCCCACGGAGAGCACTCCACGCCTCGGCCTAGGACCCACATGTGCCTAATTGGCCGTAATCCCGCAACAACAGAAAATCATACTGAAGACTAGTTTTCATAGTCTTAAAAAATCTTTTAAGGTCAATTTATACATGGGTGTGTGTGTGTGTGTGTGTTTGTACGCATACGCTCATTTTCATTACGCTCTTTTTCAAAAATTTTTCCACGCCGAGGCGCGCCGCAGACGCCGGCGGGTTTCTGGGGTGGTTACGCCGCCGCCGTAAATTTCCGTGCGGCGCAGACCTCTAGGTTCAATACTAGTGAATAAAGGCTAGGAAAAATAAATAACGTTTTTGACTGTAAACGATTATGCACCCCCCCCCCCAAAAAAAAGTCACTAGGCATAAATGGGTTAATATAGATTTCGATTACAAAGAAGTGTTTTATGGAACAAGGAAGGAAAATAGGCACTTTCATGATTAATGATACACTTTTCCAACTTAACAGGCTAAGAAAGAAAAAGAGCTAGACGCATGGATTATTATACGCTTTTAATATATAGCTTTTTTAGTGTACATATAGAATACGAAAGTGTTTCGCAATTTTTTTCTCCACAATATAAAAATTTTCGATTGATTCCTACTTTTAGTCCCCACCCCCTTTCGCCAAGGTGGGATAACTATACATAATGCAGTGACCATGACAATTTTTTGCATTTATGTGACAACCATAATTTAAAGATAGCGGATTGGAATAAAAATAAGTACAGCACTACTTATTTATTTATTTGGGTTGCCAGTTAATCTAGTTTTAATAATTAAGAGTACTCGAATTCCTTAAGTGGTACGTTTATAATAAATGTATTCACTTTCGTTTTCCCTAGTTCCTTTAAGAGCACTGAACCTTATACGTAACTCCAGAGACACAGGACTGCGAAGTTTCTTATCTAACAGTACAGTACATTCCCCCCCCCCTCCTGCAATGAAACTGAAATTGAAATGTCAGTAGCAACGGACAGACAGAAATAAAAAAAGAAATCTCGAATATCAACAGTTACTATTTCTTTTCTTTACTCGAGTAAAAAGAAAAGGAAAGAAACAAATACAAAACTAACACTTCCTTCTCCGTATAATCTCATCCCAGGCTTTTGTTGACCAATCCGCTTTGGTGAGGCGATTATTTCCTGGGTTTACTATTACGGCCCGAACTCCTTTCCTAATTATTTTAACGCCTTTCTGCCTTTGATATGAGAGTAATATTTTATTTCTCTGAAACCCGTGGCAACAAGCTTTTTTCTTTTGTTTCATCAATAATCTCTCTATTCTTAAAAAATGTAACTGCCGCCGTCGCCGCTGTCAAGAACTTGTTGGGACATCTTCTCCTAAACCGAGGAGAATAGAGAGATGAAGCATAACACATATACATAAAAGTAACTATTAGTAATAACATATTTGCATTTCAATTTAAGTGTCTTAGTATTTCAATATTTTGAATTTTAAGAGTTTCTCAATATAGCTATTAAAACATTATATATCTTCAAAAATATTATAATATAATAATATATATAAATTTCTTGCATTCCTTTGTAGTATACGAATATTTTTTTTAATATTTTGTATGTTCTTCAATTTTTTCCCTACAGTCAAACACATATTTATCTGTTAATAAAATGCTGAAATTTAAATTATTTGGTTCTACTCAATTAGAATAATTTAAAAAAATTCCAAATTCATCTTATAAAGTCTTGCGAAAGTTTTTCTAAGTATTTTTAAAACGGTATACTTCGTATGAATCCCACGTATTGTTACTATGTTTTACACTTACATTTGATCCTTAGTAAAATATAGACGCCAAAATATGTATATTTAATTAAAACTTAATAGACGCAATATTGCATTTTGTATACATGTAATGTTCTTTCGTGGAAGTCCAGATAAACCCGCACTGGTGCTGTGACGTCAGTAGCTAAGAGCGGGAGAAGCGCCATAGCCTTTTAGTTGAGTAGCCGTGACTTACCGCCGTCTAAAAAAAAGTCGCCAAGCACATTGCTAAAGCACATTTTAGTCATTGGCGTATCACCAAACTGGGGAATAATTCCACTTTTTGCAAATTTTGTTGTCATACTAGAACCCTATAGTACTGCTGAAACTAAGTATTGTTATTTCAAAATTGACACAACAATGGAACCATCACCCGATTTGGCGTGAAATACTGCGTGCCAAATTACTTCTCTAATTTTTTACAGTGCATTAGCATATCACACAAAAATTTTAACATTCGCACAAACAACTCCATGCAAACTTTAACTGTGCTGAATTTCACGGTCATCCGTTCGCGCAGTGCAATGCAAAAGGAACGCTAAGCTACATATAAAACTTTAGCGTATATATAAATACGCTAAAGTTTTGCTTAGCGTATTTATATATACATAGATGTGATTAACAAACTGCATCACCTATATCTCCCCAAAGACCACAAAAAAATTCAGTCACTCATACAAAAGTCCAGCCACCAAAACACAAAAAATTCAGTCATCAAAATACAAACAAAGTCAGCTACCAAAAATAGAAAAATCCTAATATTAAAATACGATACATATAATAGTAGATTTGAACATCTCGCCATGATAGAGGAAAAGAACCAGAGCAACGTTTCTAGAAGATGTGTCACAATTTACTAATGCAGTTCTTGTTTTGATAACAGTCATTTATGACATTCTCAAAAAGCTGCTTAGTACCACTGACTTAATATATTAGGTCTTTGAAAATTACAGCATAATATTTGAAACAATATGACTTATGCTCGAAGAAAAATGTGCTCATAAAAATTCAAAGAGGTCTGGCATGATCATTAAAAATAACAAAACAATTCTTGCATAAACGTCATGTAGTGAAAAGTAGATTTTTTTAAATGACCAATCATGTGGCACGTAAACACATTGTTTAAATAAAAATAACACGATTGGTCATTTTGGGCCTACGAAACGTGTGAAGTACCGGGGCCTCATGCTGTCATAATCAGGGTCTGCATATGACGGCAGATCATGTACCGTCTTTACTTATAACTTCCTTAAGTTGTCCTCTATTTTATTAATTTAAATTCTTATTCTATTGATTCATATAAATGATCATGTAAGTAAAATATAGTCACATTTTTTTATAAAATCATTTCAAATTTCGTTTTGCATTTAATATAAACTTTGCCAAAGGATGTACGCGGATTAGTAAGTCATTTTTAAGTGTCCCCGAAAGTGATGTAGTAACGAGATTTGACTATATTTCATGATTTGAATGAATTCTGGAGGCAGAAACAGTATAAAGATTCACTCAATAGAAATTTCAAAGAGTGACATACCAACGAAGTCGTATGCATCGTTCTCACTAAGTGAATGAGCACAGTTTTGCGACCTGCCATGGGCGCTGTTCCAAAGAGGTACGCGCCATTGAAACCAAGAGTCAAGTGCAAGCAATACATCAGTAAAAAAAAAAAAAGAAAAAAAGAAAGAAACCAAACGCTGTAAAAGAAAAAAAAAACATTTATTAATTTTTTCAGCTACACTCAATTCATTGCTGAGACAACCTCTCTGGATTGCACAAAATGAAACTTTTGATGGCACTGGGAAGTTGCAGGAGCTCGACTGCTGCAGGCAAGGTCACGGAAGCATTCATCACGATGGTGCGCCTCACCGTGCAACGGCAGAGGTGCGAAAGGCGCCTCGGCTTGTACGCTCGGCGGCCGAACAGGCGGACAAATATATCGACCATCTGGTCGACCGCGTCCGTCCTTCTGTCGTCGTCTATCAACAGGAGCAGAAACTCTCGTACTTCTTCCTCCGACACCAGAGGGTCCGGAACCGTATTCCAGCACGCCTCCAGACAGCGGACGAGTGCCTCGCTGTCCCTCTCGGTCGACCGACTCACCGCATACAGGGACTCAAGGATGTGGTGTATGCGGACGAGGCCCCTCTGGTTTTGGCTGCTCATTCGACCGTCGTTCTGGATCAGAGTCCTGTACATCGTGTAGAATCGTAGCAGAGGAAGCGGTGGCATATTAGGAATGTCGTCTAAATGAACACTAGAAGAACAACAATAAAAATAAATTTTAAAAAAGGCATGTAAAAAAAAAAAAGGCCCTCATATTTGGGCCCCAAAAATAAAATCTGAATTTAATTTTTCTTAATTCTATCTTTTTTAATTGCATTTTTTTATATATGCTTTCAAATTTTTCAAACAATATTTCAAAACTGTTGCCAATCTGCTCGATGATTGGGTGTCATTTATAACCAATGGTTGAAAAAGTAGTAAATTCTTAGACATTATTCTATTTACAGCTTGAATTTGTTTGTTGAATTCATCATGACAGTTAATAGGCGGCTGCCATTTTGAAAAAAAAAAAAAAAGAAAAAGAAAAACAAAGAAAAAAAATCTGAATCACTTTCAGATTTTAAATATGTACTAAAGTGCTATATGTTAAAAGCGTATCATAATTTATGCTTCGTCCCTATTTTTATTCCTTAAGTTGGAAAGTGTATCATTATTCACGAGTGTGCCGTATTCTTCTTCCTTGTTTCATTAAACACATTTTTGGAATCGAAGTCTATCTTAAAATCGCCTTCTAAAACTACATTTTACAACCTTTGTCTAGTATATTCCAACTATACGCCACCGTTTTAAATATTATTTGGAATGTTCGTCATAATCCATGAGTGTGCAGTGTTTGTCTTTCTTCGGTTGATTCCTAATTTAACGCCCCGACTCTTCCCATGGTGGCGATCATTAAACATATGCATTTAACATAACGATTTTTTGTATTTATTTGGCAACCGTAATTTAGAATTAAAATGGCGATTTGGAACATCATGTAAGTACAGCATTCCGTTACATTTTTATTTATTTTGGATTGCCAATTAATGCAGTTTTAATAATTAAGTGTCTTCAAATTCTTTATCTGCTGCGTTTATCGCTAATTTGTTCACTTTTGTTTTCATCTAGTTCTTTTGGGTGGGAGCGTTGAAACTTGTGCATAACTCATAGAGGCCCCAGACTGCTCGCCACAGTGCGGAGATTTTTTTCGGTTGGCGAGAGTGGAGGGGTTAAAATAGGAATCATGTCTTTCTTGTACCTTAAAACATATCTTTGGAATCGAAATCTATCGTAAAATCGCCTACTGAAACTGTTTTAAAATCTTCACCAGCGATATTCTAGCTGTTCTTCACCATTTTAAGTACTGTTTGGAATTGCCATCACAATCCATGAGTGTACGGTGTTTTACTTCCTTGTTCCATAAAACACTTCTTCGGAATAGAAATCTGTATTAAAATCGCCTACCAAAACAGTTTAACAATTTTCACCAGGCAGAGTCAAACTATACTTCACCTTTATAGTTACCATTTGGAAAGTGTATCATAAATCTATGAGTGTACCGGATTTGTCTTCTATAAAACACTTTTTAGTAATTAAAATCTATATTAAAATCGCCTACTAAAACTATTTTACAATATTCGCCAGGTGTTTCCTAACTACTCTAAACAATTTATAATAAATTGTGGCGTTTTGGCACCCAATTTAGCGATCCATTATCAAAAATTACAAACCTTGTGCGACTTTCAACATTTTATTAACGCCCCATCCCCCTCCACTGTTTTAAAATCTGGCAAATATATTTAAAAACATTCCTTGAGCCAATTGGAATACTCAGTATGAATGCTGAACACTTTTACAGTTGATTCGTTGAGAACCACGTGCTGAGTTCAGAGACACTGACTTCACGAAATTTTCGTGGGTGCACAAGAGTCTCTAGGTATTTTTTTAAAGGTCAAAAATGTGCTTTCCTTTTATTTATTTATTTTTATCATATGAAAGTGATACTGCATATGAGGGTGGGAGCATTTATCACCTATATTCCCTATTCTTTAAATATTTCCTTTTTCAGCTTTTGCACTTTAAATAGCAGGGATGAGGATGCACGAAGTGTGTGAGTTTGAATTCAACCATTAAAAAATTTCATAGCGTGCAACAAAATTTTTACTATTATCTTTTTAACCACAAAAGAATCACCAGTTTCATCCCCAACAAAATAATACCTACGCACTCATGTACATCGATGTAAAATTCCCGGGTATTTATTTTTAAGGGAAAATACCCGGGCATATACCCAAAATGAGTATTTACCGGGGTATTTATTTTTGAATTAACACTATTGTTTAAAAAAAGCTTGTATTGGTGGGTAAGGATATTCACACACACACGCACACATATATATATTAAGTATAAAGTAACAGAAAATCGATAAACTTAGGAACCCTTTACAACTTTTTAATTTCATAAAACTTCAAAAAACATAATTATGGAAAGAAGCTATATGATACATGTTGAATAAGATACTTGATTAAATCCTAACTAATATTATAAATGCGAAAGTGAGTTTGTTTGTTTGTTTATGACGCTTTCACGCCTAAACCGCTGAATCAATTAGGATGCATTTAGGTTTAGATATAGAGTGGACCCTGGAGTTGGTTATATGCTAATTAGAATTTTAGATTTTTAATTAGTTTTTTAATTATTAATTAAAAACCGTTTTTACATTGCCATGGTTGGCGAGTTTCGCCCGTATCAAATGATTCATGTTTTGAGCTATCAAGAATGCTATTACTTCAATAAATGAGCGCGCGTGCATCTGAAAAACATTAAATACCACGGAAATTAAGCCAGTTCTATGCCATATCTATCTATCTGTAATAATAAAATTGAATGTTCTCCTGACAAATCTATAGAATGCAGAGCTTTGAAATTTGAGCATGATTGAGCCCATAACTTCGGTAAAGTGCACCTGAGGCTCAAAATTTTGAAATTTTAACTACTTTTCAAACTATTAATTAAAAACCGTTTTATTGCCCGCACAAAATGATTTATGCTTTTGAAATAAAGCAGAAATTCTATTTGCAAAATCACATGCATTTGAAAAACATGGAAATTATGTTGATTTTACGCCAAATTAAAAAGCATAAGAAAAGGGTACTTACGTATTATCCCGGCGGTCCGCCAAGACAAGCGATTTTTTGCCGAAATAAATGCCGGGCACATGAAATTATTAATGGTTTTGAATACGATTGGCAACATTTTGGCAAACCATTTGACGATAAAACAGTTTGGCGGGAATGACCGCCGGGATAATACGTAAGTACCAAGAAAAATCTAGATGTGTTTCTTAAATTTCATAAATTTCCAAATCCTACCAATAATATAAATGTGTACGTTTGTGTGTTTGGATGTTTTTAACTGAATCACACAAAAATGGTTGAACGGATTTGAAAAAATTTGTAATGAAAATAGCTTATGCCCAGGATTAACATACAGGCAGCCTTTCAAGTAATAGCATAAATAATTCTTTTACAAAGACACTCAAAATAATTCTAATGCATTGCGCTCTATGGAAATTTTGTAGCTACTAAACCGATTCTAAAACTTTTTTCACTGATTAAAAGTTACATTATTCCTGAGTATCATTGTTTGTTTTTGGATTAAGACCGATTGACTGCACTAGGGTCCTAAGCCTATATGGAAAATTCCTCTGTGGGGGATTTTCTAAGGGATCCTAGCCCGTATTTATGCGAGGTTTTTAGAAAACCACGGAAACCTGGGAGCGGCTAGGTCGACAGGCGCGACCAGGGTTTGAATCTGGCACCTCCCCCCTTGCAGTTTTGAGAGCAGAACTTCTTAGACACTGGTGGAATCCTAAGTGTTATAGGCTACCTTTAATGCATGTATCGCAGATAGTTCTTTTACAGGGATGCTCATAAGAATTACATTACGCTCTATGCGCATCTCTGTAAGTACTGAACCGATTCCTAAACTTTTTTTACTGATAGTAAGCTACTCTATTCTTCAGTATTATAGGCTAAAATTCATGCATGTAGCATAAATAGTTCCTTTACAGGAACACTCAAAATAATTCTAATACATTACGCTCTCTGGGTATCTCTGTAACTACAGAACCGATTCTCAAACTTTTTCACTAATAGAAAGCTGCTCTATTCCTGATTAACATAAACTAAAATTCATGCACATAGCATAAATATTTCTTTTACAAAACAGTTCGCAAATACTGTCATAACTGTCTCTATTCGCCAAATGCCGCTTAATGACGTCAAATTGAGCAAGCGAATTCTTTACATTCATCCGTGTACGTCACTCAGTAGCTAGAATTAAAAAATAACTATTAAGCATGCGCGAAAATGCAAGAAATTTCGGATCTTTCAACAGTTCTGAAATATCCAATTTAAAATATTTGATGCATTACCATACCTCAAAAAAAAAAAAAAAAAAAAACTTCGGTACACATTTCTTTATGGTTGTCAGTCAAAACTACCACCGGCAGAGTACTTCACTCCCGCTGATAGTCCCGCTGATAGTTTTTAAGAACAGTTATTCCATTCTAAGTTGAAAATACCCAGTTTTGGGATATTTACCCAGGCCTTGTGTAAATACCCCAAAAATATTTACCTACCCAGTGGGTATTTACCCACCCCACATCACTGCTCATGTATGAATAAATATTTAGATCGAGGACATTCAGTGAAGGCAAGTAGGTTCTTATTTAAAAAAGAAGAAGAAGACATTTCAAGCAATTTCTAAAAATCCAAGTTCAAGGCAAATCAAATCTCATATCTAAATTTTAGACTATTATATTATTTTTTGCTTTTGAGTTTTTCGGCGGTTAAATTTTTTTGTTAAAAAAGTTTTTATTTTATAATTTTTTGTGGCTATAAACGCAAATTAACCGCTTAATGACGTCAAATTGAGCAAGCGAATTCTTTACATTCATCCGTGTACGTCACTCAGTAGCTAGAATTAAAAAATAACTATTACGCATGCGCGAAAATTGAAGAAATTTCGGATCTTTCAACAGTTCTGAAATATCCAATTTACAATATTTGACGCATTACCATACCGCAATTAAAAAAAAAAAAAAAAAAAAAAACGTCGCCAAGCGGTACACATTTCTTTATGGTTGCCAGTCAAAACTACCACCGGCAGAGTACTTCACTCCCGCTGAACATCGTCCACGATGGCTCCAGAACCAACACTAATTGAACATCAAAATGTAAACAGCACCGGATACGGAACATAGACCAGTTCTTTTTAGCTGTATGAATTCCAAAAAAAAAAAATTAAGAAATTGAACTTCGGAAATTTTAATAACCTTCAAATACGCTTTTGCGAAACGGCAAACAAAAACAAAATGTGTGCGTTATATTTACGCATTCGCATGCGTTAAAATCATTTATTCAAAATTAAAGCATCGACGCATATGTACGTAAATTCAGAACTACAAAAAATCTTAAAAGAATCGTTTTAACAAGCAGAAAACAAAATGTACACATATGTGCTGTGTACTGTGAACGAAGATGTATAGGTGGTTTGATATGCAGTTTTAAACGGTGACGTAAAAACGTCGCCAATATCACTTGCAATGGACTATATCGACACGAGGCTATTTCAATCACGTGTCGGTGGAAAATACGAATTTGAACTAATCAGATTGAAACATTGAGTGTCAACTGAAACTACATTTTAAATTGATTGGTTGGAGGTTACATGTTGGCTGAAAAATGACGTCACACGGACACCGTCCATTTAAAAAAATCAACTCTTCTCGTAATAGCATCTAACAAATATCGATTCAAGAGCTTAGATGCCTCGTTAGAGCTTCTATTTTATTTTATGAAAACTATAAAATTTAAGGAATATTACATTTTCACGAGGAAAAGGAAAAAGATCACTAAACGAGCTGGCATTAAAAAAATAAATAAATAGCTATTTAAAAGACATATATTATGCGTTTTCATACATTACAATCAGTAAATGAAAAATCAATCATCCCCTATTTTCCTACCCTTAGGGTTGGAATATTTTTTCCAAATCTATATGGGACCAACTTCGGGGTATACCCTTTCCAATAAAAAAAAAAAAAATTATCAAAATCGGATTACTCTGTAAAAAGTTATGCATGATCATACATAATATATATATATATAATAGAAAATAGCTAAACTTAAGTAATATGGAATCCCAAGGAAAATATTAAGTAGTAGCACATGATAACAAAAAAGTACTGAAAAACTGAAAACATGAAATAAAAATTGATAATCCAGAGGCCAGAAATTGTATAAAACAGAGCTGTCAAAGCTAGAGAGAAGTGGGAGGACAAGCCAAGTGGGATCACGTGGGCGTAAGCCTAAATGTTCGATCCCATGCAATGAAGTGGAGATGGAGTTTAAAATTGAAATGGAGTACTCCATTATCAAGTACCACCGTACTCACATTTCAATTTAAAGAAAAAACAAAAATAGCTAGGTTTCTGCAGGTCACCTGACAAAAGAAGTCACTTTACGTGACCTGGGGGTACGACCATAGCTATAAGAAAAAAAATAGCATGAATGCTAACCAAACATGAAGGAGGAAGAACTGACAAAACTAGAAATCGTTGCCAACCGAGAAAATTAATCGACAAATATAAAAATAGAAACAGCTAGAGCCAAGGAGAAAAAGTATGAGAAATAAAAACAGACAAAATGCTGCCAAAACTATGTAAATTTATCAAGAAATTCAGTAAATGGAAGTTGACGGGGAAATAAGAATAATATTAAATAATAATAATAATAAATAATTAAAAAAAAATTGAGTATAGCTAACCTATGAGCAACGTAGTACAAGCTTTAATAGCTAGGAAGTACTAAGAAAAAGTGTAAAAAAGAGTTAAGGGAAAAAAATATTGTAATTAACATTAATTATCATAATAATTTTACTCAAGTATTAATTGTTATTAGTTCTGATAGTATTCTATGCAGTATAAGTAAAATTGCACTTAATAAGGCTTATATATGGTACAGTAGAGAAAAAAAAAGAAAAACAAATATATATATATATGTGTGTGTGTGTGTGTGTGTGTGATTAGGCTTAAAAGACCACCTGTTCTCATTTGGCGCTTTATATCCAAATTATCCACTCTTTCATTGCCTTAGAAGGCTATTTTTAAACACTTTATAAGCTCGTTAATTGGCACCATGTGATTTTTTATTGTTATATTTTTTTCACTTTATCAATGGATTATCTTGGGATTTCACATAACGTAAGTTAGCTATTCTGTATTATATATATATTTATATATCTCAAAAAGAAAATGTACCAGTGATCAACAATTCTACATTGTATTTTTTTTTATTAATGAATTTTTTTGTATAAAATGTACAAATATATATTTTATGATTTTCCCTTTTTTTTTTCTTTTTTTTTTTTAAATAAATGACCAATATATATACGCGTCGACTTGAGAACCTCCTCCGTTTTTCGTCGGTTAAAAAGAAGTAAAATGTATAATTATTTTATAAATATCGAAATATTTTTTCCAGCTAAAATTTTAGAATTTCCCTGGATTTACAACACCTTGATAGAGAGAGATGGGAATAAATTAAATAGAAATGCTCTAGACTTATTAGCTGCATACTGGCAGGAAATAAAATAGAAACACAACTTATCCGAATATTTTTTAATTAAAAAATTATATTATTCACTTTTTGCAGTAGGAAAAGCGCACGAGAATAAAATAAAATATGAATGCAACAGTTTCTCAAATTTGTAAAATTTTAGGAGAAAAAAGACACGCAGGTCAGTAAATATACCATGACAGGAGAAAAAATTTCTATTAAATTGTATTAGAAATATTTTATTTAAAAATAATGAAAAACTGCATACATTTTCGTTTAAAAGGGAAAAAAAAACAGATTCTTTTTTCACTCAGCCACGCAAAACCGCTCTAATGAAAATCTACGTTCTTTTTAAACCAGCGACCTAAAATGATGATTTCTTATCTTTGAATACGAACTTTTAGTTGCATTTAAAATTCGAGAAATTTATAAAAATAAATCAAAATAGGCCTTTCTAACTGCATGAGAAGCATGAATAAAGAATGACTTGAAGGAAAATGCTCATTTACCGAAAGGACGCAAAAAGATTGAACTTGTCAACGCAATATTTCCAGGAGTAATTACTAAGATTTCAGGAGTCTTCCTTGAAACCATTAAAATCCAGGAGTTTTCTATTACCCTTAATTTTTAGTATCAGTCAAAATTCAGGAGTTTTCCAGGATTTTGAGGTGTATGAATCCTGATACTCTATTGAGGAAGGATGTTTGAACAAATAGTTTAAGCTAATTAAAATATAGAACATATTAAATTTCTTTATGAAACTTAAGAAAATCGGACATAAATGAGGGGCTAAAATTATTATTATTAATTTTAACTATCCCAAATCTTCAGAAATCAGCCCATTTGGTTAAAATGATCCGCAGCTGGCGATCCCAGTTTTTTTGTGAATGGAGAAATAAGTAATCTACTTACACAGCCATCCCGATCAAAGGTAATCCAAACTCCGGTGACTCCATCCCCAGGCGTACATGCACGCCATAGCTCAAAAGAATTCTCAGGATGCGAAGTTCAGCGTCATACAGTATTTTATACCATGCATTCTCCAAAACCACTGTGCTATATCCGCAGGGGATACGACTTCGTCTCCATAAATCTACCGATGCCGAAGAAAAATCCGAAGTGTGGGTCCCATTCCTCAGAAGAGCTCGCCGGAGGCAGTGAAACTTAGCTTTTCTAGAGTACTGTAAACGGCACAGAAAGTATGCTTCAAGTATCTTGCTGACTGCGCGTTTGCTCGGACAGCCGGGGGGTAGCAGCAGCATGTCCAGGAGACGTCCCGTTACCGCGTCAATGAGATTTCTGTCTGCGAGGAGAGCTAAGTGGTGCTCCTCCCGAAGTATGGACTCGAACACCTCGTCCCACGAATTTACTTCTCGTATCTCGGCGAGAACAGACAAGTAATCCCTCAGAGCTTTCTCAGACTCCTGCAAACTCCTCGACTCGAAGCAAGCCATTTATGATTTTGTTCGTAAAATGATCGTCCACGAGTCAATTCAAAATTCGTGCGACAGCAAGAAGCAGAACGGTAAGCTAAATGAGGTACATCTACTGCAGCTCGCTCAGTATTCACTTCCACGTGGTTGGGAGCTGAGATCACGTGACCGCCCGCAACAATGCCAGATTACCTTTGACGAATTTGCAGAGGGCTGGACTCAATGGGAAAACCACCATCAATCACCTGGTGCTGCTGATAATCCATCGACCTTGAACCTCAGTTCAAGATCGAACTCAGTTCAAGGTCGATGGGACAAACACAAGGGGAGGGGCGGGGTTCAAATGTCTTGGGGGGGGAGGAATTTTCTGGGTATCTAGCGTTTGATTGACCACCTAAAATTAGCGAGTATATTTTTAGTGATGTGTATCACTAAACGATTTTTAAATATTTTATGCAATTTATTTTATTCATTTTAATATATTTTAAATGCTTCCAGATAAGTCATCATTATATTTTTTATCCGTTTTTTTTTTTGCATAACTCCCCTCACACACACACACACCCGCGAAAAAAAAATTAGTGGATCTCACCATTGATGTGTTAAAAATTACAAATTAATAGAGTTAAAAGAAAACCTCTCCTGAACTATAGTTTTGTTATAATTATTTCTACTGACATCAAAATACAACAGAATATTACAGTGTAAAAAATTCATTCAGATGATACATGTTCTGTTGTAGATTAAGCATTAACAGAATATCTTTTTGATTTTTACATAAGCAAGCACTTCTTGTAAACAATCAATTAAAGAGATAATTAAACTCTTTACATTACTTAATTCATTATAATTTGTCAATTATTTCATTTGGTTGTTCTGTTGTACAACACACATAATTGGTAATCCAGAACCGGCCCTACAAATTTAACGTGCACATTCGTCGCGTGTACAGGTTTTTCTTAGATCACAAGAGGACAAGACACAAGAGGAAAATCGCTGCACTCGTGCTTTGCAACGGTGTGGAGCGAAGCAGACAATAATTTTTAGGCATGTCATTCCTTAACACTTAATACACCCGGGCAACGTTTGTAACGGAAGTTTATCTTTGTGTGTGTGTGTAAAAAGGGGGGGGGGGCACACGCTAAATGCTCATGCACTTCAAGTCGAATTACAGAATTTTGCACACCGTATCTAGTTAGTAGTATAAACCTTTTGTATGCAAATAAAATAATTTTGTCCCGAATGAATGATTTTGGAAGCATTGTGAAATTGCTTTCAGGAATAAAGCTGTACAGATATCTTATTCACATGCAATAACAATAATTGTTTTTTTTTTTTTTTTTTTTTTGCACAACCTCTTTCAGCTTGTGGACCGTAGTAATTCAAATGTTATGTATCAAAGGTCAAGTAGTGCGCCCTTTTAACTAATATAGTTTTAAAAACAAAATATTAAAGACTACTTGATGGATGTAATGACAAAATTCCAAATTTTTAATTATAATTTTCTCTTAATTTTGCAAATTAAGTTCTTGAAAATCTGGTGGCACACATAGGCAAGGCAATTGTGTAATCCCATAGTACTGTGATTGTTTGTGTCATGTTTGCAACAAGCTCGGTTGATGATAACTAAATTAAACATTTAGATTAGATGAATGAATTTTTTTAACAGTAGGTATGCTACATTGTTTACAAAAAAAGAAAAATTGTTCACCGAACTCAATTTTTTTGTAGTTATGACCAATCGAGTTTATTGTGGGCATGACAATACTGTGGAATCTCACAAATAGCAAATAAAAATTCTTGATAATATGATGGGACCAGGGCCATAGCCAGAAATTTTTCATGGGGTGGGGGGGGGGGTTACGACTACTACAACTCATATATATGTATACATGTGTGTAATATTGTCGTGAAGAATATACATTTTGTATGGGTAAAATTTCTCATGGGGGGGGGGTTATGACCCCCCTAACCCCCTACGCCCCTGGATGGCACATATTCATAAAAGTCTATTAATTATAACTGAAATTTTCTGCTGCCATATTTATGGCCATTAAAAACAAATCTGAAAGAATTACATTTTCACAATTAATTCCTTTTCCTAAAAATTGAATTGATGGATTCTGTTGTGTTTTTCAGCATGCAACTGGATTGGCAGATGAATGGAAAAGGGTGTCATGAGCTAGTAATAGCCCGTAGGGCGTAGGTTGTACATCCCTGATTTAAATCAAATTATTTAAATCAAGATTAAAATCACCGATTTAAATCTGCTGATGTAAATCATTGACACCCTATTTAAAAACGAATGAAAAGTTGTATGGTTTCTTACAAGTACCACTTTAAAGCACTGTCTTCTTTCGGGATTTCCTAATTTTTTAAAGAAAGGGTTGCTAATAGAAATTAAACATTTTAATTAACACGTATTATCTTAAAAAGAAAGGCATGCTTGGCCATGAGGGGCGTAGAAGGGAGCGTTATATGCCCACTTCGACCCAAGCCACTGTTACTATGAAATTCTTGGGTTATTTAAGTATCATGTACATTCAGTGCGCACTGTATGTATCATGTACATACAGTGCGAAATAACCGGTTATGACGGACCAGGGATCTAACGTACTATCGGTTATAACGTACCTAGAAGCTAGGTCCCGATTGAAGTCCTATATTTATATTGTTTAACTTCGGTTAAAACATACTTAACAAAAGTACGTACTTCGGCTATAACGTACATTTTATACCAAAGCCAAAAATAAAATCTTGCTTTTCTTAAGCATTTTATTTCCTTTTTCTCGGAAATTTCAGTACGTTCACAAACACTCGTTGTCAGTTTTAGAATCTCTAGCGAGATGAATTGTGTATGAAGAGAGCGATCTTTTATCTTTTTCCCCTGCTAGGCAAGGCCAAGAACAAGACATGTTTTCTCTTTGTTATTCATCAATATAAATGCCTTCTGAAAAGGACTACTATAATGATCCTGATGATAGTGAAGTACCAAGCATACCCCACGCATTACATGCTGCTAAAACATTATTACGATTTTTTGAATGCCGAAGTGATGATGCGGAGACTCTACAAAAGTCTATTATGGATATCAAAAACGGTATCTTTAAAGTAGCATCTGCTGATTTAAAACAAAAGAAAATTAGAGATTATTTATCTCAATAAAAAATGTTCTGTTTTTATTTAATTTAAATTTTAAAAAAATCACACCTGTTTAAAACACACATTACAGTGAAATTATGAGCCCACTTTCTTTTTTTGTGTAACATTGAATCTTACTGCCGGTATTGCTTATAACGTACTTCGGCTACAAAGTACTACTTTTTGAGGTCCCGTGAGAGTACGTTTATAACCGGTGTCTACTGTACTAAAATGCTTGACATCCTGTTTTGAGGTTATGTAATATGGTATCATATTCACTCTGATTTGTAATCAGTTATGGCTTGTTATTACTGGTTTTCTTTTCATTAAGTGCAGGAATTTATTCTGAATCATGGTAATTTATCTTGTTAACTCTTTGGTTTTAAATAATAATTCTTAGAATGAATGATTTATAAGTATATATATTTACATAAAACTATTTTTATTTCTGAAAGTATTTAATTTAAATATTACTTCTTTTATTTTAGACATGCTTTTTTTTCAGAATTAAATTATGGTATTAATAAGTCAGTTTAGAAAAACTTCCTTAAAAGAACTTTTTACATCAAATGTTAGTATAAATGTAATGTTTCTAAACAAATTTTCATTTCTAAATGCTAAAAAAAAAGCTTTTTTAAAGGAAACTGGCTAAAAATTATTTGAAACTCATTTCTTAAGATGTAAAATATCGGCTATATATAACTGTATTTAAAATTAATTTTTAATTATAGTTTTGTTGTAATACTTTAATAATTATATTTTTACCATTATTAGTATTGCAAAGATTATTCCCCTTCACCAACTTTGATTAAATATACGCACCGGAAAAAAAGCGCATAATTTGAATGGTTTCATTTTTGGGGCGCGAAATGAAAAAATGTGAGCGTCCAAAAGGGCGTAAAGAGAGGTACATTAGTGTATTCTGTATTCATCTCTATTGAAAATTGCCATTCAGATAACTTTTCCAGTAGCCCCATGGCCGTCCGAAACGCCTCAACGCCCTTTAGCTTTTGATAAAGTTTTTTTATTTTTACATAGAAAAGAAATTACTACACATCTGCACTTTTACTGCAACACAAATTTGAGCCCAGTAGTCAAGTGAATGGCTTCACCTCCCTCTTCCACAAATTTGAACCCAGTATTTAACTGAAGGCTAAGTGAAAATACAAGTTTTTCCATAAGGGGGGCACTCAGAGTGTGAAGCATGTTAGTGTAAAAATGATACTAAAAAAAAAAAAAAATCAAATACTTTAAAAAAATCCACTCCACCAAAAAGCCCACTTTCGGATGCCCACTCCTTTCTTAAATTTTTTATTTCAAGTGACCCCCCCCCCCCTCACACACACACACACTCATCCGAAAAATTAAACCCCTTCAATATTATGCGGGTTTTTTTACGCTTTCTTCAGTCCACCGAAATGATGTAGTGCCACTATGTATAATTGAGTAATTTTGCTTCAAGGCTTTATTTTTTAAGCAAAATTTAAGATAAGTCCATGAACAATTTTGCATTAGAAACATTTATTTCTATAAAGAAAATGTTTACAGCATCCCTTTCAAGCAGTCATAAGATTGTAAACAAGGAAAAACTAATGCACATATGAACAAACGCTACATATGAGCAAACGCTAGAAATAAATTTCTTTTGTTTTGTGGAAGACGATGAGGTCATGCAATGAAATAACTGAATAAATTCGTTTTGTTGCGATTTTTTTCTTTAACAGATTACTTGAAGATATAAAATCTGTATTAAACTAGGGCTTAGTTGAAGCAGAGTGGGGTACGGCTCGGTTTTATATAGGTCTTAGTGAGTTTTCTATGGCATAATTAACGTTTAATTTTTTTTACAAAGTTTTTTATTAGTTTTACTTTTTCTCATTAATACTTCCTAAAATCATGGACACCCATACCATTAGGGGGGCAAGGGGGGGGCTGCTCATATCCAGATTTGATTTCAAATACTATTTTAGTACAAAGAAATTGAGTATGCTATAAAAATGTTCAGTCTATCGACAGGGATCGAGATCATCTTGCATCATTATATATGTACGTTGAAGCCTCAAATCAATTAGATTGGAAATTTTTTTCCTCATGTATCATTTGAAATCCCGTGCACTTGTAAGTTTTTCGTGCGTTTTATTTAACTAATTTGTAAATTTTAAATGCTCTGAAATAATAGTTACCATACTCTTTTTTTAATATATATTTGGCCCCTCACCCCTAAAATACTAACTATTTATTTTTTAGTTATTTATTTTGTTATCAAAAAGCAACGTAATTTAACATGGCGAAATATTCACATAAATAAGACATGATATCAGGCCGACAGGATTTTCGGGCCCCAGGACAGCCATTTGCGAAGGGAGACCCCTCCCCCCCACCCCGCCTCTCAAAAAAAAATTATCCAGAAGAAATTTTTAAACACTTTACAGCTAGTGCAATTTGAATTTACCGTAGGCCATACACTGTAAAAGCACTTATTTTCGCACTGTAAAAGCATCTTATTTTCGCGAATTTTTTATACGTGAACCGAAAGCTAAAACATCACGAAAATACCTAAACATGGAACCCTTTTTGCATAAGGCATTTTAAGAAACTCCCGTTTGTTCGTACACTCCCCTCCCCATTTTGAACAGCTGTAAAGAAGCTGATATAAATGTAAGTGAATGAGCTGCATTCTATTAGTTGTATTACTGTACTGCATTCGTGAAATAGTTGTGTAGTATTCAACAAATAGTTTTAAGAACGAAAATTGTCAAGAGAGTTTGTAGCTGTAGTACCATCTTGAATCTATCAGACAACCAAACAAATATACGGCCCGACATTTCTAACGAACACATTTGCTATGTTTATGGAGCATGTATTCGATCTTCTGTCCAAATCTTAAGTATGGGGGTCAAATTAATGTTAAACGAGTAAAATGACTAAAGTTAAATTAGATGTAAATCTGATATTGTTGAAACTCATCTAAATAATATAATAATTTTGCAAGCATGCATTTTGTGTGTGTGTGTGTGGTTTTTTTTTGGGGGGGGGGTGTAACACTCGAAATATGCAAATGAACTTAATATTCATCAAAACTATGGTGCTGACCTAAGTCTAATTAAGAATAACGGGTGTCCCAGGCTTACTATTTTTTTAGGAGATTCTATATAGTTTAACCATGGAAAAAATATTTGTTCCAGTTTAAAATATTTTATGTAGTATTTGAGTCTTATAAAAGAATGCTCTTCGCAGACTATTTTTTATAGCATTTTAACTCTTTTGCAGGGACAAATATAATAATTGTCATAAATTGGGCTCTTAGGACAGATTAATATATATATATATATATATATATACAGTAAGGCACCGTTTATTTGTTTCTCAATTATACGTCATTTTCATGAAGTCCCGATTCATTACTATTTATTTTAATGCAAAAATGCCTCGTGTATACGACGCACAATATCGGTTATACGCAGTTTTAAATTTTCCTTAGTTTCGAAAATTTTGTCTCTGTGTTTATGTTACTCTTTAGGGAGAAATTGTGGAGAGTTGTACATTTAACAACCTTCTTGTAAAGACGAAGTTGACTTTTTAAAAATGTTTACAACTCACTTTGCCTATCAGAAGACGTTGGAAAAAGACTTTTCATGAACTTAATTCAATCCGTAATGCTGTAACTACTAATTAATGACAATCAGCAAATCGGGCGACTATGGATGGTTCATAAAATTCAATGTCTGTGCAAACAAAAATTACATCATGGTATTCAATGTATATTACATGAATCTTAAATGTATGCAGTATTAGGTATTGCCCAATAAATGTAGGATTTGTTTCACCTTAGTTTTTACCTGAAAACACAATATCTAACATGAGCAAATTTACTATTACCTTAAAAAACATACAATTATTATATTTACATATTAAAATTTTCATTAGCAGCGTTGTTAAACATGTAATAATCAAAGTTGTTTATTAATATTTCATTTATACGTCGTTTTAGATTGCATCACAAAGACATGTCTTTGCAGCATGTTCTAATGTTTTTGCAGCATCCGGCCAAGGGATTGCTTTGGGTTTCCCCCCTTTCACAAAGCCCGCACCTGCATGGCTACGTAATAAGGGACCATATCTAAGGTTCAGGTCTGAAATTCTTCTAGATTTCGGTACCGTGCGGAGGCAATCAATCATTTTAATGGTTCTTCAAGCATGCATTTTGTTTGTGTGTGTGTGGTTTTTTTTTGGGGGGGGGTGTAACACTCGAAATATGCAAATGAACTTAATATTCATCAAAACTATGGTGCTGACCTAAGTCTAATTAAGAATAACGGGTGTCCCAGGCTTACTATTTTTTTAGGAGATTCTATATAGTTTAACCATGGAAAAAATATTTGTTCCAGTTTAAAATATTTTATGTAGTATTTGAGTCTTATAAAAGAATGCTCTTCGCAGACTATTTTTTATAGCATTTTAACTCTTTTGCAGGTACAAATATAATAATTGTCATAAATTGGGCTCTTAGGACAGATTAATATATATATATATATATATATACAGTAAGGCACCGTTTATTTGTTTCTCAATTATACGTCATTTTCATGAAGTCCCGATTCATTACTATTTATTTTAATGCAAAAATGCCTCGTGTATACGACGCACAATATCGGTTATACGCAGTTTTAAATTTTCTTTAGTTTCGAAAATTTTGTCTCTGTGTTTATGTTACTCTTTAGGGAGAAATTGTGGAGAGTTGTACATTTAACAACCTTCTTGTAAAGACGAAGTTGACTTTTTAAAAATGTTTACAACTCACTTTGCCTATCAGAAGACGTTGGAAAAAGACTTTTCATGAACTTAATTCAATCCGTAATGCTGTAACTACTAATTAATGACAATCAGCAAATCGGGCGACTATGGATGGTTCATAAAATTCAATGTCTGTGCAAACAAAAATTACATCATGGTATTCAATGTATATTACATGAATCTTAAATGTATGCAGTATTAGGTATTGCCCAATAAATGTAGGATTTGTTTCACCTTAGTTTTTACCTGAAAACACAATATCTAACATGAGCAAATTTACTATTACCTTAAAAAACATACAATTATTATATTTACATATTAAAATTTTCATTAGCAGCGTTGTTATACATGTAATAATCAAAGTTGTTTATAAATATTTCATTTATACGTCGTTTTAGATTGCATCACAAAGACATGTCTTTGCAGCATGTTCTAATGTTTTTGCAGCATCCGGCCAAGGGATTGCTTTGGGTTTCCCCCCTTTCACAAAGCCCGCACGTGCATGGCTACGTAATAAGGGACCATATCTAAGGTTCAGGTCTGAAATTCTTCTAGATTTCGGTACCGTGCGGAGGCAATCAATCATTTTAATGGTTCTTCTTGCGTTGCATTGTATTCTCCCCTTTAGGTTTACTGGAATGCTGTGTGAGGGAACACCTGGACTATATCGACACGAGGCTATTTCAATCACGTGTCGGTGGAAAATACGAATTTGAACTAATCAGATTGAAACTTTGAGTGTCAACTGAAACTACATTTTAAATTGATTGGTTGGAGGTCGCCTGTTGACTGAAAAATGACGTCACACGGACACCGTCCATTTAAAAAAATCAACTCTTCTCGTAATAGCATCTAACAAATATCAATTCAAGAGCTTAGATGCCTCGTTAGAGCTTCTATTTTATTTTATGAAAACTATAAAATTTAAGGAATATTACATTTTCACGAGGAAAAGGAAAAAGATCACTAAACGAGCTGGCATTAAAAAAATAAATAAATAGCTATTTAAAAGACATATATTATGCGTTTTCATACATTACAATCAGTAAATGAAAAATCAATCATCCCCTGTTTTCCTACCCTTAGGGTTGGAATATTTTTTCCAAATCTATATGGGACCAACTTCGGGGTATACCCTTTCCAATAAAAAAAAAAGAATTATCAAAATCGGATTACTCTGTAAAAAGTTATGCATGATCATACATAATATATATATATATATAATATAAAATAGCTAAACTTACGTAATATGGAATCCCAAGGAAAATATTAAGTAGTAGCACATGATAACAAAAAAGTACTGAAAAACTGAAAACATGAAATAAAAATCGATAATCCAGAGGCCAGAAATTGTATAAAACAAAGCTGTCAAAGCTAGAGAGAAGTGGGAGGACAAGCCAAGTGAGATCACGTGGGCGTAAGCCTAAATGTTCGATCCCATGCAATGAAGTGGAGATGGAGTGTAAAATAGAAATGGAGTACTCCATTATCAAGTACCACCGTACTCACATTTCAATTTAAAGAAAAAACAAAAATAGCTAGGTTTCTGCAGGTCACCTGACAAAAGAAGTCACTTTACGTGAACTGGGGGTACGACCATAGCTATAAGAAAAGAAATAGCATGAATGCTAACAAAACATGAAAGGGGAAGAACTGACAAGACTAGAAATCGTTGCCAACCGAGAAAATTAATCGACAAAAATAAAAATAGAAACAGCTAGAGCCAAGGAGAAAAAGTATGAGAAATAAAAACAGACAAAATGCTGCCAAAACTATGTAAATTTATCAAGAAATTCATTAAATGGAAGGGGACGGGGAAATAAGAATAATATTAAATAATAATAATAATAAATAATTAAAAAAAATTGAGTATAGCTAACCTATGAGCAACCTAGTACAAGCTTTAATATAGCTAGGAAGTACTAAGAAAGAGTGTAAAAAAGAGTTAAGGGAAAAAAATGTTGTAATTAACATTAATTATCATAATAATTTTACTCAAGTATTAATTGTTATTAGTTCTGATAGTATTCTATGCAGTATAAGTAAAATTGCACTTAATAAGGCTTATATATGTTACAGAAGAGAAAAAAAATAGAAAAAAAATATATATATATGTGTGTGTGTGTGTGATTAGGCTTAAAAGACCACCTGTTCTCATTTGGCGCTTTATATCCAAATTATCCACTCTTTCATTGCCTTAGAAGGCTATTTTTAAACACTTTAGAAGCTCGTTAATTGGCACCATGTGATTTTTTATAGTTATATTTTTTTCACTTTATCAATGGATTATCTTGGGATTTCACATAACGTAAGTTAGCTATTCTATATTATATATATATTTATATATCTCAAAAAGAAAATGTACCAGTGATCAACAATTCTACATTGTATTTTTTTTTTCATTAATGAATTTTTTCGCATAAAATATACAAATATATATTTTATGATTCCCCCCCCCCCATTTTATTTTTTATAAATAACCAATATATATACGCGTCCACTTGAGAACCTCCTCCGTTTTTCGTCGGTTAAAAAGAAGGAAAATGTATAATTATTTTATAAATATCGAAATATTTTTTCCAGCTAAAATTTTAGAATTTCCCTGGATTTACAACACCTTGATAGAGAGACGTGGGAACAAATTAAATAGAAATGCTCTAGACTTATTAGCTGCATACTAGCAGGAAATAAAATAGAAACACAACTTAACGAATATATTTAATTAAAAAATTATATTATTCACTTTTTGCAGTAGAAAAAGCGCACGAGAATAAAATAAAATAGGAATGCAACAGTTTCTCAAATTTGTAAAATTTTAGGAGAAAAAAGACACGCAGGTCAGTAAATATACCATGACATGAGAAAAAATTTCTATTAAATTGTATTAGAAATATTTTATTTAAAAATAATTAAAAACTGCATATATTTTCGTTTAAAAAGGGAAAAAAAACAGATTCTTTTTTCACTCAGCCACGCAAAACCGCTCTAATGAAAATCTACGTTCTTTTTAAAGCAGCGACCTAAAATGATGATTTCTTATCTTTGAATACGAACTTTTAGTTGCATTTAAAATTCGAGAAATTTATAAAAATAAATCAAAATAGGCCTTTCTAACTGCATGAGAAGCATGAATAAAGAATGACTTGAAGGAAAATGCTCATTTACCGAAAGGACACAAAAAGATTGAACTTGAATTGTCAACGCAATATTTCCAGGAGTAATTACTAAGATTTCAGGAGTCTTCCTTGAAACCATTAAAATCCAGGAGTTTTCTATTACCCTTAATTTTTAGTATCAGTCAAAATTCAGGAGTTTTCCAGGATTTTGAGGAGGTGTATGAATCCCGATACTCTAGTGAGGAAGGATGTTTGAACAAATAGTTTAAGCTAATTAAAATATAGAACATATTAAATTTCTTTATGAAACTTAAGAAAATCGGACATAAATGAGGGGCTAAAATTATTATTATTAATTTTAACTATCCCAAATCTTCAGAAATCAGCCCATTTGGTTAAAATGATCCGCAGCTGGCGATCCCAGTTTTTTTGTGAATGGAGAAATAAGTAATCTACTTACACAGCCATCCCGATCAAAGGTAATCCAAACTCCGGTGACTCCATCCCCAGGCGTACATGCACGCCATAGCTCAAAAGAATTCTCAGGATGCGGAGTTCAGCGTCATACAGTATTTTATACCATGCATTCTCCAAAACCACTGTGCTATATCCGCAGGGGATACGATTTCGTCTCCAGAAATCTACCGGTGCCGAAGAAAAATCCGAAGTGTGGGCCCCATTCCTCAGAAGAGCTCGCCGGAGGCAGTGAAACTTAGCTTTTCTAGAGTACTGTAAACGGCACAGAAAGTATGCTTCAAGTATCTTGCTGACTGCGCGTTCGCTCGGACAGCCGGGGGGTAGCAGCAGCATGTCCATGAGGCGTTCCGTTACCGCGTCAATGAGAGTTCCGTCTGCGAGGAGAGCTAAGTGGTGCTCCTCCCGAAGTATGGACTCGAACACCTCGTCCCACGAATTCACTTCTCGTATCTCGGCGAGAACAGACAAGTAATCCCTCAGAGCTTTCTCAGACTCCTGCAAACTCCTCGACTCGAAGCAAGCCATTTATGATTTTGTTCGTAAAATGATCGTCCAAGAGTCAATTCAAAATTCGTGCGACAGCAAGAAGCAGAACGGTAAGCTAAATGAGGTGCATCTACTCCAGTTCGCTCAGTATTCACTTCCACGTGGTTGGGAGCTGAGATCACGTGACACGAGAGGCTGGGCAAAGCGGATTAAATTGCTCTCTGGCGATTTGGCGTGCAATCAGACTCCTTTGGCAAGAGTCGTTTCTCCCGCTGTTATACACTGCACGCTAGGGGTTGCCGCCCGCACAGCAAGTTGATCCCCGAAAAAAAGTAGAGCTTCCACATTCTTTTTCTGTTGCAGTATATTTACATACACTGCTATGGAATAGAAGTAAGGTGTTAGAGGGGGAGGGGGGTGGGTTTTTAAAAAGTACATATTTATTTATGCAATAACAATAATGGAAAATTGGGAAATTCAACGTTTGAGCATGAAATTTTATCTCGCAGTTATTTACAGTTTTCTTGTTATCTTTTTATTTTTTCTTAATGTTTTACTTCTTTCTTGCCTTTGCCATTGGAAAAAAAAAAGACAAAATGTCATTGACAATACAAGAAATTTCCAGATTTCACCGTTCATTTTTTTTTTTTTTTTTTTTTTTTTTCCTGTCTTTATACATAGACAATGTTTTGACTGAATTACAGTAAGTTGTATTTAAAACAAATAAGAAATCTTTTGCGGTTTAAAACAAAGTCAACAGTAAAAAAATTATCTAGAATTTGCTTTCTCATTTAATTTTAAGTTTTTAGCTATTTACCTTATTAATTTTTCACTGAAACAAAATGGTCCAAAGAAAGTCTTAAAAAATCGTTCTTGAATACGAATTAGTTTTTTCTTTCATTGAATTAGTAGTTTGTGCTTGATTAAAAGAATTTAGCATTTTATAAATATAGATTATATGTAAATGAACTTTACACAAAGTTTAACATTTACTTTCTTACCGTTACAAAGACGAGCGGTTATTATTCTTTGTTGTTACACACATTATTGCTAGCCCATATTAATCTTTCAGTATCCTACAAGAATCAGTAATGCAATTTTCGTCCTCGCTTCAATCTGCATCCATGGGAACATATAGGTTTAAACCCGAAGAGTTTATCTGCATCTATAATCCATATCTATTAATTGCTAAAACCCCGGACTAAACATTTAATAAAGAAGGGTTTTCTCTAATCGTATGTAAATTCATACAAAAGCCAAATGATGATTGCTTTTTAACTGTTCACTGTTTCTTTTTTATTTCCGTAACATATTACCTTCAAATCTAAAATTTTTTATTCATATTTAAATGCATGCATTTAAATATGAATAAAAATTTTAGATTTGTAATTTTAGACTGCAATTTTAAATGCATTAAAATATATATTTAGAACAATTAATCAACAAATAAAATAAAAAAATATTAGGAAAAGAACATGGAATTTCTACTGTTTTTCGCGGATCAACTTGCGGTGCGGTCGGCAACCCCTAGCATGCAGTGTAAAACAGCGGGAGAAACGACTCTTGCCAAAGGAGTCTGACTGCACGCCAAATCGCCAGAGAGCAATTTAATCCGCTCTGCCCAGCCTCTCGTTCACGTGACCGTCCAAACAATGCCAGATTACCTTTGACGAATTTGCAGAGGGCTGGACTCAATGGGAAAACCACCATCCATCACCTGCTGCTGCTGATAATCCATCGACCTTGAACCTCAGTTCAAGATCGAACTCAGTTCAAGGTCGATGGGACAAACACAAGGGGAGGGGCGGGGTTCAAATGTCTTGGGGGGGGAGGAATTTTCTGGGTATCTAGCGTTTGATTGACCACCTAAAATTAGCGAGCTTCAAATTACGATTTTTTGAACTTATTTTTAGACTAAAAAAAAAAAAAATCTGTTAATAAGTTTTCATGTAGTATCTAAGGTATTAATGGCATAACTTAAATCTAAAAAAGAGTATGATGCAGAAATGAGACATTTTGAATATTAGGAATTTTCACTGCGAACCGTCACGCTTTTCTTTTCTAATTGCGAATGACACCGACATAGTTTTTTGCGTCATAATATTAACAATGGTCTCAGGTCAGTACTTATACTAACTTTACAAATAACTAATTGAGTAACTTTACGCCACGAGTCAAATCATTTTGCTTATTTTTTATCCCAAATCACTGGAATCAATTCGAACTATACATGTAAGAAAAAGTTTCGTTCCCTACCGTGCGGAGAACGGGTACGAAGCTAGTATATATATATTTACATAAATATACACATATTTGCCTAGTCACTAAGCTCTGTTCGCGTAAGAACACGGAAAGTAAAGCAGCACCAGCTGGGCCAGTGCTTGGGAGGGTGAACCCCTCTCTTGCCTGAACTGCTGTAAAAACACTGCGTAAAAAAATTGTCACGATTATTTTAAACAGCACTGACATCTGCTGAAGAATGGAAGAATGCGAGAACAGTTGGATAGATTGTCCAGTGCTGAAAAAAGGGCAGCCGTTGCCGTCGCTCGACTTAACTACCAGCAAGATGGCGGACGATCGAAACGTTCATCGCGTGCCACAGATCTAGAGACCCTTTTTTTGACGACAGCTGGCTGTGAGCACAATTTTTTTACGGGAAATGACGTGCTAAAAAGTAAAGGATTCTCGTGGAGCCATGTCACCCGCAACAATTTTTATAGAAATCAAATCTATTCTTCGTGACTCCCAACAGTCAAAACGTCAGAGTTTGGTGTTCCCAGAGCGGGAAAACTGCGTGTTAAAGGGCTAAAAGAGTTCACGGTTGTAACATTTTTTTGGCTCGTGGAACTAAGTTCAAATTTTTACCATCCAATCCCAAATAATAGAGGATCAATCCCTCAAAATTTCATCCAGATAAGCAACTTATTGCGAAGGTATCGCAAAAAAAACCTAAAAATGCGACCTAAGCAAGTAATCCACATGTTGGTCGCCTTAAGTTAAACACAATTGCGTATTTCCGGTTTCTTCCCCCCTCCATCCTAACAGGTTCTATAAGGTGGAATCTACAGAAAATATATTGTTTCACTTTGAATACACTTTTGCGATGGCTTGTAAACGCGATCGAACTTCCAGAGAGAAAACGATCGTTTTGGAGACGACCGATCGCGTTTCGTTTGAATCGGGCCCACAATTGCGTATTCCCGGTTTCTTCATCCCTCGATCCTAACAGGTTCTATAAGGTGGAATCTACAGAAAATATACAAGTAGCCAGAATGAAGTGCTCTCATCTGGCAAACAAACAGATTTACGAGTAAAATTACGATTAAATGAGCTCTTTTCTTTCAGGCACTGAAAAACTTGCCTTGCAGACCTCTACCACGTGCAACAAGATGTCTGTTTCGTACACAAAACTTGAGCACAGCCAGCTGTCGTCAAAAAAGGGTCTGTAGATCTGTGGCACGCGATGAACGTTTCGATCGTCCGCCATCTTGCTGGTAGTTAAGTCGAGCGATGGCAACGGCTGCCCTTTTTTCAGCACTGGGAAAGGGTTGCGGATCAAACGGTTAAACCTAATTTTTTCGTATAAATGCCTCAATTTCTTGGGACAAACTCTAAGTATTGGGATCAAACTTTTAGAGGATGTTATTACAGTGAGTATCTACGGATATGGCTAAAGGCTTATCGAAATAACGTCATGGAACTTTAATAATAATTTTCAAACTCTAACGATTGTGATAAAACTTTTAGAGGATGTTATTACAGTGAGTATCTACGGATATGGCTAAAGGCTTATCGAAATAACGTCATGGAACTTTAATAATAATTTTCAAACTCTAACGATTGTGATAAAACTTTTAGAGGATGTTATTACAGTGAGTATCTACGGATATGGCTAAAGGCTTATCGAAATAACGTCATGGAACTTTAATAATAATTTTCAAACTCTAACGATTGTGATAAAACTTTTAGAGGATGTTATTACAGTGAGTATCTACGGATATGGCTAAAGGCTTATCGAATTAACGTCATGGAACTTCAATATGGAGGTTTAAAAATTCAAAATATTGCTAAAAATGAAAATAGCTGAAAATTCTCATAACTTTTCTTCCGAAGATAAAAAAAAAAAAAAACGTTTGTGGCCATATTTTGGCCACTAGGTATACTGCTGGTGCTGTCAGATTGGTAGCTTGAGTAGATCGAGAGAAAACGTGTGGCATTTACACGAAAAAATTGGGTTCAAAAGAAACATTATTCAGGATTCTCCAACATTTTTTCGGTTCGTGGATTTCAAATTTTTTTCATTCAGCTACAGCTAATGGATCAATTCCTCAAAATTTTATCTAGATGGGGCAACTAATTGCGATTGTATCGCCCCCCCCAAAAAAAAATTGACATGCGGTTCCCCTTAAGGAAAATTCCATATGAACATAGGCATGACCATTGATTTTTTTTTTTTTTTATAATTTGTGTGAGGAATTATTCCTAATTGTTGTACCTGTGTTTGTAACAGTTTATTTTGCATAAAAGTTTCTTTTTATCAGAATGGCGACACTTCAAAGTCAGTCATCAGAAGATTTTTATCATTACTTTCCGAACATGTACCATGTAAGGCAAGTATTGCAATCATGAAAAAATACGACTTCGAGATTTTGGTGTATTGACACGTTTTGAGGTCTTCTGAATTCATTTATGCTATTTTTACGAAATGTACGTATAGTTTGGCTGCCTTAACTTGGCAGTCGACTCAGCTCAAATTATGTATGTACATTATAGGTTATGTGTGTATGTGTGTGTTTGTGTGTATGTGAGTGAACACGATTGCTCCTAAACGGGGCATTCGATTGAGCTCAAATTGGGTATATATTTTATAAACCATCGTTGAAAGACCGGTATTGATTTTTGTGTGTATAGGACTAGGACTTATAGTTTTTATACAGGGCTACGACAAAGATTTCTTTTACATTATAGCCTATGGGGAGAAATTTTTGAAAGTGCACTAGCGTTTAAACGATGCATTCGATTGAGCTCAAATTGGGTATATATGTTATAAACCACCGTTGCAAGACCGGTATTGATTTTGCTGTGTATAGGACTTATAGTTTTTCTACAGGGCTACGATAAAGATTTCTTTTACATTATGTCCTATGGGGAGAAATTCTTGCAAGTGCGCTAGCATTTAAACGGTACTTTCGATTGAGCTCAAATTGGGTATATATGTCATAAATCACAGTCGCAAGATCGGTATGGTTTTGGTGTGTGTAGGACTTATAGCTTTTCTACATGGCTACGATAAAGATTTCTTTTACATAATGGCCTATGGGGGGGGGGAATTCTTGAAAGTGCGCTAGCGTTTAAACGGCGAATTCGATTGAGCTAAAATTAGGTGAACCGGTAAGACCGTTTTCGTGTGACCGGTATTAATTTTCCTGTCTATAGGACTTGTAGTTTTTTGACAGGGTAACAAATGAGTGATGTTTTACATTACAGCCTATTGACGGAAATTCTACAAAGTGCGCTAGTGTCTATAGGGTGCATTCGATTGAGCTCAAATTGGGCATGTATATTATAGGTTATGGTCGCATGACCAGCATAGATTTTCGTGTGTGTAGAGCTGATAATTTGTTCACAGACTTGCAAAAAGTAATTCTTCTTATATATTACGGCTTAGGGACGCACATCATTTAAAGTGAGCTTGAGTCTAAATGGCGCATTCGATTGGCATCAAATTAATCACGCATATTATGGGTCACTGCATAAATTTCAGCGAGTGTACGCTGTACAGTTTTTTACAGGATTACAAAAGTATTGTTATACATTGTGGCCTATGCACTCAAATCATTTTAAATGCACTAGTGCCTGAACTCTATATATCCGATTGAGTGGAATGAAATTTATTTACACGCTTGGTAAATATCAATTGTTCGGAAATGCGAGTGGAGTCACTCCAGATTTTGTAAACTACTGATCACTATATTCCGTTTCTGAAACCAATGTTATAGTCAACAATGACCCAATGTTCCCTATTGGGAACGCAGCGAAATTTGTATACAAATTTTCCCCCATTTAAATGACTAATATCCTTATACTTACGCATTAGAAGACAAACTCAGAAAAAAAAAAGAATTTCAAATACACCTGGATCTTGAAGTTGGTCTGTTAAAGGTTAAAATCCGTTACAACATTTTTGGGACACCCTGTATATTATAAATAATTAAAGATAGTAAGGTAATTTACGAAAGCAATGTAAGGAGCATGAACGAAATTCTGAAGTCTATTTTTATAATTGTTTATATATAAAAAAATTCAGTTCTCTGGTATCTTAATACTTCAATTCCAGTAAAAGACAGGTTTGTAGAAAATTGTCTAAACTTTATTTAACAGTCCTAGAACTGCATTGCTTTACATCTGAATTGTATTAATTAAATAGAAATTGTTATATATTTATTTTTCCGAAAACTTAAGAAATTTAGCTATGCATTTTCTGCAAACATTTATCATTTCAAGAATGTACTAATAAATTTTAATAAATCGTGTATGGGTGATGAAAACCATTGAGTTGCTATTTAAAATGTAGGGGGCGTTATTTGGACTGTTTTGCCAGGGGCGCAAGATGATCTATAAGCGGCAAAGCGTACGTTCTATCCTACTTTTTATATGCGCGTGTTCAGCAAGGAATTTAATATTGTATTTTGAACTACAAACGTGCATTGTTTCAACGGAGAGCATAATTTTATGAGTTTCAATAATGTATGTCAATATTGTTTTCTTTAAGAGACATGAATTGTCTCTGTGTGCTCCAGTTAGAAAGCTAAAAATTATGAGTTTTGAGTAGATGTACTTCATTACCGAGTACAAGAAATCAATAATCGATCGTAAAACATGACTCCTTCATTACCGATTAGAATAAATGTATTCAATTACCTAGGCACAACCTGTGCTCGAATCCATTTTAAAACATTCCGGTATCCCCCCCTCCCCCACCACACACAAAAAAAAAAAAATTGATAAATTATATAATTAAAAACATATGCTCTGTCACTCATTCAGTTCATCAAAATCTAAAAAACTGCACTGAATGTTGTTTTCAAACATATACTAATTTTAATTACATGAAAAATCAAGATTTTGTTTTTATTTTATAGGTCTAATCTTTAAACATTAAATCAAAAGGGGGGGCTTGAACAGGAAAAGGAATTTTCGTGTTGGTGAAACGGTGGTTACACCATTGTCTGGTTGACGGGTCCAAGAAAGAAGGGGGAAGCCAATAACAACGTTCCCTTCCTCCACAGGTTATCAGCAGCATCAGGTGATGGATGGCGGTTTTCCCATTGAGTCCAGCCCTTCTGCAAATTCGTCAAAGGTATTTTGGCATTGTTGCGGGCGGTCACGTGATCTCAGCTCCCAACCACGTGGAACTGAATACTGAGCGAGCTGCAGTAGATGTACCTCATTTCAGTTCTGCTTCTTGCTGTCGCATGAATTTTGAGTTGAATCGTGGACGATCATTTTACGAACGAAATCATAGATGGCTTGGTTCGAATCGAGGAGTTTGCTGGAGTCGAAGAAAGCTCTGTGGGATTACTTGTCTGTTCTCGCCGAGAAACGAGAAGTGAAGTCGTGGGACGAGGTGTTCGAGTCCATACTTCGTGAGGAGCACCGCTTAGCTCTCCTCGAAGACAAAACTCTCATTCGCGCGGTAACAGGACGTCTCCTGGACATGCTGCTGCTCCCCCCCGGCTGTCGGAGCAAACACACAGTCAGCAAGATACTTGAAGCGTACTTTCGGTGCCGTTTAGAGTTCAGTTTTTCAGGTGACAGCGAAGCTACGTTCAACTGCCTCCGGGGAGCTCTTCTGAACAATGGGGCCCACACTTCGGATTTTTCTTCGGCACCGTAGATTTCTGGAGACGAAGTCGTATCCGCTGCGGAAATAGAATAGTGGAGAAACTTTTGTATCATGCATGGTATAAAATACTGTATGGTGCAGATCTCCGCTTACTGAGAATTCTTTTGAGCTATGGCATGGATATACGCATGGAGATGGAGTCACCGTTTGTAGTTCCTTTGATGGCGAACGCTGTGTAAGTAGATTACTTATTCCTCCATTCACACAAAACTGGGATCGCCAGCTGCAGATCATTTTTACCAATTGGGCTGATTTCTGAAGATTTGGGATAGTTAAAATTAATAATAACAATTTTAGCCCCTCTTTTTTGTCCGATTTTCTTAAGTTTCATAAAGGGATTTAATATGTTATGTATTTTAATTAGTTTAAACTTTTTGTTGAAACATCCTTCCTTACTAGAGTATGAGGATTCATACACCTCCTGAAAACTCCTGAATTTTGGCTGATACTACAAATTAAGGGCAATAGAAAACTCCTGGATTTTAACGGTTTCAAGGAAGACTCCTGAAATCTTAGTAATTACTCCTGGAAATATTGCGTTGACAATTCAAGTTCAATCTTTTCGCGTCCTTTCGGTAAAAGAGCATTTTCCTTCAAGTCATTCTTTATTCATACTTCTCATGCAGTTAGAAAGTACAGAAATGCCTATTTTGATTTATTTTTATAAATTTCTCGAATTTTAATTGCATCTAAAAGTTCGTATTCAAAGCTAAGAAATCATCATTTTAGGTCTCTGGTTAAAAAAGAATGTAGATTTCCATTAGAGTGGTTTTGCATGGCTGAGTGAAAAAAAAAATCTGCTCTTTTTCCCTTTAAATGGAAATAAATGCAATTTTTAATTATTTTTAAATAAGACATTTCTAATACAATTTAATAGAAATTTTTACCCCTGTCATGGTATATTTACTGACCTGCGTGTCTTTTTTGCTCCTAAAATTTTATAAATTTCAGAAACTGTTGCATTCATATTTTATTTTATTCTCATGTGCTTTTCTATGCAAAATGAATAATACTTTTTTAATTAAAAATATTCGTTAAGTTGTGTTTCTATTTTATTTCCTGCCAGTATGGAGCTGGAAAAAATAAGTCTAGAGCATTTGTACTTATTTTGTTTCCATCATTCTCTATCAAGGTGTTGCAAATCCAGGGAAATTCTAAAATTTTAGCTTGAAAAAAAGTTTCGACATTTATAAAATAATTATACATTTTCCTTCTTTTATTCTAACCGTTTAAATGATTATTTTGATTCCAAGTTTGGGATAAAGAAAACCCTGATGCATATTATGTAATTTTTATTGTATTTCTCATAAAAGTTTCTCTAAGAAAAATTAGATTAGACTCCAAAATCAGTCGTTTTATGTTACTTTATTATATCATCAAAATAATAGTCTGAGATTTTGATACGAGATATGATTACCTTGAACTTGGATTTTTTGAAATTGCTTGAAATGTCTTCTTCTTTTTTTTTAAAATAAGAACCTACTTTCCTTCACTGAATGTCCTCGATCTAAATATTTATTCATACATGAGTGCGTAGGTATCATTTTGTTGGGGATGAAAGTGGTGATTCTTTTGTGGTTAAAAAGATAATAGTAAAAATTTTGTGGCACGCTTATGAAATTTTTTAATGGTTGAATTCAAACTCACACACTTCGTGCACTCTCATCCCTGGTATTTGACTTTTCCTAGGATTTAAAGTGCAAAAGCTGAAAAAGGAAATATTTAAAGAATAGTGAATATAGGTGATAAATGCCCCCACCCTCCTTTGCAGTATCCCTTTCATATGATAAAAAATAAATAAATAAATAGAAGGAAAGCACCTTTTTGCTTTTTAAAAAATTACCTAGACTCTTGTGCATCCATGAAAATTTCGTGAAGTCAGTGTCTCTGAACTCAGCACGTGGTTCTCAACCAAACAACTGTAAAAGTAGTCTGCATTCATGCTGAGTGTTCCAATTGGCTTAAGGAAGGTTTTTAACTCTCTCACTCTCTTTTTTTAGCACTACGGTGCTATTTCTTGTGGACAAGTTTTGTAGATATGAATTGTCATGGTGAAGATCTATTCAAATGTGTTTGCCAGATAACGTGGAGGGGGATGGGGCGCTAATAAAATGTTGAAAGTCGCACAAAATTTGCAATTTTTGATAATGGATCGCTAAATTGGGTGTCAAAACGCCACAATTTATTATAAATTATTTAGAGTAGTTAGAAAACGCCTGGCGAATATTGTAAAACAGTTTTAGTAGACGATTTTAATATTGATTTTAATTACGAAGAAGTGTTTTATAGAAGACAAATCCGGTACACTCATACATTATGATACACTTTCCAAATGGTAATTATAAAGGTGACGTATAGTTTGACTGTGTTTGGCGAAAATTGTTAAAATGTTTTGGTAGGCATTTTAACCCTCCAAGCGGCTGAGACGTAAAATCCCGTCATCTGTAAAAGTTGTTCAAAGCGGCTGAGACATAATTTTCTGCTCCTTTTTTTCTGCTTCGAAAGCGGCTGTGACATAAAATCCCGTTACTGCTTACCCCATCTCACCAAAACACCTCTGACACTTAGTTTGATGGATTGCAATGGAGGGGAGAGAGTTCAATGTCCAAAACACGTCTACGATACTTTAATTGTAGCTTCCAACACCCACAAAGTTATTTACAGATGTGCTGACCATACCTTTTCTAACTAAAGAAGAGAGAAGCCGAATGGTTTCGGTATTTTTTCAGACAAGTAACCATTTGAACAGGAGTCCCTTCTAAGCATGGTCGGGTACTGGAAATAAGTTTGAATATTTCATTTTTTTAAAAGATTTCCAGACATTTTCATTAAACATTTAAAATTATTATACCTTTTAATTTATAATAATTTTAAATGTTTAATGAAAATAACAAATTTTGAGTAAATATTTTACTTCTTTCAAATGTTACCTGAAAAGGAAAAGGTGTTGGCTCGAATACAACAAAACAGTTGGCATAAAATATATATATATATATATTATTAGATGAGACCGATTTAACAAATTATACTTTAAAAAATTATACTGCATATTATTATTTAAATTAATACAAATTTACATGTCATAAACGACTCTTGTATAAATATTAACTCTGTATATATCCTATTATCCCTTTAACGCGCAGTGTTCCCGCTCTGGGAACACCAAACTCTGACGTTTTGACTGTTGCCAGTCACGAAGAATAGATTGGATTTCTATAAAAATAGTTGCGGGTGACATAGCTCCACGAGAATCCTTTACTTTTAGCACGTCATTTCCCGTAAAAAAAATTTTCACGATTATTTTTAACAGCACAGACATCTGCTGAAAAAATGGGAGAACAGCTGGATAGATTGTCCAATGCTGAAAAAAGGGCAGTCGTTGCCATCGCTCGATTTAACTACCAGCAAGATGGCGGACGATCGAAACGTTCATCGCGTGCCACAGATCTAGAGACTCTTTTTTGAAGCAGCTGGCTGTGCCTCACAGCGTTATGTATATTAAAATTAGCTGCCATAGCTAGCTCAATTGTCACACGATAACCCAAAAGCTATATTGGCAGTGTTAGCGATGGGGTGACAACCCTTCCCTAGTAGCAAACGGTCATCGGTTCCTGAAATGCCGATGATCGGACAGGGAGGAAGCGCAGCGCGCGCCATGCAAGGTTATTCATTGCGTCGGGGTCTCCTATCTCGGATTTTGCTCGGGCATGTCCTCTCCCGAATAGTCGGGTTGGATCATCGGCAAGGGGAGAAAATTGGGCGTAGAGCCGTAGTAAAGCCGATGCGATTGGGGTTATATTCATCTCGGAAGAGCAAACAGCTTGCAACTTAGGATGTGAAGCCTAAGGCCTTTGATAAAAGTTTTAAACTGAACAATCGATAAAAATTGGGGTATATCCCAGCTAGATAATTTTTTTTTTAAAGTAAAAAAAAAAAAAAAAGCAAATTCGAATTTCTTCCTCTTCTCTTTGAATTTTAATGCTGCCATCTGAACTTCATTTTTCAAGCTTCCGAGACTTGGTTTCGAGCTGGAGAACTAACGCTTGGTAGCCGGGGTATAGATTTTGAGATTTTTCGAAGATTGTTTCAAACTGCGTAAATTTTTGTTCGCACATCAAGTAAAAGTGACTAAAGCGAAAGGAATGAAATTTACTGACGTGATAGGCAATTACTCAGCTTAAGCTATAATCGTCGGATTAAAAAAAAAAAAATTAGATTTTGAGATTTTTTCTGAAAATCGTTTCAAACTGCGTAAATTTTTGTCGGCGCATCACATACGACTTAAGAGAATAAAGCAAAATTTAGTGACACGATAGGTGGTCGTACAATTTAAACTATGCCCCTAAAGTTTCTTAAAATTTGGATTAGATTTTGAGATTTTGCGAAAACTGTTCAAGCTGCTCAAATCCCAGCTAGAAAATGTTTGCACTTCTTGTGCAATAAATTTGCATATAAAGTGAATATTTTGAATACTTTGAAAAGTATACACTTTTTGTGCACAATTTTTGACAATGTAGAATATTCACTTTTTAGTATGTTTAAAAACTGTATATAATTTGCACAAAAAGTGTATGCTTTCAAAATATTAAAAAATATCCACTTTTTGTGCCCAAATATTACACAATCTATACTTTTTTTGCAAAAAAAGTGAAGACATTTCTAGCTGGGTATATTTATCTCGGAAAAGCAAACGCCTTGCAACTTAGGATGTGAAGCCTATGACCTTTGATGGAACTTTTAAACTGAGCAATCGATAAAAATTGGCGCATATATCGTTGATTTGCATATCAGCTTGTTTAGTTCTTTTATTGTATCAATTAATTCATCTACTTTCATATGCATATATAATTTTATAAATAAATATCCTTTTCTTCAAGGCTGTTCTAATGCAAGTTTTTGAATGAAATTTCATTAAAAATTTACACAAAAGAAAATTTCTTATATATATATATATATATATATATATAATATATATATATATATATATATATATATATATATATATATATATATATATATATATATATATATATATATATATAATATATATATATATATATATATATATATATATATATATATATATATATCATTACTTATGTTGATAAGTCTAGCAATAACTACGCTATAATATGTAAGCAGTTATATCACAATCTCTTAGCTTCATCCATTAACAATAATCCAAATTTCAGTCTAACATCTATCTCTGAGATAACATTTAACAAAAAGATCTTAGCTTTCCACAAGTTACTTAAAATCAAGCATGACAATCTAAAATATCCCTACTTAGTGCTAATACCAAAGTTTCATAAAACGCCACTAAAATTCAGAACTGTTACTATAGGATGTAACACTTATAATAATGTAGCAAGCAAAATATTACTAAAAATACTTACTTCTATGCATGATCTGTACATAAAATCTAACACTACTTCTGTATCTATAGGTAATAGCTATGAACTAAAAAATAAGATTAATGCTCTATACGATGTAATTAACATATCAACTTATGATTTTAAAGACTTATTCAATAGTATACCACTAGACGACTTATACAATATAATATTGAATCTATTTATACATAGTAATAATAATATAACCCTGCCTT
>JAWZYV010014478.1:0-80263 GCA_038373885.1 Cheiracanthium punctorium | reverse complement strand
TCCAAATTACCCTTCATAAATGGAAGGAAAATGTAGATAGCCATAAAAATCTCTCTTGCATCAAAATGTTAAGAACACAAATTCACAAAAATCTTATTCTGGTTTTTTCAAAAATTGACCAAAATAAGAGGCAGTTGACAAAAAAAGCGCTTTTCTCGCATTTTTTAGCTTTGAGTGATGTTAATTTCAGACAAAGGTAATCATTTAAGTGTAATCATTAAAGAAACTAAGATTTTGCTGAGACAAGCAGACTATAACCAAAATATACTTAATATTTATTATTTTTTAAATTTGTATTTGTTGGTTTAACAATATCTATTCCGCGCGAAGAACGGGTACTTCAATTAGTACTATATATATTGGAATAGATCTTAAACATTCGCACTTAGAGTAAAATAACTATTTGAACGTATTTTAATACGTGGCTAGTCTTATATCTGTTTTATTTTAAATAATTTGGTTTTCGAAATTTAAAAAAAAAATGCAGCTTATTTTTCATGTTCTGAACTTATGCTTGAAATTTCATAAATTTTAGTGGTTGTCGATAATATTGTAATATTTCTTCTTACAAATATAATTCTTATCTGATTATTAATAGCAAAAAATAGCTGAGCAATTTGTTCAAAAAGTAGAAGAGGCTCCTCTTTCTAGCAATAATACACTAATGCAATGTTATAAAATTTATTTATGTTCCTATACAAAGATTTTTTATCATATAATTCTTAAAAGCTGTTAGTTTTTACAATACGGAGCATTCCATTTGCTATATTGCTTGGTTTTTAATGTATATGCGCCGTTATGGCTATGTTTGCTTTTTCGTGTTCATTTTCTGTTATAAATCTTACTTACATTCGTTTTCTTTACTTTTCTTTATATTGTAGAAGGCTTTTTGCTGCACGAAAATTCTTTAAAGTTAAAAAAAAATGCTTTGCAGATGTGGTACTATAAGCAGATTAACGGCCAGTATTAAATTTTTAAAGTGCGCTTGCGAAAATCTAGTTTTTATTTCTTTTTTTTTTTAATTTGATCTTTTTCCTTGTGGAAGGAGGAGGGCAACAGTATTAGTTTTGAAAATATCTTTTGTACATTTTTATATCCATAGTTAGTAAATCCTCCTTAAAGAAGACAGCATATTTCCATTTACTTTACCATTCTCTTATTTAAATATTTTCCTCTTATTGATTAGTAATATTATTGTCGATTCTTACTTATTTAATTGAAAGTTCATTTAGAAATGGCAATTTGAATGTATAATATAAAGAAAGAAAGAAAGAACTTATGATTTTTAAACGAAAGTTATCTAAAATATGAATCAATCTTTATATATATAATTAATTCAAAGCAGATTAGTTATACAATATATCTATTCAATAAAAACTTCTAAAAAGCATTAAAACCGCCCTCTTCCAAACAAGCCTAAAAAAATTAAAAATTAAAAAAAAAGGTTATCAGATAAGTATCTGCTATCATTCGAAGAGTATGCCCCTCTCTGAATGATCTAATGATTATTGTTTGGTTTGTTTTTGCTTTTTCAAAGGGTGGTCACTTGCTCACCAAGCATTCGCCCCTAATAAGGCCCGAATTACTGCCCAGTTTATTATGGGATCATCCAATGGGTGGCCCCAGCTTTACCCGCTATGAAGAGATGGACAAATTAACACCTATGCCGAAGCCTAGATTTCAACATTGACCCATGACGTGATAGAATTGTTCTTTAGCCACTACACCACTGAGCGGCGATCTAATGAAACGAAATGTGGGATTAAGTCCAATTTGTTTGCGAGGGGTATCTAGACCGAGAGTGGAGTTGGCCTCCGTGGTGGACTTTCTAACGAGTCCTAATCCGTATTTACGCGAAGTTTGTAAACTACATAAATCATAATGAATTTAGTTTTCCAACAATTTATGTCCAATATTCCATAATGAAAAACAGCAATTGTTTTTAAATAAATGGCATAAAATTTCAACAGAAATATTAGAAGAAAGCACTGAGAAATCGAGAGGACACTGTTTCAATAGTTTAATCTAAATTTGTCCTAAAATTTCTTCTTTAAGAATGCATTACTCCGCGCTTCTAACGTTGCATCGCAAATTTTATCACAAAATTAAGAGTGTAGTTAGAAAAAAATTTCATCCTTCTCGTTTTTGAAACGTGTTGCAAAGCATGTTCAATGTGGCGTCCACCATTGTCTGAAAGCAATTTGAATTGTATGATGGCATTCTCAACAGCAGATCTTAGTATATCAGGAGGAATGGTTATGGACATGTCGGTGTATTTCTCTCTTCAATTCAGCCAAATTGTTTAGATTATCGCCATAAACAGTGCTTTTGAGGTAACCCCACACACAGTTTCGTTTTAGAAACGATTGCGAACGTTTTAAACCGATGTCTTCATATCTTCATAGTGCCATTTTCCTCCTGGTGGTGAGTTTTTGAACTTTTTTCCGCAGATAATGAATCCCCATGACCTTCTTTACGCGATTACCAAGTTTGATAACATTTGGTCCAGTCGTTTTCCTTTTCTGACTGTTTCAAAGTGAACTTGTATTAAAAATACCCTGCATATAGTTGAAAAATGACTTCGAACGCTTTTACTAATGTTTTTTAAAAATGAAATCCACAACTTTAAAATCAGTGTTTCAAACCAGCCGAAATGAAAAAGTTTCATTAGTCTTAGAGAAATAATTTGTTTTTAATTTAAAATTCAACATTTTCTTTTCAAATTCTTTTAGTAGGTTTTCATTGGTGACGCTAAAAGAACCTAGTATACCAAATTTTGCGAAAATTGGTGGTGCCGTTTTTTATATTAGGAGTCTACTCTCAAAATTCAATTTTTATTATTTCAAGATAAATCAAGAGTCATTGAAGATTCGCGAGTTCTCATCGTGCAAACTTCGTTCAGATCTATTTTAAAGCGCATAAAAAATCATGAAGAAATGTCTCTTGCACTAGATGCAATGTGTCTTGCACTAAATGTCTACTTGCACACGTCTGGATACAATGAATACTGTTTGCAGAAAACGCGTAAGCGGCATGTGCAAAATCAAAGAGAGTTCTGTAAAGAGCTAATAAAACTGCTCGCTCGCCGCTACCACGGTTTACTTTAAGGTATTTCTGGTTGGTTTTTCATCTATGCTCGGAGAGGGCTGGCACAACGAACGCAGTGTTGCATCTATTTCAGCAAAAAACAGAGAGACAGTACCGGAGATCATGAGTTTTACTCTTCGAATAATTTAATTAAAGAAGTTTCGTTGCTATAGACATCAGAAATTGGAATATAATTTATTAACTGATGCACAAAAATAAACATTTTTGTGTGTGGTAACTATATTCGCAAAAAAATAAAAATAAAATATTTTCCCCTTTTTTTAATAATTGGCATCCATAGAAAATTAATTGTGAGTAATATGAAAAAATTGTTTATGTTACACGTTCGAAAATAATTATTATGGCTTTGTAAAACTTCTGTTTCATGAGAATAAAATTTCGATTTATTCTTTCCTGTTCTGTTATGTTGATAATTCATCTTAAATCATTACAATAAATTCTTACCATGCATTTCCCCTGTTTTACAGATAAATAAGTATTTCAGTGAGCGCAGTTAATTTCGAAATTAACAAATTCTATTATAATTCTGATGATCATTCACTTTGTTTACAGAGTGTATCATAAAAGATGGGCAAAACTTTAAAAGGTAATAGGACACATCCAAATAACCGGCTTTCATCATAAGAATACATAATCGGAATACATGAAACGAAAAGGCGCTACAGGTCACTGAAGGTGAAGCTGTTATACGAAAGAATAGAGACATAATAGATCTGGCGAGGACGGTGGCCCAGCTGCAGGCCCGCTTTAACTAATCCACTTTTCATAAATTGAAATATTTTATAGAACGCTGACAACGCTCAATGGCCTCCATATTTTATATTAATAATATGTTTCAACTATTTATACATTGATTAAATTTATATTGTTTTAATCTTCGAAAACTTCCTTAAAGACTAATTTTCTCGAAATGTTTGTTGAAATCAATTAAATCCTGCATAAAAAATAAGACTTCGTACATCTTAAATGAAAATTTTATAATGCGTTAAATAACGCATATTGCTTTACCTTCATTCCACTGAAATTTCAGATAAACTGCTACCATTCTATTCAATACAGATTTCTGATTCGTAATCTTTTAATTCAGAGCGAAACTAGACGAGAAAACATCAGTTAGACTCGGATTAAAGTTGAGATGAATGGTCATGAATCCATTTTCCAATGTTTAGGATAGTTTGAATTGAGGCCAAAGGGTTCATACAGGCATCATTTGGACATATCAGGTTTTTGATTGGGTTTGAGAATATGCTTTAATTAGAATTTTTTATACGGTAAAGTTCCTTCCTGAAGATTATTTTTCAGCAAAACGAATAAATGCAGGTAATTACAGAAAATAAATATGTAACTGCTTAGTTCATTTCTACGTTTCTTCACGTGTATTCTAAACATTTACTTTTCATCATTTCATTGCTATGCAAATTGAAAATGCCTTTTTAAAAGTTTTACTTGACATTTATTCGCCTTTTATAGTTTTAGTAACTAAGATAAGAAAATTTATTTTCATTTAGTAATGCGGCCCTTCAAAAGCAAAAACATTGGCAAAAAAACATGAAAACGAACAAACAAACAAAAAACAGAAAAGCAGAAAAATAATAAATTTAGAATGATAAAATAGCAGGAAACGCAAAATAGATCAAATGGCAGTCAAATAAACGAATCATAAAATACAATGTTTTTCAATGTATAAACATAAAACTGTCATTAAAAACTTTCTATTGTTTATTTCTGGCTGTACTTTATTCAACTATTTTTTTCTCTTGACAAAAAGCAAGACTTATTATCCAAGTGCGGTCTCTTTCATCTGAAAAGGATAAGTAATTCTATTGACGTACTGTTATTTTTTTTTAAACTGCTGGCTTAGTAAAATGTAATTTGAATACCATTACATTATACACACGTGAGAATAAGAAAAAAAATTCTGGATGATTTTGTCAAAGGGCATAAGATTTTTCCCTTCTTAAGTAGATAATTCTATTCATAACTCATGTAATCCCGAGATTATTTTATTTGCTCAATTAAAATAAATTTAATTTACATTTTAGTCTCTCCACACATTTTACGGTAATTTTTTTCTTAATTTCTTGCATGTATTTATATTTCACACACCTGAAAAACTTTTCAATTTTATGATTTTTATTTTATTTCCCAGGTCATGATTTTTAACTCACTGCTGCTATAAACATACAGCACTAACTACACAAATAAAACATTTGTAAGGAAAATCAAAGTTACTTAGTAGTATGTACTATGAAAGTAAACTAAGGACTTATCCGGTTATTAATCAAATGGGCTGTCAAAAGTAGGAGTATAGTGTATTTGAAAAATACAACTATTCCAGTAAAAAAGAAAATCCGGCAAATCTTCCAGCGCGGCATAAAATCAGTAATCATTTCTTCGTGGTCCATCAATATTCTAACCCATAACGGAACTTTCTCACTTCGATAAGATCTAGATTTAACCGATTCGTTTCGGCAACACACTATCCCTTCGATCCCTAAAATGCATTGCAGGGATTTCACTATTTTATGGCTTACCCGGAAAGAAAGTTTCTTGTGTTATGAATTGCCCCGTCTTATGGGATCGTGGGACGGCCGAGAAAAAAAAATATCTAAAAGAAAAAACCTAATATTCCTTGTTTAAAACTTCGTGCCTCGAAGTCGATATTTATCAGAGATGTTTAGCAGTCACGAAACGAAAGTAAAGCTGTTTTCATTTTTCCCCCTACATGGACTATGCGAAGAATACGACGTGATAAAATTTATGGGAAAAATTTTATAATATTAATCCCTCGCTTTTCGTGTTGATAAAATTTAACTTAAAAATGAAATTTTTTGTGCTGTGTATAAAATTGTCGTTTGCAAATTTCAGGGGGCAGGATTATTTCTGTTGTAACCTGAATGAAAAAAACTCGAATATCGTCAGTAAGTCTATCTGTCATCAGTAAGTCAGAAGTCAGAATACTGCGAAAATGATGTCCGTGTGTGAAAAATATATATTTCAAGAGTGCGAATTTCATTTACACTCTTGAAGAAAATCCAGTTTATTCATAAAATTATTCATGTTTTGTCTTCAAGATACAGATATATTTATTATAATAACCGTGCATATTTTTAGATTAAAAGAATGCATTATTCATGTTTTACATAATGTAACACGTTCACAAATTTTTCTTAAGGGGGGCATGTGTTAATTCCAGTAAGACATTATTTTGTTAGAAATTTTTACGGCTAAAATGAATGTAATTACAGGAAAATAATTGATGGTGTATAAGATTTAACTGATATCTTTGAAAGGCTTACTTTCTCTTCAGTCTTCCATAAATGCAAGAATATTTTTACACTTACTATAAGTATCATTCATTCAATGGCATGGTTCACATTTGCTTTCATTGAATAAAATTTATATTTATCTATAAATTCAAACATGTATGAATTTTTGACTAGCAGAAATTATTGATATTTCTTATAAATAATCTCTCTCCACAAAGGTAAGTTAATTTCAATTTTCAATAAGCATAAAATAATTTAACCTTTATTGTAAAGTGGAAAGAATAAAGTTATTAGATTAACCCTTTATTAGATATAAGGTGTTAACCCTTTATTAGATATAACCCTTATTAGATAAGCCCTGCGTTCCCAATTGAGCACACAACAATTACATATATTATCTAACAGTATGGATTTCCTAATTAGTGTATATTAAAAAACCAATTTTCCTCGAAAATTTTAGAATCAGGATTTGTCATTTTATTTTTTAATCACAAATTTAATCTATGTTACCAAAAGAAAAATTATTTAATCAAGTTTGAAAATTTTAGACTGTAAATAATTTTTTTAATTGGCTACCAAACCGTTAGACTGTAAATATTTCTTTACTTAAGTACTTTGGTAGCCAATTAATCTAATTGATGGTTACAAAATGAGGTGAGCCCTCTATCGAGTAAAACTTAGAACAAAACCTAACCAAACTTGCTGAACGTATATAGTGGATCATGGGATTTTGAATTTTAAAAAATTGTACAAAAAGTTGCCACTAGGAGAAATATTGTCACTCTTCACCGAATAAAATAAATCCATTTGCATAATCTTTGTATTATGAATATAAAAAGAAAGGCTGGAAGAATTTTCATCATTCTGAGACCAATTTGTTTTCAATGGCTGGTACCTTACAGTACTGGCGATTTTTGGTAATAATATTTTTTTCTTTAGAACTCAAAATCCGAAGGTCCACTATGTACGTCCATAAAATTTGTTTATGTTTCGTTCAATACTTTATTCTCTAGAGCGCTTTGAACACCTCCATTATTCTATAACCACCAGTATATTCTAGCTTAAGTTTTCAAATTTACGTGTTTTTGTTTTTTTCCTTTGAAACGATTTTCGTAGACATTTTAATTAAAATCCAGTTCTTTGTACCTAATTATCTCTTCGAAATTAAAGCTATATTATACTTAGTTTGTAAGTGTAGGGTTTAAAATTTTTTTACTAGAATATACCAAAAGAGATTTATTTTATAATTATCCTTCCTATCTAATCTTCTCAAAGTAAACTTCCTTAATGTTCTACCACATCATTATCTATTGTCTCATTAACTACAGTATCTGTGCTGTGTATTAAAATAAAAATATTTTTAGGTATACTTCTTTCAGTATGCGGAAGTTTCACAAAATATTGAGCCTTACTCATTTAATTTTTTTTAATCTTGCCTAAAAGAATTAAAAGTTAGCTAGAAAGCTTTAAGATGGACATTTAGATTTTACTTAAAAGAAACGTTACTTGATTTTAATTAATTTAACAGCAGATTTGCCGATATTATTAATTAATCTAAATATAGAAGAGATCGGACAAAAAATATGAGCCGCAATATTTAATGTTTTTGTATCACATTTAATCTTATATTTTAAAATACCTTGTTTGTTGTATTTTGAACTATTGTACACTTGAAAAGAAATCAAAACTTAAGCAATACTACTTAATAGGCACACAGGCAAAAGAAAGAGAATTACAAGAAAATGGGAAGAATGCTAAGACTGAAGAAAAAGAAATGAAATCGCCTTATATCGATCTTTTATAGGTACAAAATTAGTTAATTTTTAACTTTGATATTCCTTTTTTTTCTTTCAGAATAGAACAGAAAACATACTTTTTTTAACTTCCACCAACTTAAAAGCTTCATTTGCATAGAAACTTTGATAAAAAAATTGCGATCAGTGTCTGTAAGACACAAAATGTATTCCTTGAAATTTCAGAAAGCATAAAATTACTGACAGTTCTACATTTGCGGCATTTTTTAAATAAAGAGAATCAGATTAAAAAAGCGTCGTTCAATTCTGACTTTCTTTTAAGTAAATGAGTAGAATGGTTTGCTTAAACGTTCTACACAAAACAGTCCTATTAAAAAAAAAAGAAGAAAGAAAAGTTAAACAAAGTAAAAATAAAACGAAATGAATGCCCATATGTTTAAGTTTTTAATATTACTAGTCGGTTGAAACCCTTCTTCTTTATTTATTTATTTGTTAATCGCATGATTTCTAGATTTATTTCTATTTTTAAATCCGTGGCAATTTTCAATCCTATTCGAAAGTGAATGACCGATTAAGACCAATTATGAGTTTAAGATTAATGGTGATGTCATGTCTTCTTTGGTTACTATTGGTAACTGAGATAGCACCGAATGATTTCCACCTGATCTGTGAAATAAAGAATTAGTCAGGATTCAACCGTACTTCTCAAAAAATTTGAAAATTTCCCAGACAACGTTCGAGCAAATTGCTCATTACTAGCTGCAAGGTTTCTCGGAGATGGTATCGGAAAGCTCGTCAACCGATGTGAAAAATGGCTGAATCATCATGGCGATTACATGAAAAAGTAGCCATAGGTGTACCTAATTTATGGCGATAAATAGTTTTCTTCTTTTTTCTTTCCCATCAAATAGGGAACAAGAATTACCCTCATATGTTTGTAAAGGTATTTGATGTATTTATATTAACTAGTAATAAATATGTAGCTATATTAAGTATAAGTTAATTCATTACATGGAGCACTTCTGATAATATAATCCAAAATAATTTATGTAGACTTATTTGCTCAGTATTCGCAAATTGATTTCTATAATGCACTTTCTTGAGAGATTTTGTAATAAGCTGTACAAAAGCATTTCCATAATAATTCTATTGATAAACACAAACTTGTGAGAAATTCAAAGTAACTGTTTACCTAGTTTAGAGGAAAAGCAACTTGTGTAAGGAGACGCTGCAATATTGACAGCTTTATTTATGATACTATCTGAAAAGCTTATCATAAGATTCACTGATAATATAATCCAAAATAATTAATGTAGACTTATTTGCTCAGTATTGTGACTGCAAGTGATTTTTGAAGAGTTGCGAAAATATTAAAGATTTTCGTTTTCACATTTAAAAGAATTTCCATTGTGTGAAACATTCAAAGACCAAAGCAGGGAAGCAACGTGGACAGAAATTAAAATCTGAACTTGCATCTTTCTAATGAAGGAATTTACAATTAATAGTTAAACTTGATGATTGTGTACAAACAAAAAATGTATTAAAAAGTGTTTTACAGTCGCTGTGTTTCTCATGATTTTCCTTTTTAGTCTATCATCAAATGTGTTTGAAGAAACAATACTCAGTTCTTTCAAATAACAGCTTCTACTGTAAATTATTGCAATGGGAATTTTTATTCGAAATAAAACATTCTTATGCATCACAAATATGCAGTTGATGGTCAAGTTATTAGGTCACAAAAAATGGTATTTATTAATTTAGTTTCGAAAAAGAATGGAAAAACTCTGGCTGAATTGGATAAATGATTTTATTTCTATTTATCGTTTATTCTACCGTTATTTTTAGCTATATATATGTATATATATATATATATATATATATAAAATTAAAGAACAAAATATGAAAAAATAGAGGTTAATGAATGTCAGGCAGTACCTCCTGACATTTTCTTTCGTTTCTATAACAGCTTCAGTATGCCTAGGTATACTTTCCATGGACTTTGCTGTACTTCCTGTGATTGCAGGATTCTGATGCCAAACATTTATTAATTTTCAATTGGTTAAAGTTGTTTATTTGTGATAATTTCTTTGGCGATTTCTTGATTTATAACCTATTCGCAAATGTCCGTAGTGTCCATGTCCGGAAAGCTGTCATGCCAGGGTAAAACTGGTTTATTATGGTCTGCCAAGAATATGGTAATGCCCTAGCCTTATGAAAAGGCACTAAGTCGTGCACAAACGTGAACTACTTATTATTAGGGAACTATTTCTGAAATTGGAGTGCCAGGCGAGTATCACTATTACCGAAAATAAAAGGGAACTGTGCTAGAAAACGACTCACTACTTCACATCAGGACATGCTCATGCAGGACGTTTGTATGGAAAATAGAAAAAAAGTACCGGAAATCTGACTCAATTAGCGCAGGAAGTTGGTATTTCATTTCCATAATAGCTGTTAAGAGGAAACTACCGCAGGAGGTTTCGACCGACTGGTGGTGAACCAGTTAAGAAGTCACATTTCCCTGATGCAACGAAAAAGAAATGTCGTTCTTGGACTAGTGGACACTGTTGACATGATGACTGAGGACTGTAATAAGGTCATTATTCATTATTAATGTTATAGTAGACTGATTAAAACAGTAATTTTCGGAATAATAAACATAAACTCTCCATTTCACGTGTGTTTCTCGGAGGATTCAGCAGTCGACATTTTAGCTAACAACTTTGTTCAGCGAGACCAGGTAGAAAGCATTGCCTCGAATGCATCGGGGAGAAGGTCAAACACGCTTTTAAAATAATGGTGGGATCTGTGATAAGTGCTAAAGGGGTTAGGCGTCTTTAGAACGTACAAAGAATCATGAAACAAGGCCAATACAGGCTATTTTACAAACTCGCCTGATACCATAATTTCGAAACTTGTTCCCTAAAAATGAGGCGTTCACGTTTATTAACGACTCAGGCCCTTGCCTTAAGTCTAGTAGCGGTACAGCGGCTGTTCATAATACAGCAGTTTTACCCTGGCATAGCTACTCCCCAGATATGAGCCGTACCGAGCATTTATAGTAGGTAACAGAAATAAGCCAGGAAATGGTCACAAATAAAGTTAACTAATTGAAAATTAATAAATTCTTGGTATCACGATGAAGCAGTCAAAGAAAGTGCAACAAAGTCCATGGAAAGTATGCTTACGAGTATTGAAGCCGTTATAGAAACCAAAGAAAATGTCACCAGATACTGCCTGGCATTCATTAAACCTCTATTTTTTATAATATTTACTTTAGTTTAATAATTTTTGTGTGAAAATAATGAAGGGATGAATTATAAATATAAATAAAATCCTTTGTCCTATTCAAGCAGTGTTTTGCTAATTCTTTTTCGTAACTAAAGTATAGGAATGCGGTTTTTCGTAACTATCCCTAATAATTTTGCCACCCACTGTATTTCAGGAACTCTGCATCGCAGAGTACACTCACACAGAACAAAATATTTATGAATCCAATTTACACTATGTCTCACGGATATATACTTAGCAAAATAAAGTTTCGTATTCAGTTGTTCGAAGCAAACTTTGGTCTCAGGCGGCAAGAAATTGCGCCATGCTCTACGTTTAATTTAATTTATTTCTGAATTCGGAGAGGTGATTTCTCTTCTGAAATATTCGAGCAGCTTTGGACAATTGCACTTTTGAAGCAGAACCCCGCTCAACAAATAAAAAGATAAGGAAAATAATTCAGAACTTTGCTCGGAGGAAATTATTTTAAAAGAGTTTTGCTTTTCTATGTTTACTTAGAATTTAAGAAAACATGCCGAATAAACTGTGTGAATTCGAATTATTTAAATAGGCAGCTCAGCAGCTGCGGTCGAATGTCAACTTCTTTAGAAAGTATATTAAAGGTCTTAGAATAGAAAGTTAAAAATATATTTCTTCAAGTACACTCATGTCCATAAATTAAGGATAATTCAGAATCACACAGAAATTGATCTCTAAAATAAAAATTTCACCTGTGGAATGATCACACACATCTTGAAGAAGAATATGCAAATTACAGGAAACCACCTGATGGCGTGGATGGTACGTCACAATGACGAGAGTGTAAGAGAGGGGTATATAAGGAATGGTGGCAAAGAAGTAAAATTGTTCACAAGCGCTGTGAAAGCCTTTCAGTGCAAAAACCGCATACTTATGGTACAAAGGAGGCATTTGGATGATGTTTTACGTGGAAGAATTATCGGACGACTGGAATGTGGACGTACCCAGCTGGAAGTATCCGAGGAACTTGGAATCACCCAGAGTGTCATCTCCAGGCTTTGGCAACGATTCCAAGATGATGGTAATGTGAGTAGACGTTACAGAACAGGTCGCCCCCGAGTTACAACGCCGAATGAGGACCGCTATATGGCAGTTAATGCCAAAAGAAACAGACGGAGTACAGCATCAGACCTGTCTCGTCAGCTCTCTTCAGCTACCGGTACGACAGTTTCAAGGCAGACCGTGTACAGACGCTTAGGGCACATTGGTCTATATGCTCGTAGGCCTGTCAGATGTGTTCCACTTACCGCAACTCACTGTTGCCTGCGATTAACCTTGAGTAGAGAGCATGCATTGTGGACACCGCAACAGTGGTCTTGTGTGATGTTTTCCGACGAGTCCAGGTTTAGTTTGGAGTCTGATTCTCGCCGGACTTTCATCTGGAGAGCGCCAGGTACCCGTTACCACCAAGAGAACACCATTGAAAGACACCGTTACGGTGGTGCAGGATGGCTCGTTTTGGGAGGAATTATTCTTGCTTCCAGAACTGACCTGCATGTTCAGAGTGTAACGATGACAGGCCACATCTATCGGGATGTCATTCTGGAACAACATGTACGTTTGTTTCGGGGCGCCATGGGTGCTGAATTTGTGTTTATGGATGACAACGCCCGTCCTCACCGTGCAAACATTGTAGACGAATGCCTTCAATCGGAGGATATCACCCGTATGCATTGCCCAGCATACTCACCGGACTTGAATCCAATAGAGCATGTGTGGGATATGCTTGGCCGACGAATTGCAGCCCGTCAACCCCCTCCCACCTGTCTACCGGAACTTCGGAGTGCATTGCTTGATGAGTAGTGTAATATTCCCCAAGATCAGATTGATCATTTGATAATCAGCATGCCTAGGCGTTGTCAGGCCTGTATTGCATCGTCCGGGAGACATACTCCGTATTAACCATCCTACTAACCATGTTATACTGTTTTTTGTAAATGGGTTCTTTTTTTAAATTTGGTCAGGGGAGTAAAACTTGCAATTTTTATTAATTATGTCAAACATATAGCATCTTTTTTGCTCTTTACTTTTTGTTTAATAAATAGACTTTACAAATAAGTCAAATTTGTTTTGCTTCTTTCTCTTTCTTTGCCTGAACTTCATTATCCTTAATTTATGGACATGAGTGTATTTAAGAATTATATAAGAATCATTTATTTGGCATTTGATTAGTAAAAATTGTCACGGATTTTCATAGATAAAATATCTGCGAATCATGCGATTGAAAATATATTCATATATTTAATACGACTCGTAGTATTAAAAGATAAAACTTATATTCAATTGTTTATTGGTTACTTTTTGTTTTTAAAAAATAAAATCTTGTCGAGTTTTGTAGCGAATAACTTAACCCATTTAATGTAATTTTTAGAGGTTTCTTTATTTGTTTCTTTTAATTTCAATAACTGTTGTAAATTTTACCGTTTTTTTTTTGTTTTGTTTTTTGTTTTTTGTTTTTTAGATAGAATAAACTTAATTTACATTTTGTGGGTTTTGTTGAATAAAGCTCTTAAAAATGGGCTGAAAGCTACGTTTTACAATTGACAAAGGCAATTTAATTTGAAATTTCGGATAATCAAGAAACAGAACAACATCAAATTCATAGGTTTCATAAAAAATTATTAAACTATTTCATAAAAAATTATTAAACTATATATGGGTTAAATTAATGCGCCTTTATATTTTCATGTTCTTATATATTTTATATGATAGATAAGAACATGAGCTTTTGCTAAAAGCTTTTAGTTAAAAGCCTAGCTTTTGTTGAAAATGACTTTCTTTTCTTTACTCTTTCCATTTTTTTATATCGAGGTTTAGTAATAGACGGCTTCCTCTAATTCATTACGTTTTTTCACAGAAAAGCACTGAAATATTGGACTGAGATGGAATTTTGTTTAAGCATTATTACTATACGAGGATTTTTATACTTTGATCAATATAATTATTACCATTTTGTATTGAAATTAACATTTATTTTTTAAACTAAATAGCAATATTTGTACCCGATTAGTCAATCGTAAAAATCGTGTATTTGATATTTTTAGCTGTGCGTAAAGCATATAAAATGTAAAATCCTCAACAAACAATCATTCTTAATGAGTTTCAAGATCCTAAGAGCGCAATCATTCTAGTTTGAAATAAAGCAGCAGCACTAGTATAAATCCGGAATACTAATCTCCGTTTCAAAATAGGGAAAACATCTCAAAGCTTTTCAAATTACTCTCCTTGTGATAAATCCCCGAGTATTTGAAGGCAAGTTAGTAACTAAAGCCCTTTCTCTGCCTGAATATTTATCCTGCCGTGTTCCAAGAGAAAGCGGAGTATATGTGTGAGAGAGAGTCTTTTTAAAGATTATGATAATATTCTGCCGCTCGACTTTGCAGTGATCTGCGTCAGCTTTACGGACACAAATTTTGAATAGATTTATCTGACAATCAATACCCGAGAGTTTGGGGGACTCAGTGCTATGTCTCGTTAAGAAGGTGTAAGTGTGTCTAGTATTATCATAAAATTTTGATGCAAATAATTAGATGAGTGAATTTAGCCCATGATGGTGTGAAGTTACTAGTATTAAAATATTTTATTGTAAAATAGCTTTTTACAGATTTTTATCATTTTATGTGACTTATTATATGGGGCACTTATTTTTTTTTTACTGAAATTATTTAAAATTATATATATGAAGTGCGAGATTATTCCTAGTAATTCCGAAGTGCTGTCGTTATTTAGAATGCCTATTTGAAGGCATAGGACAAAATAAGAGGAGCACCCAGTTCGAAATGGGCCTCACTTCTATTGCTCAATACACTTCGCCATGTGTCGTAAAAGTCTGCAACCTAGTGGTGGCTAAAAGGAAGGTATCAGTCGAGCATTTGCCAGTGTGAGAGTTGTATGGCAAAATTCTGTTCCCAGCAAAGCGTCATTATGGTTATACCCGACTTGTCCAGCGTGCAAAAAGGCACGATTATTGGAACGCGCCTCATGGGTGCGTCCGTATCTAGAACAACCAATGTTATAGGTGTTTCGAGGACCTCTGTGACACAAATTTGAACTGCTTACACAAAACGAGGAAATGTTTCCTCAACGAAGAACAGTGGGCGAAATTCGAACTTCACTAACCGGAATAGACCGACATTAAAGAGGATAGTCGCCGAAAAATGTAAGACTGCACTGCCGCAGATAGCCTCCCAGATGAACACCCTTCTCCAGAACTACGTATCGACCAAAACCTTCTCCACGATAGCTGCATGCTGAGCGCATTCATAGCAGAGTAGTGATCCCAAAGTCGTTAGTGTATTAGCATTATCCTATTAAGCGATGGCAGTAGTGCCGAGACCGCCAAAACTGGACACAACAACAGTGTATAATCTGATTTGTTGAATCATCACTTACGTTATTTCAAGCCATAAGAATGTGTGTTCGTTTTACGAATAGCAGCAGATGTATTTCATTTTGACAGTCTGGTTCCTATTGTGAAGCATGGAGAGAGCTCAGTGCTGGTGTGATATTTTGATGCAGCTTGAGACCACTCGTAGTACTGAGGGGGAAGATCGAAACCGACCATTATCGCAGCATTCTCGCGAATCATTTACACCCCATGCTCCAGACTCTGTTTCAGTAGAACGTACTCTATTCCAAGAGGACAATTCCCCTGCACACACGGTTCGTTATATTAAAGTATGGCTAGATGAGAATTGTGACGAAGTGTAATATCTCATGTGGTGTGCTCAGTTCCCTGATCACAACATCATGGAGTCTTTGTGGCGTTTTTAGAGAATAAAGTCCGTACACAGTTTCATCCTCCACGCACCTTATATGAACTCGAGCTCACTCTTCAGAAGGAATGGCTGCGAATTCTCTTGATCTTTCTGCAAGACCTTTATTTGTCAATCCCACGTCGGGTACAAGTTGTAATTCGGGATAATGGAGGTCTAATTCCCTAATAATTTAAATTTTGCATTATTTCATAGGTGTTCCTATTATTTTATCCTATATCTGTATGTCACTTTCATATTTATTGTAATAATTTAGAATAGTGTTTTGTTTCGATGGCTGTCCGTCTGCGTGTTTTAAAAAGTAAATGTGAAATTGATAAATGTAGGGTTTACATACATTTAGTTACCTAAGGAGCTGGCTAAGATTGTGGTCTAAGGCAACAAGTAATTCAATTGAATGCTTCTTCAATGACATTTTTTCAATTTTTTTACTGAAGAGTAATATTTTTTCATATTGAGATTTATAATCTTATTCATTTAACATGATTTATATTTCTTGTTTAACTGAAGTAATGTTTGAATATTACTTACATCGCGTTTTGTACTCTGAGACTAAATGCGAAGTAAAAGTAACATCACATGAAATTATTCTGCAATTATTGAGATTTTGCATAGCTACAAATAATCTAATTATATTTACATATTATTTATCAGTATTATTTTCAAATTGGATCTGTATTTCACAACACCCCGGTCTCTATACAGTTAACCGCAAATTAAACTCTTCAGACACGACATAAATGTCACATCTCAAATTAATAATAAATCTCATAATTGTGTTTGAAAAAAAAACCTATTAAACTGACATGGGCGCCCATAGGAATTTTTCTAGGGGGAGGAAAACTCCAAAACATTTTTCTAGAGGGAGCCAAATTTCAAACTTTTAACAAATTTAGTTATGGTTTTGCAATTTGTATACATCATGAGACATTAACCTAAAACTCTAGGGGGGGCAAGTGCCCTACCTTGCCCCCCCTTATGGGCGCCCATGTAAACTGAAAAACGATAAGTAGAAAGTGTATTTTCAAATAATTTTTTTAATTTTTTAAAAGCCGAATTCCCAATCTCTGCTTCAGTAGTAAAAAGTTCTTATTAAACATAAGCGAAGATTGTCAAGAAACTTTCAAAGATAAATAATGTTCTACAAGTTTTTTTTTTCACCTATCTGATTTTTATTTGGGGGGGGGGAAACATTTACAAATTCAACTTAATAAATTTCAATAACACTCAAATGTTCTTTTGTGTAACGGCAAGCAAAAGAAAATCTATGTGTCAGTGAGCAGAATTTGCACATTCAAATGAGTTAAAATCATTTACTCAAAATTCAAGCATCCAAGAATGCGTACATCAGTTCAGAACAAAAATTATTAAAGGGTTGTGTTGCCGCTAGAACGAAGAGGTTAATGTTCCACAATCGCAGAACTGCAAAATTGCATATAAAGAAAATCAAACATGATATGCCGTATAATTAAAACTAAAATAAAAGTAAATTAAAAAGCTAATAATCACCTCCTTTTTTATGCCATGTCACAGTTTTGTATAAATATCTTTTCAAATCCATCGTATCAGATTTCAATAACGTTACCTCCGGCAACGCAGATTGACTCCCTACCCATTCATACGAATATTTTTCTCGGTAGAATATGCATATCGGATTTTGAAATTCTATTACGGGATGTGAAAAGGGTTTGGTGGTTGAAGAAGTAAATTGCAATGTATCCACCGCATTTCATATGTAGGCGTTTTTTTACTTTTTGTTCATCATGAGAACAAAAGGTTACACAGAGCTATAAATGAAACGGAATTATTTCTGAGATTGACTTACAGATAGCTTCCGCCGTATCATATGAAACAAATTGCTTCATAAATTTAGAATAATATCATTCCATTTTTGGGAAATTTGTAACGCAATTTTGAGATCCGTCAAAGTCAAAAATCAAACTGCAACTTAAGTTTTTTGAAAATAATTTGTAGAATGCTTAGAGAATGTTCAAATCAGTCATGTCAGTCAACTCATCATTTAAATTCAGTCATGTGTCATTTACATCTTTTAATTTTCTGAATATCTTTTAATATAACAAACGCTTTACCTTAAAAAAACTTTAAGAAATAAATTTTCTAAAATTTTAATTGAACAAAAATATAATATTACATATTTTTTCACTTTTTTGTTGCAAATATTTCCTTAAGTTTTCGGAGGTCCATAAATACCCCTTCAGGAATTATAACAATGGAAGCGAACAAGATTAATAAAATAAAACACTAAAATACTTTAATCAGTGCTTTGTACGTCCTTCAATTCGTTTCTAAGCTTGGAGAATAAATGAAAGTCATAAGGGACCAAATTAGGTTAAATTGGTGGACCTAGCAAGAGTTCTCAGTGACAAGAGTTTAAGAGATTTGGATTGTAAATACGAATTTGAAAACAATACATACTACAGTAATTTTGTGATGAATTTCACATGAGGGTATCGCTTAATCTCTAAAAGCTACGAATTACTAATCGCATTTCTTCCTTAGACAATTCGCTCAGTCTTATTGCTGTATTAACTGTATGAAAAATGCGTACATATTGGCTATTCGAGGCTTTAATCTGTCTCTCTCTATTGGTTGTAAGATGAGCAACGCATTACTAAAATAATGTAGGCAACGTTTATCTCATATACCTACATACTTTTGTGACATGATCCTTACTAAAAAGTAACAACATATATATAAAAAAACTGGTGTTTTATAATTCAAATAATATGTTATTATTACTTTAATCAAACTTTTATAGCTTTTTTCTAAACTGATACGTTCTATCGTAGTATTCCATTATTTGAAGTAATTTCAAAACATTTTCTATTTCTACTTTTTACTTTAGTAAACTTACGTTTCTCTTCTTTTTCTGTCAGCAAATATGTATGATAAAAAAAATTGAACTTCATTCTGTAAATTTTAAGCTTTATAAATCTTTATTTTCTGAGATTGACTGTCAACAAATCTTTGACTTTAAAACAACTTTTAGAAATTTTAAGCTGATTTTTGTACCTATCTTCTTTGGAAATCTTGAAGCTAATATTAACCTTTTGTTATTATATTTCTTGTCTCTTAGAATTTATAAAACAAATAAGAAGATTTATCAATAAAGATTTATAACATATCTATTTTTTTATGTGTTATTCTTTTTAATTTTCCGAGAATTACAATATTTCAAGTGAAATTTTTAAATCCAATAAATAAAGTATATTTGAAAAGTAGTAATCATAACGTGATTGAATAATTTAATCTTTTCAGAGACTGAGATGCGAAATTCCGTAAACTGACCTAAAGTTTTCATTGCAGTACATCAACATGTTCTGGTACCTAAAATGGACTCACTGTAAATTATCTTCAACTGTAAAATTTGAAAGTATAACAGGGAAAGAGTGTTCATACAAATGACGAAAACGTGGACAACAGCGTGAATAAAGCGTGTTTTATGTTTATGAGACACGCATACTAATTTACTAACCATATTTTTATCTTAACAAGCGGCCTCAAGATGGCCAACGCTGGATAAGACACTGAAATTTGAAGGTCCTGGATTCTGTAGATGGCTGAAGTCTGAAGGACCAGGGTTCTGGCCTATCGTGTAGCTATCAATCTAATAAGGTGGAGTTTGGGATGATTTTCTCCAAAAGTAACGAAAATACGCGTTAGAACCCCTTAAAAACTAAGTCGCCCAAGGCAACCCCACCTATATAGGTAACCCTCGCGTAGCTTTGCCTTAACACAACATAACACAACTTAGAAAAGTCATCAAAACGAACTTTGAAAATTTACTGTGCATAAGCTATCATATAAAAAAGAAACTGATGTTTTATTACGTCCCCACCTAAAAGAGCAAGTAATAATACGCCACCCCTCCCCTTTTCTTGTTCGAAAAGCTACTGTTATAAACTTTGAAAATGTGCACCAATTTTGCTTTGTCTAAAATAGCCTAACACCAATAAATCACTCTTCAAACAATTACTAACATTAGATTGTCATGTTTGGAATACAGTTTCAACGCGATGACTAATAGCTTACTGCTATGAAACTACAGATATCTCTTTTACAATACAATGACCATCATAAAACGCTGTTCAAGCAATTACTTTCAACTATAAACCGTAATATAATGAAATTCTTATGTATAACGTTAAAAGACGTTTATAAAAGCTTATTCTTCATTTTAAAAAAGGAAAATAGCATTTAAAGTTTTTACAGGGCCTCTCAAATTCCACTAATAACAATATATGGCATTTCTTTTCTTTCAGGCTATCTCCGAATTCTCGCCAAATTTGGAGGAAAGGACTACACTGTCGAAAAGAGTTTTATAATTGATGATTTGCATGATTTATCATTTTTGTTTGAGAAGACTGCTTTTATAAACTTAAACGCACATACTAATTTTTTACTGTTTAAAAAAGTATAATACTAATTAATCAAACTGCAAAATACTTCCCTTGGTTGTCATGCATTCCAGTACAATGTCTAAGAGGTTACATCCACAAAACTGCGCATTATAAATTGGTATCGTTTGAAGTACAATAATATCAAAAAACATCCTTCATGCCGTTGCCATTATGAAATCGTAATTTAATGATATATTTTGTGCTCCTGTAATAACACCACTTTTCAGTTTCGGCAGAAAATAGTAACAATAAACATCAATAATCTATATGGATTTCGTAGCAGTCCGAGTAAATATTTACATTAGTTAGTGCGTGAACAGTTGGATCATGCAGACACACAATCAGACAAACAAATTAAAATAATGTGAACTTTTCTGAAAAGTACAAACATCAAGCAATTATTGCACCTTTTTTACGCCTATTTAGCACAACATTACGGTAAAATACATCTTGAACTTTAATCCTTAACTCGTTTGCTTTTCCATTCTAAAATATCAAAGTCAATCATAAATTAGTAACTTGAGCCGCCTTTCAAAATTACCAATGTTCCATACATTTAGTTTTCTAGAAGTCCTATTTCGAAAAATAATGACTGCGCAAGCCATCCTAATCTTTTAAGATATCGGCTAAGGTTTCGTAATTGCTCTTTTCGGTCGCAAAGTGCTAGGAAATTTTAAACCGATGCATTTAACATATGACACAGAACATCTCCGGGGAGAAGAGATTTGTTATCGATTTAGAAGTCTGGAGAATATGATCGGGGTTTATGTTTCGTGCAATATGGAAATCTGCTTCATATTTTGAAAACTGCCGCTTTTAGTCAAAATACATTCCAGAAAATTTTTCAACATGCATTTATCTGAATAATATAAATGTTTGTAAATAATTATTCATTAAACATGTAAAAGGAGGGGAGAAAATAAGTGGTTTGTTTATAATTTGTAAAATAATGACTGTTCTAGTTTTTAATGAATTTACGTTGTTTTTGTTTACGCTTAAACAGCTACAAAAAAATGTAGTCACACTCGAACGATTAATAATCACTCGATTTTTTAAAATTAAACTACTAATTAAAAATTTTAATGTAGATTTGCATACCATTAGTAGCAGATAATGTAATGATAACATAACATAAATACCGAAAAAAATATTCTGTTGAACGCATAAAAAACTAATTTTGTTAGAACAACAAAACGCCTTACATCTAATATCAAATATTTATATTAAAACTTGAAGGAATGAAATTTATTTCCTCCATTTTATACTGATGGAGCAAGAATTCATATATGCGTCACTGGCGTTGTGATAAAATTTCCCGGATTTCATAGTAGCTACTTATGGTAATCGGCAGTTAAAGCATTGTGTGCTTTTTTTTCACTTGCTAGAATTTTATCACTTTTCGGCAGGCAACAGTTAATTTTAAGCTTTACTGTGTATTTTCATACATATCAGTGACGGCTCCTCCATTTGAGCACATGAGCAGATGAGCCCCCCTGAGGAAAAACTAAAGAATAAGCACATTAACAAATTAAATTTAAAAAAATATATTAAGTACACTTCTAGATTTTTGCGAATTTAAAACATGAGTTTTACTATCCCCCACCCCCACCCCCTATTATTAAACGCGTTTATTATAGCTAACGCACTGTATCGTAGGTTACTACAGCATAGTATTTCGTCGCTCGCACGTGCAATCGACCGAGTGGTCCGTTCAACCGGTCTCTGAGGAAAAACGCCGAGAGAGTGCGAGAGAGTTGCCAGGGAAGGGAGGCGCTTCCGTTCGCACAATTTTATTGTGCTTACAGCAGATTTTTTTGTCGTTATCACCTCCGGATTCTCTCTTGTCTTGTTGTGTTCGGTTAGTTAATCCATTTTTTTTTTCATTTTCTTATTATTTTCTTAATTTTTATGAATTCTCACTACAGTATTTTTTACGAACTAGTGTAAATAATTAAGATGGGAGTCAAATAAGTGTTTCGGAGCTAGTAATGACATTTTTCAATATTATCCTTTGAAAAAAAAATTGAAAGAAAAAATCAAGACAATATTTTTGCTAAAACTTATCTTGGCGACGAAATGTAAGACCAAAGATGACTTGCTTTCTTTCGGTTGCGTGCATTGTTTTTCTTAAACTGCTGAAAATGCAAATATCTTTTAATTTGTAAGGTGCGTCGTATCTGCATATTTAATTTTCGAAATTAATTTTGTGAACCTCCATTTAAATAACCCACGAGCCGCCAGATACATATATGCGCATTTTAATTGCTACAGAAATATTTTTTATTTATAAAATGCCTTGTACTTGCACTGATTAAAACAACGTCCAAAGAATTTTACTTTTTAATGGACCGACATTACTGCGCGACATATTTCGGAATCAAGTAATTACTAAAATTATAAAAAGGCAAAAATGTGAATAACTTAAGTTGATGAGTGTGATGCTTTAAGAGGAAAAAAAGAAGAAAGAAAGATTAAAAGCCTAATTTTACGATAACAATCAAGAAGAGGTTTTACTGCAAAGAATGTTTTTAATGAAAACTTAGAAAGTCATCTAACATTAAAAGAATGAGCTAAATGAGTCGAAAATATTATTCCAATTTTAAACATTTTTAAAATATTATTTTAATAAATAAAATACATTTTAATAAATAAAGCGCTTTTTAAAAAATCATACAAGCGCTTTATTTATCAATTCAAAAATTCCCTAAAAAATTTTCATTTTTATAAAAATGAAAATCATTTCAAAGAGAAGAAACAAAATCATTTCAAAGAGAAGTTAAAAGTTGTTATAAAATATTTTTTCTGTTTAAAAAGTCTGGAGACGATTATTAAATCTATTGAAACTGGAAGTTATCGAGGGAATGTATTCTAAAAACTCTATAAAAACCTTTTTAATGTAAATTTCAAATTACGTAACGCATTTGATTTATTTTTAAGCTTCAGAATTTAAAATAAAATGTATCTTTTTAGTTATTCTTCTTTTTAACTGAAAGCAAATTTTATGAAAAAAAATAATAATAAATAAATAGTAATATGTTCTGGGACTATAATAATTTATAATTCTTTTTATAGTAAGATGTAGGGTTGTTTCCAAGCCAAGACGAAACAGACTCACTGTTCCTATGCAAAAAGGAATAATTTTCTCTCTGATAACTAATACAAAATATTTAATATTAGAAAGTACATAAATATTTTACTTTTTCTATACATAGCGAATTTTTACAGTAACTATACAAAATTTTCCCATTGATATTCTACATGATAAATCAGGTATACACATTAACTGAAAATTAATTTAGATTTAATAATTTTATGAATTATGAATTAATAATATGTGCTCTCCAAATCAGCTCACAATCGTCAAGAAACCTCCCAAAAGGCGTATTATGAATAACTCTGGCACGTCTAATGCACAAGATTAATTCGTCCCATTCATGTGGATATAGCTGTGCACTCAAGATTCTACCTAACCATGAAATTGTGAATATCCAACGGATCACGATTTTTTTTTTTTTCATTTGATTATAGTGCATCAGACATAGTCGTCTTGTTAGTTTAATTTCACGTCTGAATATGTCCAATTTCGGATTTAAAAGCTCGATTGACAATCTCAAAAGTGCAAATTATTCAGTTCGGTCGTAATTTAAGGCTCATGATATTCATACAAACTGAAATATAGGACATAATTTTATAGTTTGAATCAAGATAAGAAATATACACTCATAACAAAGAATATCGACGAGCCAAGAAGCCGCCCGATTGTAATGAAATTTCGCATGCAAAGACATTCGGACAGGACATACAAATGATTAAAATCTGAAGGCCAGTGAATGAATAGCGGAAGCGCTAGCGCATCGGAACTGCGCATTCAGCAGGTGCATATAAGCAGCGATTTTCAATCTGCTGGTTAAAATTTCTGTTGCATTTCGGCTGCGATATCTTACGTCGGCTGTAACAATACTTTGCCGAAGGATTCGTACGCATTACGAAACAGATGTCGGAGTTTTAAAGAGGTCGTGAGATCGAACTGATCGCTGGTTGGATGAAGCGAAGATTCGTTCGACATCTGCGTCGAAGCGATGTGACTATTTCACGATGCTGGCAAGAGTGGGTGAACAACGGCAGATATATCATCCTTAAAATGGTAGCGGTCGACCGAGGGCCACAACAAAACGGGAAGATAGAGCGATTGTCAGAGAAGCTGTCACAGCACCGGATTCGTCGCTATCAACTATCCTCCTTGTGACCCGCACACATTTGCCCAACATGGCCCTCCACAGACGATGGAGAGAGCGGAATTTACGCTCGCGCCAACCGTTACGCCGCTGGTTGCCTCTGACTTCTGTACACCGTTAAGTCCGATTACTATGGTGCCGGGCTCGATCAACGTGGAGCTGCGCTGACTAGGCACGTATAGTCTTGAGTGACGAGTCCCGTTTCCAACTGTGTCCTGACGACAACCGTATACGTGTCTGGAGACGTCCACGGCAGAGAGGGGATCCTGCCCTGACTATCACACGCGACACAGACCCACAACAAGGTGTTATGGACTGGGGTGCCATCTCTTTTGATAGCCGGACCCCTTTGATAGGCATTTCTGGCACATTGACAGCACAGCAGTACGTTAACGACATCCTACGACCAGTTGTGTTATCGTTCCTTTTGAGACACCCTGGACTTACTTTTCAACACAATAATGCCCGGCCGCATTAGGCACGTGTTGCTATGAATTGTCTTGAAGCTTTCCCTGTAATTCCTTGGCCAGCTAGGTCACCTGATCTCCCATAGAGCACATTTGGGACGTTATGGGAAGGCGATTGCAACCCTCTCAAATGTTGCCGATTTAGCCCAACAGTTGGAGACACTGGCTAGAAATTCCGTAGGACACCATCCGGGAACTTTATCAGTCTGCACCACCCGAGTGACAGCTTGCATCGAAGCTAGAAGTGGAGCAACAACGCCTTGTTGACTTCTTCCCTTTGTAATGGTCAAACTCTACAGTAAATCATTCAATTGTTCGGAATTTAATCGTTTGTTTTTTGTGTATGTTCTTTACATCCACCAATTTTTATCGCAATCGGACAATTCCTTCTGCATTTTTGTTTTTTTCTTGGTTTTTTTTTTTTTTTTTTTTTTTTTTTTTTTTTTGTTATAGAGTGTGTGTGTGTATATATACAGGGTGATTCGCTACCAGATTGACAAACTTGCAGGGAGTGTAGGAAGTAAAGAGTAGCGTAGAGTTGCCATAATCATACAAGCAGAACTACTGCGGGTTAGTTAAAATAACAAAATCTCAATTTAAAATATATACAACAAAACAAATATATCAAATTACTAAATTAATTTCTCGTAAACAAAAAGTTCTTGTAAATATCTAAACAAAAATTTTGTATCGTACTAGTACATTTGTTTCTCTAAATGTAATAAACTTATTTAAGTATCTGCAAAGATGAATAATCAATGATCCAAAGAGGACTATTTATTACAGATTAAATATTTATATAAACTTATATATGAAATTATGTTCTTTTACATCTTCCATTATCAACCAAATGTTGCGTAAATATATATTTATCTTGCACATTTTATCATTGAGTAATCTTTAATTGCCAAAATTAATCAATAAAATTTCTCTTATTAAGTTTAGCTTAATCACACTTACATTTTTGAAGTTTCTTTCTTACGGCATGACATAAAAGATACATGAAAATAAATTTTGAAACCTGAATTCGTTCCAAACGAACCAATCTTCCCAGACATGTCGTGGGTTTTTAACATTTCGGACTAAATCCGAGAATATCGCGGGGTCAACTTAAGTTCTCTGAGCTAAAAGTACAGACAATATACGTTTGACATCTTTCCGAATATTATCTACGGACCTGTTTCTTTATTAAGGCAGTAAAAAACAGAATTAAGTTTTAAAAAGCTAACCAGAATTAGGGACACTTTTACAGCATTTGGTATAGCTATATATATATTTGCTGTATTTTCACAAATTTTCCTATATAATTGTTATTTACAAATAAAACCTTTTTTCTGGTATTTGCACACCCCTTAGGTAAGTTTTATTGAGAAAGTGTGTAAAAATTTGTTAAAAATTATCTTTTCTTATGTGAAACTTTTTTTCACCTTAAAATATGCTTATATCCAATAATTTCTCATTTGATTTTAAAATTCTTAGTAAACTTAAATAGTTTATTCATTACGAATAGGAACAGTTTGAACCCTATAATTAGGAAAGAATTCATACATATATATGCATATACATCTTCAAAGTATGATTTCCTTATTTTATCTTGGTCACTACTATCCCTTGTATCTCACTCTCACAGTCCAGTCTTATTAATTGTAGAAACTACCAGTATTAAAATAAACATTATAATCTTATTTCATTATTGATAAAATAAAAAAATCACACCATGAGAATCAAACTAATTAATATTATATGCCATAGAATAACTCTTAAATCATTCACCAGAAATTACAATAAAATAACTGTTCTAAATCATTTTAATGCCTGACTTGTCTACTGCAATTTTATTTTAAGTAATTCAGTTTCCTAAATCTTATATGAAATTCTTCTTTTTCTTCGGTTTCCCGATTTTACATTTAAAATGTCAGTAATTTTACTGATTGTCGAGAATATTGTTAAGATAGTTCTTATCCTATTATTGGTTGCAATGTATATAGAAGGGGAATTTCTTCAAAGAGTAAGCGATCTGTTTTTGAACAATTGTTTAATATACTAATGCAATGTTATAAAATTTATTTTCCAGTCCAAACATTTTTTTTATTTCTCTTCCTTAAGGCTGTTTGTTTTTGCAATACGAAGCATACCATTCTCTTTATTGCTTTTTTTTATGTATATGCGCCATTATGGTTGACTCTGTTTTTTCTTATTTTTCCTTCCTCCTCTCTCTGTCCTTATTTTCTGTTATAAATCTTACTTATATTCGTTTCCTTTATCTTTCTTATATTGCAGAAGGTGTTTTGCTACACAGAAATACTTTTAAGTTAAAAAACAAATGTAGTAGTATAAACAAAAATAAATGGCCATCAATAAATTTTTGATAGTATACATGTGAAAAATCTAGTTTATTTATTTTTAAATGGTCTATTTTTAAGATGGAATGGGGGATATTAGTTTTGAAAATATACCTTAACGTTCCTGTATCTATAGTAAATCCTCTTTGAAATAATTTGTCTTAATTCTTTCCAGTTCTGTAATTATATTACTTATATACCTATATGAATAATTTACAATCTCTTATTTAATTACTTTATTCTGATTGAAGCATTTCTTATATTTTTAAGAATTCTTACTTGTTTAAATGAAAGTTCAGAAACTAAAGAATTATGAAAGGCCATATCATTTGTGAACTGTAAAAATAATCTGAAGCATTCAACAACATTTATATACAGGATGTCCCAAATTGGTGGTAACACACTTTAATTCTTTATCTATTAGAGATGTGTGGCAAGGTAAATTGAAAAAATGTTCAATAAGGTGGGGGGGGGGAAGACTTCGCTAAGCAAAAATTCCTTAATTTTCAAAAAGTTACATTTATTTAATTTGTATACGACCCCCGTACAAAAGAATTCCCAGTTAGTAAAATGTGCCCTATACACTAATGAGGTCATGTCCAAAATTTGAGAATTATTTTCTTAAAAGTGTCAGAGATATTATGATAAATATATGCTGACTTTTCAGTGACTCGCGAAGGAGCAAAATAGCGTCGGCTAATCGCATTTCAGGGATCGTACAGAAATGATGAAAAATATTTTTTTTTCCGTTCTAGCACTAAACGTTTACATTCAAATCCAAGTGTAACCCGCTATCATCTATGTTTATAGGTCTCTCTGAGACGTTTCACGGTGAAAGGCTGAAATGTTGTGCCTCCCCTCATTAATGTATGGGGTACATTTTACTAATTGGGGAATTATTTGTACTGGAATTGTATACAAATTTAAAAAGTGTAACTTTTTAAAAATTAGCTATAGGAATTTTCTCTTAACACAGTCTTCTCTCCTACCCTATTTTGAACATTTTTCAATTTACACTATCAACTTATCTCTAACAGATAAAGAACTAAAACGCATTACCACTATTTTAGGATACCCTGTATATTTTTAATGCAAAGCAGATTAGTTATTTAATATATATCTATCTCTTTAAAATAAAAGAAAGAGTACTAGAGTACAAGAGTTTACTTTCCTAATCTCTTTTTAATTTGAGTTCTTTTCTTTTCAAGCACATTCTTCATTGCTATATATAGCAGGAATTAGAATGCATTTTATTGACTTATATTTTAAAATAAGTGCTTGCGATAAACAGGTTTGCAAAGAAAAGTTCCCTTTTTTAATAATTAAAATTCATAGAAAATTAATTGAAAATAAAGTAAAATAAGTGACTCTCTTACGCATTAGAAAATAACTATTGTGCTATTTTCTATGTAAAACTGTTTCGTGGTGATTAAGTTACGGTATAAACTTTCTGTTCTGCCCCTTTCATAATTTATCTACAAAACCTTAAGTTCTTCCTACACATTTCTCCTGGTTTACGGATACTTTCAAAAAGAAATGCAGTTGATTTATAAATTAATAAATCCTTTTTTTCATTTATGTTGTTGTTGTTTGTTGTTTACTAATCCTCTCGAACCTCCGTATAGGACGGCGATAGGCAAAAAAAAAAATGGCTTCCATTTTAATGAGCCCCAGTAGGAGGACGTCCGATTTAGCTCGAAGCTTCCTCATTTTGAACCAATTCCAGATGAGAGACCTAGCACATAGATTGGCAGTACGTACACCATCTCCCTTTAGAGTACACGGTTCCACAGCAGACCAGCCGAGAGAGAGTTTTTTCACCCTCCCAAGCACTGGCCAAGCTAGTGTTGCTTTACTTTCCGTGTTCTTATGGGAACGCAGGTAAGCAAACAGGCACCTAGAGGACATTTTATTTCTAATGATCATAGATTTTTCCTGGACGCTAAAATTGAAAATAAATTATCTGATATAGCCTTCAAAAAATAATAATAATAAGACTCCAATATTTTTAAAAACACTGATCAAACTGCATGCTGCTTTGATGTGCTAAATGAATGTTATGCTTCAAATACATTAGTTCAACTTGCGTTATTTTAAGCTTAGAAATTTTTCTTATACTTGACAGAGTAATCTTCACTGAGAAAACTACATATCTGTTCAAACACATCAAATTATGATTAAATGATAGTAATAATACTTATTAAAATTGAAATTAATGTTATCCTTAAAATAATGTGTCAACATATAGATTCCTCTATCTTTAATTCCACGGGAATCTAGGACATACCATTGCACATTCTATTCCGTGCGAACTTCTGATTCGTAATCTTTGAATTCAGAGCTGGACGAGCAAACATCAGTTAGACTCGGATTAAAGTTTGGATGAATGACCATGAATCACTTTTCCAAAGTTTAGGATTGTTTGAATTGAGTCCAAAGGGTTCGTACAGGTACCATTTTCACACAGGAGGCTTTTCATTGGCTTTCAGAAATCTCTGTTTGTAGAATACGCTTTAAACTGGAATTTATGCTGCCGCAGTAGTTATATGGTAGAATTCCTTACGGGAGATTGCTTTCAGCAAACGAATATATACAGGTATATCATAAAATAGACGAAATAAGTATAATTTAGTAACGTAGGTGCACATAAATATTGTTTTCTCGCTCATATTACATTTAAAAGCAAGAATGTGATCGATAACGGTGTTTTTTTTTTAATGTGAAAAAACTTTTTTGCCACTTAACCCCTCTTGAGGTCAACTTAAAAAAAGAATCTTGAAAATTTTATTAAGTTATTTGCCTTTCTTACATTCTAAAGGAAAAATATCAAAAATTCATGACTATGGCGATTTTTTTTTTCACTGGATTATGAAGGGTTGTGAAAAGAATGTCACCCTCTTTCTCCAGTCTGGTACAAATTCTAAAAGAAAAAAAAAGCTGAAACAATTTTAAAAAAATGAAAGTTTTGGTCCGCCACCTCCGTTTGTGCGCGAATTTGAAAAAAAAATATTGTTTCTCATATGACGCCATGGGTACAAGAAAAACGAGATCTTGAAATGTAATGTATGTATCTCTATTACATTTGACTGTGTGTTGACGTTTCAGTCACAACATCTTCTTCATATATAAAGATAGATCTTTAATTTCTCACGAGTGCATCAAATTTATCATTTGAAGGTATTTCATAAATTTTTGTTTGACTGTAAAACTACTTTTCCTGCAGAAAGAGTTTTGATACAGTGAAACGTAAATAATAGATTTTTCTTTAAAGTGATATAAGTGTCTTTTTTTTTGTAGAGGGGGTGGGGGGGGGGGTGGACCAAAAATTAAGTTTGCTGTTTTCACTACTTTGTGATTTTGATCTAACTCATGACTAAAGAGTGAATTTTCATGGCAACGTTTTAAGGGCACCAATGAATAACAAATAAAGAGAGGTGCTATTTTTTACTTCAAACAAGCCTGTAATGACAGTTTGCACGAGGGTACCTGTGAGATGACGCGAGCTTATTCTTTATTTGTCATAGATAACTGTAATATTAATCTTCCGTCAGACTTTTATAAGGTGACTGAAGGTAAAATGTATAATCGTAGCTATTTAGCAGAAAATGTACAGCGCTTTTAAGCTATGCACTGTCGACCACATTAAGTTGGAAAACAACAATAGCTGCATCGTATAATACAAAATTAAAGACAAACTTATTCCGTATAAGGCAAAGTAAACATAGCACATAATAATTAATTGAAAAAAGAAACTTGCTGCCATTTTTGAGACGATCTTTCTCTTGGAAATATGTTTTAGCTTTTCTTTAAACTCAAAGAGTGAGCCCAGAGCGTTTGTTTCTTTAATTGAAATGGGTGAGGTAGTGTTTCAGATTTCAGAATTTCAAAATTCAAAATAACGATTCTACCTATCTCATTTTTTTCTAAAAAGCATAATGATGTATGAAATAGAACAGAGAATATGAATTATATCACAGAAACTGCTTTTCTTTAAAGAGAACTTTATCACAGAAACTGCTTTTCTTTCGTATTCCCTTGTAAGTCGACAAAGCAGTTTCTGGGATTACTTAACCCTTTAACGCGCAGTGTTCCCGTTCTGGGAACACCAAACTCTGACGTTTTGACTGTTGCCAGTCCCGAAGAATAGATTGGATTTCTATAAAAATAGTTGCGGGTGACATAGCTCCACGAGAATCCTTTACATTTTAGCACGTCATTTCCCGTCAAAAAATTGTCACGATTACTTTTAACAGCACTGACATCTGCTGAAAAATGGAAGAATGCGAGAACAGCTGGATAGATTGCCCAATGCTGAAAAGAAGGGCAGCCGTTGCCATCGCTCGACTTAACTACCAGCAAGATGGCGGACGATCGAAATGTTCATCGCGTGCCACAGCCAGCTGTCGTCAAAAAAGGGTCTCTATATCTGGCGCACGCAATGAACGTTTCGATCGTCCGCCATTTTGCTGGTAGTTAAGTCGAGCGATGGCAACGGCTGCCCTTCTTTTCAGCATTGGGAAAGGGTTGCGCCTCAAAGGGTTAACGGTCCTTTGTGTCGCAGTGGTGTATGTAGACAATGATGGTTAATTACCCGTGAATGTTTTTCTTGATGACTACTGGGTTCATCGTGCGATACGTTGATTTTTTACATTTCGATATTTTCAACTCGGAAAGCGCTTTCCCCCACCTTTTCCGTTGTCTTTAATATTCAAGAAAGAAGGGGGTGTGGGGGGGGCTTTTACCCGTTTCGTGTTTACGTCACCACCGGCTGATGTGTGTCATCAGTGGTTGATGGAATAGGAGGAGCAAACTCAGATTTGCGCTATACACACAGGGAGGAAGTGCTTCATTCCGCGTAATAAGTGTATTCGCATCGATCGACAATGGAATAAACCGGAGCAGATGTCTCTTAGAAGACAGAAGACGCTGAATAGGCGATTCAAGGAGCGCATCGCTATTCGGGTTTGAAATTTAACTTGTTATTTCTTGTAAGAAAGGGGCTGAGAAATATGCATGATATCCCCGAAAAAATTGTCGAATGAAGCACGAACTTTTATTATAGTTACAGTTCTTTTATAACAGTTTTTATTGAAACTTTAACTTTATGAAACCCTATATCACTTAGAACTGTAAAGGTTTCACTGTTTTTTAATAAAGAGCTTTATTTATATTTTTATTATTTAATGTACTTAAAAGTACATATCAGGCAAAAAGTTTGCTTGAGAATGGACGTTATAAGCAAATCAATAAACAATCTGACTACACATCTTTGATGCATTTCACGAAATGAATTACTTCTTGAAATCATAGTTTACGGCCTAAAAAGCTATAAAAAATTGTCGTACTTGAACAGTTAGTAGCCACTCAAAAATGTTATTTTTATTTATCTATTAATTTAAAATTTAAATGTAAATGTAAAGGACAAGAGGGTATTATGGAACACCATTTACATTTCCAACTATACAGGTTTTTGAATAAAATCTTCAAAACCATCATGAGTACATACTCTAACATATTGTAATGAACATATTGCAGTGAACATATTTTAATGGCATATTTACATATTGTAATGAAATGTCACTTATAAAGAAAACACTATTTATTTGTGTAAGAAAAATTTATTAAAAAAGAAAAGTTACAAATGGGGGTTAATATGAAGTAGTCGGATAATATGGAATAGGTGGTTTAAACCGTTGGAAATCTAATTATAAATCATAAAACATATTTATTTTCGACTATAAAACCATATTTGTAAGATAATGTTCATCTTTGCTTCGAGTCCATGTACAAAAGTCACAGATATAATCTTCATTCTCTGCTCTGGTACAATATGTTCATTGAATCAAAATTTTTCCCCGTTGATCTTGAATTTTCCTTTACAGAAAATGCAGTTAACGTCTTTGTTTTCCGGTTCTTTAGTTGATGGTACGAAATCCATTACACTATTGTCTAGTATTCCATAATACCCGACACTCCATCTAGGAAAATGAACCTTTTAAACTGGTGGGCAAAACACTGTCAGCTAAAAAACAACCACATTACAACAAACAACAATTCTTTCAGTTTACATTAGGCGTAACATCAATCTTCAAGTCACGTTAGAACTTTATTTTAACACCATAGATTAAAATGTTTGAAAACTAATCTGCAAAAACTCTTGAAAATCATAAAATACCCTTTGTTCTGCAGCTAGTGGTACGACAGCAACAAGCGGTTCACTCTCTCTACATTGTTACATTGGAATATTTCTTGAGTAATTCCTGATATTCCCATGTGACAGCAGCACCTAACACAGCCGAAAACTCAGTATTCCATATTTTTCGACTATTCCATAATACAATCCTCTCATTTAAAGTTGACTAACACCAACAACAGAAAAATGAACAACAAAATAAAGTAGAAATTCAGGAGGATCAAATCACCCACTTATTGACATCTGACGAATACAAGTTCTGTGTTGCTTATGACAGTCAAATCGGCCATTCATATTACCTGACTCGTGGAGTCATGACGCTTGGTATATACTGCTGTTAATATCTCAGAAATTGCTTTACAAGCATTCTACTCGCACTCTACCTACACTCATTGTCATGTTTTCCTATGCCACAGATCAAGCTTTTAGTTCGTATAATAGTTTTGACCTTGCACTTTCCCGCTTTGAACTCAGGTTCCTATTCCGAAATCCTGGTATATGTTTAGCCTTTTGTACCGTGAAATTTACTACAAAACTGTATAAATAAAATAAAGGAGAAGCCCCCTCCCCCCCCCAAAAAAAAGTAAAAGCAATTTGTATCATAAAATTTTGTATGACTGCAGAACCAGCAATTCATGTACCCTAGTAATTTCATTGCACGTATAATGAAATTTTACGGTAAGTCTGTAGAAGTAGCAGTATATAATGTGTAGAAATTTCGCAGTATTATTATGGAGACATGATAAAATTTACGGTAAAACTTTAGAATTAATAGTTTAGACACTGCAGAATTTTATTGGGAATGAAATATAATATCATTAATAGACCGCGGATTATATGCACTTAAAAAGTGACAAAATATGCATGTAAATATGCATCAAAAAATCTAAAAATATGCACTTAAAATCTAAAAATATGCACTAAAATATCTAAAAATAAGGACCAAATAACTGAAAAAATATTTACTTATTAACAGAAAATAAAAATGTATTTACTTGTAAAAGTATTTTCTATCTTACCTGGCAACTATGACACATTTTTTTCTCTTTGAAACTTCAAAAAATCATGAAAGACAGAATGAGAAATATTTATTCATAATCTTAGTGATATGAAATATGAATTAAAACTACTTTCAGTAATTTTTGTTGCAATGCACAGCTAAGTGTTTTTCTAAATTTTCAATAACAAGGCTTTATCTTTTATCATCTAAAATCATTTTATATACTGAAAATGCTCTTTCAACATCAACGAATGTCACTGGACAGTACTTATGATATTTCGCTTTGGATGGTTCTACTTTTTCCGGTAATTCACTCCCCTCACCATTAATAAAATTATTTATTTTATTCACTGCCAAAAATCCTGAATTTTTATTTAGAATAAAACAGTTTCTCACTGATTTCTTCTCCTAATGACTCTGGAATCTTACCAACGCATTCCTGTACTTTTACAACTTGACTCATTACATCACTCAGAAGCAGATTTTGATATTCTAATTTTGTGATGTCTGATGCTAAGAAGGAAAAATGTGTTTCTCCGATTATCGACAGACCTTTTCGGATGGACATATTGCTAAGCATTTCTTCCGCAATGAAAAAAGAAGAAGAATTGACGCTGTCCAAAGCATTAACTACATCTTTTATGGAGTTAGGTCTTGTCCATAATCCGAAATCCACGTCTTCATCAGGATTGGCATGCTTGATTTCATTCTAGTCATTTCTGAAATTTTAATATATAGGCTGACTTAATTTAAATTGTTGCAAATACACACGAAAAAAATTGAAAGCGTATATGCTATTTTGCTGGCAACCAGAGGTTGTATAAATTTTTCAAAGCGTGGGACTTAGAGTTAAAGAAAAAAATACTAAAAGGAAGGTTAAAAAAAGTTACAAATTCAAAGGTAAAGACATTGAAATATGCATCCAACAGAGAAAATGCATCATTTTATGCAAAATCATCAAAAACACCGTAAATATGCAATTGCATATGCAAATATGCGATTGCATATAATCCGCAATCTGATCATTAATATAATTTTACATTTTCAACATAAGTGATATAATGTTTTACGATAAGTTGCTGTTTGTTGAACGGATAAAAGCCGGTATCCCAGTTGCCAGTGAGTGTACCATCAATATGACAATGTTTTTTCCCCCTTATAAAAAAAATTCAGCCATGCATCACTGCGGTTGGGATTTCATAATAGCTAATAACGATAACAAGCATTTAAAACATTGTGCAAAAAAATGATGAAATGGTATCATATTTTGGCAGACGACTGCCAAATTTAAGCATTACTGTGCGTTTATACACGTATATGCCTATCTGAATATAGTTATAGAAATAATTTCTGATTAAAAATTTCTCGTACATGTACATATTAAAGGAAATTCTAAACAATTTTTCTTCCCAACTGAGCCACCGCCATCGAACAACATATTTTGGGTTCAAATGATTACTAAACGGTAAAACTGTACAAAACAGCTCAAAATAATAAGTTTAATGCTGTAAAAAAAGAGAAAATCAAAATGTAATTTTTATTTCCAATGCAGTAGGCACAAGACTTTATCCTTGGCCAACAAAAAACACAAAAAGGTACAGAAACACAGTATTAAATTGCAGCCAAAAGGTCTCTAGCTTCCCAATAACGAGAGGTTATAGGGGAGGCATGAAGCGCAGGGCACTTCAGAAGGTGTACCATCATTTAAATTTTATATTTATAAAATGTGCAGCTGCTTTTCAAAATATAATCTTATGATGGCAATCAAGACGTATTTTATTGCAAATAATGTTGTTGATAAAAACATTTGAAGTCATCTTCAGTAGGAAAAATAAAATAAGCTAAACTAAATGAGCTGACAAGCTATTTCAGTTTTTAAATAGTTTCGAGAAAAAAAAATTCGCTTTTCTATTCAAATATAATACAAATAATTCACTTATCAATACAAATATTCTCCGAAAAAAAGTGAAATTTTTCATCGGTTTAAAAATTAAATTACGTAAACAAAGTCATTTAAAGAAAAGATATGTTTTCCACGTAAAATGCAAATGACTATTAAATTTGTTGAGCGAAAGATCATCAAAGGAATGTATTCTAAAAAGGACATGAAATCTTTTTTTAATGTAAATTTCAAATTACGGAACGAATATGATTTATTTTTAAACACGATTTAAAAATAAAATGAATCTTTTTATTTATTCTTTAGATTTCTTTATCTTTTATTCAATCTTTTAAGCGTATATTTTTATTAATCTTTTTACGTTGCTGTTACAACATTCGTAATTAACTCAATTGTTCGAGAGAATGAAAAATAAATACTTTGGAATGTTTGTGTTTGCTATGAAAGATAGGGGTCATCGCTATCAGAAACGGGCCTGCTTGTGTATTTAGAAGAGTCATCCGAAGAGACCTACGAATGTTCACGTCCGTTTCTTATTCATTAGATTTGGCCTTTAGATGACGTATCGAAGTCCTGGAACCAATAAATGAGCGTCCACAGGCCTTCTTTGTATGACTCGTCGAAATGTATAAGCAGGCCCGCTCCTAAATAGCGAAACTCCGGAGTGAAGAGACAACGTTATTTCTTGTTTCTCAACCATCCTGAAAAATAGGCATACACTCATTGCCATAAAAATCGGTGGATCAAGAAAGAGTTGTCAGAGTGAAACGAAATTTTACGTAAGTACGACGTACGTGTAAGGAATGACTTACAAAGTGACGTGATCATTATAGCAGGAAAAATTATAAATAAATGGAGGTTTTAGTACTCTGTTGGATCACCTCTAGCACGAATACACGATGCGATCCGGACATAGAGGCATACATGTCTTTTAGGATGTCCTGAGGCATCTCGTTCCATAATTCCTGTAAATGCCCCTCTTATTTGACCCCAACTCGTAAGCTGTCCAACTTGCCGTCTCATCTGTGCATGTTGTATGATGTGAGGGTCTTCCCGACTATTGGTGTGCCAAGGGCGTTCTGAGTTCAACAGGACTCCTTCGTCGGGTAATCACCATGTTAGCGGTGTCCCTCTTGTCGAGTAGTCTGAACAACCTACACAACGACTTACTCAACGACTTACCCTACGACTTTGAAAGTGTACCATCAAAACTGCCTACGCGGCAGGCTACTCTCCCAGCTGACAACCTAGGTTTCATTTCGATTATTCTTCCTCTCTCGGACTCTTAACATCTTCTTTGATGGCAGCGTAATGACAACTTGATTTAAAAGCATTCTTTTGCAAAAGATTAAATACACCCAAATAAACTCTCTTATATCTATTTCATGCTCTACAGGGAATAAAGTTCAAAGTGGCATTACACAATGCTCAATCACGCTTCATTTCTAATCATTTGCATATCTGTCTGACAAGTATCTTCATGCCAAGTTTCGTTACGACTTCACTATACTTCTTGGTGAGCACTTTTTTTGGCAATGAGTGTAATTTAAATGTTTATCGAAGACCAGCACAAAAACGCCCTTGTTGGGGTTTGTATAACGCATGATAGAAGGCAGTAGACGGGTGATAAAGGGTAATGAATTTTTTTCAAAATACGCCTTTGTACATATGTTGTATAAATCTACCATTCATTTTTAATTAATCAACTTTAAAAAGTTTGACCTATGGTCTGGGATTTGTACTGCCTGAGCCCTGCAGTCTTTTATAAGAGAAGAAATGTTACGAGTTTTGGGAATTACTTTTTCGCTCAAGTTAAAATCAGCCCGAACTAGTGTCTATAAGTTAAATAATCCAACCTTTCCCTTTTGTTGCATGTAAATTGGTTAATCAGGAAGTGTAAATTTTGGAAATTTTCTTTCTATAATAGTACAATTGGTCGATATTTTGTTAAATATGGAACATATCTCCAAGCTGGCTATACTTTAGGAAACATAGTTAAGAAACTAGCAACCAAAATGTGCTTTCTCACATTTGTCAAATTTTCGAAAAACCAAGAAAAACTTTTCTGGCACTGTCGGAATAGGAACATAATTTTAATTTTTTAAGCTTTGTTTAGACTCAATTTTTAGATAGAACAAGAAAATAATTAATAAATATAGTAAGTTTTATAGAAGTGGCATAGTCAAATATGGAGAAAACCCTTTTTGACTGAACATTTTGAACAGCAGATCAAAAAATGGCTAAAATTGCTTTTAAGATAGATTTTGTTTTTTAAGGCTAACAAAATTAATAATAGAAAAATGATGAAGCTATATTAATCTTTTATTGATCTAATTCCAAAAAATACAACCTGCAAACAAAGTGACTAAAATTGTTAGTTTTAAACCATGATTTTTTTTTCAACTAATCATCAATATAGATGGTAAATAACCTTTCATTAATTTTCTTTCAACTAAAGGCTCAATATCATCTTTTGGAATATTTTTATCGAACTCTTAAGCTATTCGTGCAGCTATTTCGTTCTCCAAACAATTCCACTATTCCTCTTCGTTTCAATCGACTTCTGGTTGAGAGGCTTCTACAGCTTAATGTACCAGTAGAGAAATTCCGACTGATCTGAAGCCCTGTCATTACCAAAAAAGAGAAAAAATAGTTTTCTCAAGTGGTTTTTTTTCCACTAGTAATAGAATGTGTCAGCGAAATTTGCGGCATGTTCATAGCACTAACTATGCAGCCCTGGTAACATGACATGGAGCAATCTTATAGACTGGATGAAGAAAGCTGCTTTTACTCAGGACGAGATGATGGAAAAAGCCCTTTTTGCACGAAAAATGTTTTCCAACAGGATTTAAAGTTCCTTTCAGGTCATGAACTCTTTTACCATCAAATTACTCTCAACGAGACAATAAAAATAATACGTCAAATTCACTTTCGAAAAAAAATGTGAGAAAACCTGCTTCTTAGTTGCTTAGTTTAACGCTATATTTTGTGATATATCGTCAAAAGTTGCCAAACTTAACGATTTTTGGCACAGTTTTAAGGGAAGCACCGACCGTCATTGGAAAATTAGCTAATTGTATAGTACTATATAACGAACCGCGGTATATGTGTGCGTTACAAAACATTTTTTCCTGTTTTAATCTCGTACCTCAAAAGATCTCCTCTAAAATTGTTACAATCATATTATGGCTCTTTTTTAGCTTTATTGTTTCATTGCATCCACTGCGATGTGGGCTCTATCAAAGTGTAATGAACCAAAAGAGTAAATATATGGCATTACGATGATCAGTGGGTGTTGCTAGCACAATCAGCTACAAACTTGTTTTGACTTATAGAATATATTTTGGTATCTTTAAAAACCTGTTTTAGTTAGAGTAACAGATAATAAATAAATGAAGAAAATCTGAAACCCTCTCAGATTTTAAATACGCACCATATATTAAAAGCGTATCATAATTTATGCGTCGTCCCTATTTTCTTCCTTATTCCATAAGGTTGGAATGTGTATCTTTATTCATGAGTGAGCAGTATTTTTTTTTCCTTGTTTTATAAAACCCATCTTTGGAATCGAAATCTATCTTAAAATCGCCTACTAAAATTATTTTACAATCTTGCCAAGTATATTCCAACTATACTTCACCGTTTTAAATATTGTTTCGAATGTGCATCATAATCCATGAGTGTGCCGTATTTGTCTTTCTGGGTTGATTTCTACTTTAACACCCCAACTCTCGCCAAGGTGGCGATCATTAAACAAACACAGTAACTATGACGGTTTTTTGTATTTATGTTGCAATCGTAATTTAGAATTAAAATGGCAATTTGGAACTACCTGTAAGTACAACCTTCCCTTACATTTTTATTTATTTTGGGTTGCCAATTAATGTAGTTTTAATAATTAAGTGTCTCCAAATTCCTTAACTAGTGCGTTTATCACTAATTTGTTCACTTTAGTTTTCATGTAGTTGTTTAGGGAGCGTTGAAACTTGTGCATAACTCCTAGAGATCTATGACTTCAAAGCTCGCCTAAGTGCGGGGAATTTTTAGGTTGGCGAAAGTAGGGGCGTTAAATAAGAATCAACTCTTTCTTGAACCATAAAACACATCTTTGGAATCCAAATTTATCTTAAAATCGCCTACTGATACTGTTTTAGAATCTTCGCCAGGCATATTCGAACTATAGGCATATTCCAACTATATCTCGTAGACATTTTAAATACTGTTTGGAATGAGCATCATAATCCACGAGTGTATCGTGTTTTCCTTCTTTGTTCCATAAAACACTTCTTCGGAATAGAAATCTATATTAAAATCGCCTACCAAAACTGTTTAACAATTTTCGCCAGGCATAGTCGAACTACACTTCACCTTTATAAATACCATTTGGAAAGTGTATCATAATCTATGATGTGTACCGTATTTGTCTTCACTGTTCTATAAAACACTTCTTCGGAATTAAAATCTATATTTAAATCTCCTACTAAAACTATTTTACAATATTCGCCAGGCGTTTCCTAACTTCAAAATATCTTTATAATAAATTGTCGCGTTTTGGCACCGAGTTTAGCGATCATTTTTCAAAAATTGCAAACGTTGTGCGACTTTCAACATTTTATTAACACCTCCCCCCCCCCTCCAAGTTATGTGGCAAACACATTTGAAAAGTGACTCGACGCGCTAATTGTAGGAAAAAGTGTCTACACAAAAAACCTGGGAGAAATTAATAGCACTCTGGTGCTAATAAAAACTCTAAAATTAATGTTGTGTTAAAAGAAAGTCTAAAATCTTTATTATAAACAAGCACGAATGTAACAAACTCGACCCGTTATACAGTTTTTATTGCTGCTATTTGTAAGTATATTATAGAGTTTTCCAATTTCTATTTTGAAAAAAAATTAATAGCTCTATAAAAAAGCAATACCACGCGCAATGATAAAAATTTCAATTTGTTGTTGAATATTATTTTACCTTTTAAGAATGTGTAATAATATTTAAACGGAAAGTATAAACTTAAAAATTTATCATAATTTTTGCATATTTATTTCGAACGAATTAAAACTGTCACTATATTTTCAGGAATGGTTTTGAAATGAAACACATGCAAATTTCGATGTTTCTCATTGAGATATTGCGAGTTACTTAAAACACATTCAGATTTGCATAACCATAAGGCTATTTTGATCCTTAAAATATATAAATATATATAAATATTCATTCATTCAATTTGCAACTAAAAATTTTATTTGCTTTAAAATTCTGCGTTTCTTTGTTGAAATAAAAATGTAAAATTCAAACTTTAGAATCTAGATTTAAATGGCTTGTGGCATCATTTTAATTTTCTATTTCGATCATGTTTCTTAACAATAATCAGGAGTACTGTTTCGAAATTTAATTTATCTTTCCTAAATTCATTTGACAGAAAATTCATCAGTTTATTGTGCTGAGTTCATTTCAGAAGCTCATATATTGGCTTTAGTGGAAAAGTAATAAATTCATTTAATCACATGATATTGATTTATTCAGGTTTTGATGAAAGAACTGAACATATGTCAACATCGAATAAAATGTTTTTACGAAATTTATTCTGCAATGCATTCTTTTGTTAAAGCAATTATTTTCTTTTACCATTCACAAGCTAAACTGAATTTTATTGAAAATACCTTCATCAATAAATTCTCTATCACAAAATCAAAAAAGTTTTTTCTTCCTGGCGAATTTTATTTTTCAGTTGTACATAAGGGTAAGGAAAATTAAATTTCTTGGGAAAACATTCCAACGCAGTCTAATTTAATACAGGTATCTTTAATTTTCTTGATCGCTTTTATAAACATTCAACATTTTTAATTCTTCTTCGCTTTTATTCATCATTTTTCCTTCTAAAAAAGTATAATCTTTCTTACGTTTTCATATCGAATAAGCAGAAGCATTGGAGATTGCAGGTTTGTGCTCAAAAAGGTCCAATAAAGAATTATCACTGGCAGTTTTTCAGTTGCAATAAAAATAAGGTCACGCATTTTATTAACTTTGAAAAATAAAAAGAAATTGATTATAAATTATATATTATCGCAAGTTACAGTTAACATCACTATATTTTCAAAGTCGTAATCACGGTTTTAAGTTGCATGCAGGTGCGATATTAACGTCTTTTTTGTGCCACGAATTTCAAACTGCATTAGAAGTTGAATTCCGCCTGTACAAAAGTTTACGCCATGTGTGAAATACTTTCGCATTCTTTGAGATAATTTTTCTTAGGTTTTCTGGTTGAAGACTTGGAAATTCGAGTTATAAAATTACCGACAAGAATCATCTCTGGAAATTTTTCAGTTGTAATAAAGAGAAGATATAACATTTATTATAGTGACTGTTATTTTTGTGTCAAAAATTTCAAACCACATTAGTGGTCGAATTCATTTGACGCAAAGATTTCATCATGATTGAAATACTTTCACATTTTATAAGACTTCGGCTAACAGAGAAACGTTTCCCATATTGACAGTAAGAGAGACAATTTCACAAATAAAATCATAATCGTTTCATGGTAGTTGTACAAACCCAACAGCTTTATCACTTAAAAGTATTGGGCTCGCCTTAAAAACTTATATTTAAACAAAAGTTTGTTTATTTCTTTCCGTGATAAATAAAACTAAAGTTTCAACTAACTGAAATTAGAAAATAGTTAAATGTCCAACATGATGAACTCTTTAGTCTGTGTTGCGTTATCTCAAAATAAAGATGAGTGGATTTTAAAAATCCTCAAATGCTAACAAGCAGTCATAACAGATGATTTCGTCACAAAGCTATTTAACCTGTAAAGGAATGAATATCTTACAAAGAAAAATTAGTAAATCTCGATTCTCGGTTTAATTTAATACAGAGAATGACGAAATGACACCTTACTAGATCTTAAACCTATCTACTTTTCATAATATTTCTATATATTGGTTTTACTATCTTATTTCTACTGTTCAAAGCCTGACTACATAATTTCATACTATCAAAATTTCCTTTACAGAGCTTCCGAGCGTGAATGAATTCATTATTATTTCATGTTCCTTAAATAATTAAATGTGTTTCTATAAGCAAAAACTTGATTACAGGAAATACCGATAATTGTTATTTTTTTCCCTTTAATTTGAGCACAATGGCATTCAACTCATGAATATTTAAACTGATCATCGTGATCACTTTTAAGTAAATTTCATGTGGAGTTAAAATTAGAATAAACTAAATTGAAATTCAAAGTGCCATATGATCTTATGCTTGCGTGCATAATTGCTATTCTTTTTAATCGTGAAAAACATTAAAATTCAGTATTTCTACAAATAACATTTCTTTAGAAGTGTATTACTACCATACAAGCTTAAAATAAATGTTTTTATTGGCGGAAAATTGGATATTTTTCTCTTGTTTACAAAAAAAAAGTTTTTATGTAAATACTGAATGATTTTAGTTTTATTTCTAATTTTCGCATTTTTTAATTCTTTGGAAAATAATAGTAGATTCTTTTGATAAATCTGTGCTTTAAAGTTCCAAAATCACAAAATTAAATATACTCCTATTTTCAAGTCACGAACCTAAACAAACACATAGTTTTAAAAAACAAATACGTGCTTCCAATTTTAGATGAGTTTTATAGTTAGCCTTTTTTTAACCCGAAAAGGGTATATTCAATTAAAATGGAGTCTTCAATTTTTAAAGTTCATGAGATTTTTTTTTTCTTTGGCTTGTTTTGTATTTTTTAATGAAGGCACAAACAAGAAAACTACATTATGCAAAATGCCTGAATGAAACAAGCTGAAACTGTATTTAAAAGCTAAAATGTTGCTTATTTTGAAATTTATAGCTTTCCAGCATTAAAGGAATAAATTTTCTGACACACATGCAATAAAAACACTTTTTGTACTAAAATAACCGCGTAAACTTATTTTTACATTTCGGCTGTTACTTATTATACATTAGGATATGGTCAGGTAAAATTAATAGGTATTTCCTTTTTTCTAAAATATAAAATTATTGTTTTTAAATTACACTGCTGGCCATCGTAAATGCAACACCCTGAAGGAAGCATGCAAATAATATGAAATTTACAACATGCATTAGCTGAGGTGAGATATGCAAATGATTAGAATTTCAGCGCAGACGCACATCAAGCGCGCCTGTGGCGCCACCTCAAAGCGCTATTTAAGGCTTGGAGATTTCGACGGTTTCAAGTACAGCAATTGTGTTTTTCTTGCTTTTTTTTCAAAAAAACGATAAATTATGCTTCGTAGGAAACAACGATCATCTTTTGATCAAGTATCCGAGTTTGACAGAGGAAGGATAGTGGCATACCGAGATTGTGGGTTATCTTTCAGGGAAATCGGTCGTCGTATTGGACGAAACCAAACAACTGTGATGCGGATATGTGATCGTTGGGTGCAGGAGGGTACGACGGACAGACGTGATCGACCGCATCGACCTCAGTGCACCACGTCACGTGATGACAGGCAGATTGTACGCATGGCAGTGACGGACCGCTCAGTCACATCACGAACCATATCACAGCAGATTCAGTCTGTAACGCATCATCCAGTGTCTGCGCGTACCATTCGACGTCGTTTACAGCAGAATGGTCTGTCCGCAAGACGTCCGTTGCTTTGTCTACCTCTGACGCGGAACCACAGACGTCTCCGCCGCCAATGGTGCGATGAAAGAAGGATGTGGACGACAGAATGGAATGAAATTCTCTTTACTGACGAGTCACGCTTCTGTATGCAACACCACGACGGTCGGATTCGAGTCTGGAGACACCGTGGAGAGAGGATGCTGAACAGCTGCATTATGCACCGTCACACTGGTCCTGCACCGGGTATTATGGTATGGGGCGGTATCGGATATCTCTCTCGCACTCCTCTAGTACGCATTGCCGGTACTTTAACCAGCCAGCGCTACATCTCCGAGGTGTTGGAGCCAGTTGTCCTTTCTTACCTTCAGGGCTTGCCAACAGCCATATTTCAGCAGGATAATGCACGGCCACACGTGGCACGCATTGTCCAAGGGTTCTTCGTCAATCACCAGATTGAATTGCTTCCCTGGCCGGCGCGCTCTCCGGATCTTTCGCCGATAGAAAACATGTGGTCCATGGTTGCTCAACGACTGACCCAGAGTTCATCCCCAGCTGTCACACCAGATCAACTTTGGCAACGTGTGGAAGCTGCTTGGTCTGCTGTACCCCAAGAACACATTCAAAGTCTCTTTGAATCAATGCCGAGGCGTGTGGCAGCTGTGATCTCCAACAACGGCGGCTACTCTGGGTACTGATTTTGGCAGGAACCACGCTTCATAGAATGCTGTAAATTTAATCATTTGTTACTTGGTCAACATGTTATCTACACAATAAATTTTGTTGTGATATCTCTTGTTTTTCTTGGTGTTGCAATTTGGGTGGCCAGCAGTGTATATTTCTTTTTAGCCTATTTTTTCAGACATTAGTTGGCAAGAGTACTCATTAAAAGTTTATTAGTTGCTTTTGAAAACAAAATTTTAGGTTTTGGGCTGCTGAGTTAATCCACATTCATTTCTTGTGTACCCAAAAATCTTTCAAAACACATTCCTGAAAAGTTGAGAAGTTCTTTTATTACTTTCAATGTACAAAATGCCTAAAGAACTTATTATCAGAAAAAATAAGAATTTTTAAAAATAATTTTCTTTCTATTTATGTTTTAATGTAGTACAGTAAAATAGGTATACAGTTAGATTTAGCTAATATTATGTTTCCAAATGCTCCTAATAAACTTTTAATGAGAATAAATGTTGTCTGCTAATGTCAAAAAATTTAGGGTAAGAAAATCATTTTATTTAATTTCATTTTTGATCTAAAAGAAACGCTACTCATTTTACCCCCATCTAACCCTACTGATTGCAGACATTAGAATAAGTTACAAAATACATAAAAACCATTTAATTTTCATACTCATTTTCGATAGTCATCAATTATTGCTTAGGAACAATTACCACAATCAAAACCTATTCACATAAAAGCATCAAATAAAACTTTCTGGAATATATTATTTTGACTCAAAGCCGCAGTTTTCGAAATATGAAGATGCACATTCCTTTTGCATCTTGTGCGAAACATAAAGCCCGATCCTATTCTCCAGTCTGCTAAACCGAAAACAAATATTCTCCCCGGAGAGATTCTGTGTCATATCTCAAATGCATCGGTTTAAAATTTCCTGACATTTTGCGATCGAAAAGAGCAATTACGAAACCGTAGCCGATATCTTAAAAGATTAGGATGTCTTCTGCATTCATTATTTTTCGAAATAAGACTTCTAGAGAACTAAATGGTGATTTTGAAAGGTTGCGCAAGTTATTAACTTTCTGATGAATTTGACATTTTAGAAAGCAAAAGCAAACGAAAGTATTAAAGTTCAAGAGGTATTTTACAGTAATGATGAGCTAAAGAGATGCAAAATGGTGCAATAATTGCTTGATGTTTGTAAGTTTCAGAAAAGTTAATAGAGTATTATTATTTTAAATTGTTTGTCTGGTTGTCTGCTGCATCATTCATCTGTTCACGCTGCTAACGTTCTAGTTAATGTAAATCTATACTCGGGTTGCTGAGAAATTTATATTGGTTGTTGATGTTTACTATTTACAATTTTCTGTTAAAATTGATAAGTAGTGCTATTACAGAAGCACACAAAAGTATACAATTACATTACGTTGTATTGAAAGCCATTGATAGAAGGGCGTTTCATTATGTTATTGTACTGGAAAGGAAACAAACTTCATTTATAGCAGTTTTATAGAAGTATGCATTTAGGTATTGCATTTTAAAGGTCAGAAGAATTTCGAAACATGACAACCTAGGGATAGCAAGTGTTTGCAGTGCGATTTACTTGTGTTATGTTTTTTTTTTTTTTTTTAAACAAAACAAAATCAATACATACTTGTAAAGTTAATAACAGCGGTGTTTCCATCGAAAGAAAAGGGGACGGAGCATTAATTGTTCTTATACGTAGGGACACAATAAAACACCATTTTTTGACGGCTTATAGTCAGTAATTTTTCGAAGGACGTTTTAATAGCCTTGTTATACTAAAAAAATAATAAGTAAACTACGCGTAGTATGTATACATAGGCACTAGAGATGAGTTCGGGCTCATTTTTTGAAGCCCGAGCCCGAAGACTTTTAATCCGAGCCCGCCCGAGCCCGAAATTTCAGCTAAAGATAAATAAAATTCAATAAAATTCAAAGAAGTATTTCTTTGATAGAACACAATGAATTTTGCCGTTTGTGCAAATTAAAGACAAATATAGTTGCACATTTTTAATGCACTTTCTAATTCTTTATATCTATGTTTATGGATTAATGCCCGATCTCATGACTAACTAAGCAATATAAGCCGCCGTTCTGAAATACCCAAAGAGCTTTACGCGCCTTCTAGGCACCCGTGCCGCTATTTTTTTTTAAGTACTTTTATTTTCCATATGAATCAATTTTTAAAAATCTGTTTCAAGAAGTATGTTCAATAAAATAGAAATTTTTCACGAGCCCTAGCCCGCCCGAGCCCGAATGCAATTGTGAATTACAGAGCCCGAGTCCGGTTCGGGCTCGGGCTCGGGCTTTCGGGCTTGGGCTGAGCCCGTCTCATCTCTAATAGGCACCACTTTCACAGTTAATATGAAAACTTGGGACTCTCCTATACTACTCTCAAACTTTATCATTAAGCATATTACATTAAATAAATTTTAATTGCCAAGATATGTAGATGTATTGCCGTGATATGTGGGCGTCAGTTAGGAAATTTCACATCTCTGAATAGATTCGATGTCTTTGGATAACTATTTTCGAAATATACTGTATTTTAAAAAACAATAACTTAAAACTTTGTAAAATAAGGCACGTAAAGTTGTACAAAATATCCACTCTTCTTTATTAGTAAAAAAAGTTCCACCGTCCATACGAGTAGAAAAGGTAGGACTGAAATAAACAACAGCGGCAGTTGCCATTTGGAAGAAGTAAAAAGTAAGATGCCACAAAATAAAAGATGTACGAAGAGGAAAGAGAAGGAAGAAAGAAATGGCAAAAAAAGGTTGGTAGGTTAAAGTTAAATAAAATATTAAACAAATAAAATGAAATAATGACATGAACAAAAAGTACAGAAAAATAAAATAATAATAATAATGAGTAATGAACCGAAATGGAACAGTAAAAGATTTAAACAACGCAGTTTTCTTAGCAAGAAGCACACAACACATCATTCATTTTTTGTAATTAAATATACAGTAGAACGCATACACACACGAAAATTCAGTATTTTTTAAGTAGGGAAAAAAAAGGAGGTAAGTAGAGATTTTCAAAAAGTATTCCTAAACCGAATGAATAAAACGAATGGAACAACCGTCGTTCACAAAACACTTCGAGTGCTTTGAGTGCAAGAAGTCGCGAAAAGATGAAGACTGAGAAGAGAACAAAATCTTAGCTTTAGAAAATTAAAATCGGTAATTAGAATTAAAAGTGCAATTCCACAACATTCGCTCTAGAAGACTTGGAAAGCTCCTCCTTAGAAGCCTATCTCTCATGCTTTTCGAGCCTAAATCGGAGAGCTCTTTCTGTCTGACTAATGTAGCTCAAATCACGAGATTCAGAAAGAGTAAACACCCTAACAGTTCTGAGTACAAGTAGGACCTTGAGAGAAAAGAATTTATGTTATTCATAGGTTTAAAGATGATATTGAAACCGAAATGTTTGAGATTGTTAGAATTCTAATTTCAATTTTTCAATTTTAGTTTTCAATTTTTTGAACTTAAGATGACCTTTGTCCATCTTGACTTCTTGGAAGGTTTTCGCATTATTTAGAATTTTAAGCGTCTTGGGAACGACGGTTCTTCCATACCTTTTTTTTTTTCAGTCTGCTTGGAAACAGCTGTTACAAGTCTCTACTTTCTTCCTCTTTTTTCCTTTTTTTTGTGTGTGTTACTGTTTTAAATATTTTGTAACATAATAATTGTATGCATAAAAAGAGTTGCTCTGCTTCGTTGTTTAAAAACAATACTGTGTTGTTTACGTCTTTGTTCTTTTATTGTTCCATTTCTCCATTTCACTTGTTTTATTAGTGTTGTTGTTGTTAACGAATTATTTTATATTTCAGTATTTTTATTCATTGCACTATTTTATTCCTTTAATTATTCATTTAATTTTATTTATTAAACTATATATACACACACAATCCTGTTTTTTCTATCTCCTTCTCACCTCCCTCCTCCTCCTTCTTCGTTCTTTTATTGTCTATGGTTTTTTATTTTTCCCTTCTTTCAAATGGGAACTACCTCTGCTGTTTATTTCAGCTCTGCCCTTTCTACTCGTATGGATGGTGGAATGTTTTTACAGCTGAAGAAGGGTGGATCATTCGTACCACAAGATATCGTCGATAAGTACCTTTTCAGGTGTGTTATTTTACAAAGTTTTAATTATTTTTACCTTTTATTAACATCAGTTTTTGTTAAGTATTCTTATTACACTGTACAAAAACTGCATTACATCGATACATTTTATTTAAAATATTATTGTAATTCTTTGAATATTCAAAAATAAAAATAAAAACAAAGTGTTACTATTATAAATCTCTGATGAAAAAAACTGCTTATTTTAGTATAAATTTTAAGAGACAGGCGACGTAAAAACAAAGGAGCTAATATTGGCTTCATGATTTCCAAAGTAGATACAATAATCAGCTTAACTATTTCTAAAAGTTGTTTTAAAGTCAAAGTTTTGTTAAGGATTGCAGAAAACAAAGATTTAAAAAGATATGTACGAAGAGGATGTACAAATTAAGATTTAAAAAGATTAAAATTTAATCAAGCTTACATTTATTTTTTAACATAAGTGTTTGGTGACAGAAAATCGAGAGAAAATGTAAGTTTATTTTATCTTTAAAGTGAAAAAAAGTAAAAGTAGAGGGTTTCTAAAATTATTTTTAAAAATTCAATACTACACGACAGAACTTACAAATTAAGAAAAAGAACTTGCAAATTTTGATCATAATAGTAGCAATAATATGTTATTTTAATTATAAAACTTACTAGTTTTCGACTGTTTTCTGTTGTTGTTTTTCTTTTGCTTTTGTTAGTTGTCAGTAATGATTAGTTGTCAAAAGTACTTTGGGTGTATGTGATAAATTTTGCCTATATTATTATACTTAATCTATATCTCAACTAATAAACAAACAAGATATGGAGACGGACTAAAGTCTCGAATGACCATAGAGGAGGCGATAGCCAGAGGGGGTGCGTGTTCAATTTTTAGAGGGCCCCAGTGGGAGGAAATTCGACTGGGAGGAGCCCGGAGTCCGACATTAGCCCTAATTTTGAACCAATTCCAGAGGAGGGACCAACCCGCAGAAATCGGCACCCCCAGAGGTAACGTTAAACCGAGAGGACATTGGATCCACGACAGATTTTACGTGAACCAGCTCCCATTAGCGTCCACGGTCCCACAGCAGTCGAGGGTTATGGGAACGGAGTTTAGCACCCACACCACTGCAGAACATGCAATAGTGTAGTTATTAAAGGGGTTCTGGTTCGAATAAAATCTGTTTGATTCGGGCAATTCAGAAAAAAAAAGGGGGGAGGGTATTAATGCACCTCAAAAACATAACGAAATACTTTCAACAAAAGTGTAAAAGTATTATTAGACTTGTTTTTTATTGATATTTTTAAAAAATTATTAATTTTTAAGCTCCGCATTTTTTACATTAAAATATACTCAAAAAATTTAAAGAGTAAACGAAACACATGACTAATTTTAAATTCATCTGTAAACTATCTAACTTTTCTGAAAATTACTTCAAAAGTCTTGCTTCAAAGTCTTGCGTCAAATGCTTTGGAAGCTTTCTTCCAAAGATTGCTACAATTTTTCTTAACTACAAATATGACATTCCCTTAAATCTAAGGTATTATATTCCAAGGCTAGTGCGTAGTAATATATGTAAGGGGTGGCTAACCTTGCTTGATGTAAGAGCCATAAGTAATGGTAAAGTAAATAAAAAATTTTGTAAAAACACACATAAGATGTTAGAGGTAAGTATGGATAAGTAATGGATTTCAGATGTTCCAGTACTGAAGGAAATAAATTTAAAAACAAAATGAAAAGAAAATCAGGATTTGGAACGAGGAACTCAATATATTTTTATTTTGCTTATTTTTTTCATAAAACCTAGCATGAAAAATTTATGTAGTCTGCACAAAAGTAATATTAATCTTTATTTTTTATGCACTGGCGAGTCCAATGCTGGTTAAAAATCACTTCGAAATTGAAACACGAAAGTTAAAATAGTTGTTTTACTGAGCTTTAAAAATTCGTTCTGGTTCAAAATATTCTAAAATTATAGATGGAGCGAAATGACAAATTTCGATGCTTCGTATAATTATAAAACTGTATTGTTGTTTTCCCGCATTAATGTGTGCTGCTGAAAAGAAAGTTGTACAGGCATTATTGCAAATGAAATGAGTATGTGACCTCTTGATCTTGGCGACAAACTTAGAGACTTTGCTGGTCAAAAGAAAGTTCTCAAAAGCAGTGGAATTTCGGCTGTATCTAAATTAGGAAAGAAGTTAGGAGAAACATCCAGAAATAGGATGTCAAGTCCTATGTTACGTTCTGTCCTGCTTGGAAGTCTATAAATAGGGAGCCACTTTCGCTGTCGAGATCCGTGTAATAGACTATGTATAGAGAGCAGAGCTATACGAATGACATTGCAATTTTAATAGTGTTACTGCTGTGATTGTTGATGATTTGCTGTTGAACGTGTACTAAATTCTGTTTCTGTTGTGAGATATTAGTGCTTTGATTCCTCGAAAAATGTGTTATATTCGCTTTCCGAGCTTTTTGGACTATTTTAACGAACTCCCATTGTGTAATTTTCACAACATTAGTGTCAAGAAGTCTGTGTGAGTTCCCTTGACCAGAGGAGCCATGGAAGGGAAATTCGAACAGCTGTTGGCCATCATGGCACAGATGAGTTCCGGACAAGAGAGAATAGAAAACAAGATGTGTTCCGGGCAGAAGAGAATAGGAAAACAAAAATGGTAAGTCACTGGAGTCGGAATGGCTCAACATGCCAGTGAACATCTACAAAAACCTAACTGACTGTCTTCGTTCTGAAAAAAGTGGTTATTCTGATTTTTGACCGGCAATCACATTAATTTGACTGGACTGTGTGTGTATATATATAATCTTCTATTACAGTTTGATTTCTAGCTTTAACGGATTCCAAAATCTATTTACACATTTCCCAAGGAATAGAATGATATTACTTAAAATGAAGGAAGCAATTTATTTCAAGCGATACGGTGGAAGCTACCTGCAAGTCAATCTCAGAAATAATTCCTCTTTACTTATAGCTCTATCCAAACTTTTATCTCTATTCTCATAATGAACAAAATGTAAGAGAAGCAAAACATATGAATCATGATGAACATATCGCCTTTTACTTCCTCAACCCCAAAACCCATCTCACATCCTTTAATAGAATTTCAAAATCCGATATACATATTTTACTGAGAAAATATTCCCATGAATGGGCAGGAGTCAGTCAATCTGCATTCCCGGAAGGAAACGTTATTGAAATTCGATACGTTTAATTTGGAAACAAATTCGTACAAAACTGTGAAACGGTCAGATAAAAAAAGATTTGGGTAATTACTTCTTTGTTTAATTTTACTTTAGTTTCTTTTTAAGCTACATATCATTTTCGAAATACAGTTGTTTTTTTTTTAGAATGTATTTCGCGATTGTCGAAACATTTAATGTTAATTTGCTCTTAACTGTATAGGCCGGGTTATTGTGAAATACTTATATGATTTGGAAATAATAAATTTTCGAAGTTTGAACATCGCATGAATGATAAAGAATAAACAAGTAAAATTAGATTATTCTTAGTGATGCAAAATCTCAATGACTGTAGAATAATTTCACTTTATGTGCTATAGTCTGAACTTAAATTAAATTAGATTTTTTTGTGCATTTCTTGACGTACGAAATGTGAAAATTTTACTTAAACAAGAAAGGTAAAAATCATGCCAAAAGCATAAGATCACAAGGGCCAGTTTAACCGAATATTGCTATTCACTAAAAACAAAATTCGGATAAAAAACTCACAAAAATACATTTAATTGAATTACATTCCGCTCCAAACACAATCTTTAGCAATTTCCATATGAGACAATAATATATATGAGCGATACATTTATCAGTTTCATATTTACATATTAAAACATACAATCAGACGGATAGCTATCGAAATAAAACACTCTTACTATAATAAATATAACAGCTACGCAAAATATTTGAATTATTTTGTGGTTACTCTGTTGAATATCTACCAATTTTATAGGACTATAATATATATACTATAAGTTTAGAGTCAATTCTAGTATACATATAGCACAGAGCGCTGAGTTAAGACACGCGGAGAGTCAAACGGAAGTCATAAACACTTAGTAAATATCCTGTAAATATTTATTTAAGTATAGTTCTATCATATAAATAGAATTAAATCTGTATAATGCACTTCCAACAGCTACTGCCAGTAAAACGCAAAATATTTGAATTATTTTGTGGTTACTCTGTTGAATATCTACCAATTTTATAGGAGCAACTTTTGGCAGAAGCATGCTGCTGTAATCCTCAACTCTGTACATTAATTTTGGCTTATTTGTATGTAAACAGCGCAATCGAATCTATTCATAGCGCTAAATCACGGTTCATAGACAGTAGTTGTTGGGAATTTGATTTTTCAATGGTGCATTTCCAACAAATATCTTCTACGGGCCAGGATGTATGGAAATTATTTTGTATGCCACTATAAAATAAGTAATTTGTTCACCATTCAATACCATAACTAATTTTGTTTTGCTTAGTCTATATTAATGCCCTTAGTCTATATTAATTATCTTATTAATATAATAATATTATATTAATAAGAAGAATTATACACGCTTAATATAATTCTTCTCCTAGAACTTTCAAATTGAAATTAAGTCTTGTGCTTCTGTAAAAGAACTATAAAAGTTATTACATTTTCAATGGGTAACATAAGAACAGATTGTGTTAGTAACATATATCATACGGTTGAAGCATATTTAGTTAATCAAATCGAATACTTATAAGCCGAAAAACCTAAATAATAAACATTAAACAATCTTTAAGCTTGTTTAAAAAGCTATATTTACGGCCTTTAAAGAATTGATAAAAAATATTTTAGAAAGAAAATTTTAAAATATTTTCTGATGTATGGAAGGTACCTACTTCAATTTTTCCACTTATTTGTTCATCTTGGTTTAGATTGTTAAATTGTCATTTGTTTATTCTCTTAAATTAATTTAAACTGGTTAAAATTAATTTAATACTGGTAAACATAAATATTACGAAATTAAAGAAACAGTTTTTTAACGGGCTTACAAAAAATTAAATTATTTTTTCATCAAATTATACTATTGGGTTGAAAATGAAGTAATTTCGTTTTTCCGTATGTCAATATTTCGCCTGGCAAAACTACTGAAGATAATAATACGAAATTTGGCATGTACTTGAGTTCCTTAACATAGGTACTTGACCAGAGTGCATTTTCTAAAATTCGTAACCTTAGGGTGGGGGGCCAAAAAGTTCTTTTCACATACCCCTCGTGATTTCAAAGAAAAACAGAGATACCCGTGAAATTCTTGCGGTAAAATACAGCAGACACGAATACCTAAAAATCAATTTTAAGACATTTTGAATATTGTCCTCCAAGCAGGATAGATGCGAAAAAAGGGCAAGGGTGGCCATCTTTCATGGACGAAAAAAAAATATTACCAGTAAAATTCTTGCTTTAAAATGTGAAAAATATGAATCCTATATTTAGGCACAGCTTGTCTGTAATTAAAAACTCGTTGAAAATTTATTTGTTTGAATTTTATATAAGTAAACGCAATTACTTTGTTGACAATTAAATATTAGACATAAAAAACAGTCATTACAATCAATAACCACATAAAGAGATAATCTAAAATAACGCTATTTCACTATTATTTTTATATATTACAATAATAGTAATGTCCTTCCTCCTTCGCTTGAATTCTCACAGGAATTGTTTGCATTAAATTTTTATGATAATGCTAGATACAATTACATCTTCTGATCGAGACATAGCACTAAGTCCTACAGACTCTCGGGTATTGATTGTCAGACAAATTTATTCAAAATTTGTTTCCGTAAAGCTGGGGTAAGATCACTGTAAAGTCGAGCAACACAATATTATCATATCATAATCTTTCAAAAGGCTCTCTCTCTCATACACACATACCCGGCTTTCTCTCGGAACAGCAGGATAAACATTCAGGCTGGGGAAGAACTTCTGTAACTAACCTGCCTTCAAATACTCGGGGATTTATCACGAGGAGAGTAATTTGAAAAGCTTTGAGATGTTTTCCCTATTTCGAAATGGAGATTAGTACAGCAGTTTCGCGCGGTGGATGTTGATTTATCTCAAACAAGAATGATAAAAAATGATCCTTCGAATCTTGAAGCTCGTTAACCCTTTAACGCGCAGTGTTCCCGCTCTGGGAACACCAAACTCTGACGTTTTGACTGTTGCCAGTCACGAAGAATAAATTTGATTTCTATAAAAAATAGTTGCGGGTGACATAGCTCAACGAGAATCCTTTACTTTAGCACGTCATTTCTCGTACAAAATGGTCACGATTATTTTTAACAGCACTGACATCTGCTGAAAAAAGGGCAGCCGTTGCCATCGCTCGACTTAACTACCAGCAAAATGGCGGATGATCGAAACGTTCATCGCGTGCCACAGATCTAGCTGGCTGTGCGCACAGCCAGCTGCGTCAAAAAAGGGTCTCTAGATCTGTTGCACGCGATGAACGTTTCGATCGTCCACCATCTTGCTAGTAGTTAAGTCGAGCGATTTCAACGGCTGCCCTTTTTTCAGGATTGGGAAAGGCTTGCGCCTCAAAGGGTTAAAGCATTTGAGGAAGGTCGAACACTTGATTTTACTATGATGGTTACTCAATGCAGTTTCTTAGAAGTGTAGTTAAAACAATAAAGATAATTTCTATTTAAAAAAGGATAACAATTTGTTAGGTTGAGCCTGTAGGTAATGTGCAGAAATTTGTATACAGCCCCAATGCAGATAAAAAGCCTTTATTAAGAAAGTGCGATTCCAGAAAAATCTGCAGGTGTTAAAAACCGTTCATTAGTGACCACCTGAAGGTCGACTAAAAACATGCGGTATTCTCAAAAGAATTTAGCACAAAAGTTGCGTCAGGAGTTTAATAAAAGCAAGTCTCAAAAATATACGGAATTGAACAGAATAAGGGATAATGTTGGAAGGAATGGAATTCATGCACGTGCAAAAGTCATTGATATCATAGAAAAGTGTACTTCAGCTAAATGTCAGGACAGGAAATTTATTAATAATTTTAAGCGTTGCGCTCGGAAGAGTTAAAAGAAATCTTGGTGAAAGTCGAACATATAAATTTCATCTTTTGGCGTTCTTTGAAAAGAGTGGGAAAAACGAATGTTCGCTAGCTAGAAATCGTTTTTGTGTGTCGCGGGACGCCTTGCAGTTTTACAAAGAGAGCAACCGCGACAGAAGAGGGAACCATTGAATGCCTGACCTTTGTGGTCAGGACGTAGCGGTCAATTTGCGGGAAGCTTTTGATGTTGGTCGGTGAGAATTCGTAGGCAAAGCTTCAGAAAAGGAAAAAAATATAATACACATCAAGGGGAGAAAAATTGAAAATAAAATTTAAGAAAAACATGGAGGTGTTGACGATAAGGCTGTAGAAATCCAATGAGAAAGTGTGAGAATTGAGAAATAACCAATGGCAAGTTAGAGAGAGTTAAATTTCGGGCAAAAGAGTTCGTAACTGGTCGGCTTAGGAGAATTAGGAGCCACAGAGTGGCTAAACTAATTATTTATGAGTTTAGGGAAGAAAATGGGGGACGAAGATTTGAGCAAAACTGGACTTCACAGCCAGAGAAGGCAGATTTCCGTAGATTTTATTAGATTTTCAGAGATTTTTTTTAGATTTTTCAGAGTTTCTTAAGAATTTTCAGAATTTTACATATGTGATCATTATTAGTGGATATTTATATAAATAAGTGTGTTTAGAAAAAAAAAACTAAACATGATCATCACTGCTCTGCACCGGATTACAGGTAAATTCCAATTGCCAGTATGAGGATTTTGTCGAGAAAAAGACAAGGCAATTACAATATGCATTCGAAAAGGTGAAAGAAAATTTGATAAAGGCAGCAGAAAGTCAGGAACAGTATCAGGCAAAAACAGCGAAATACCGCGATTTTTACGATGGGCAGCTAGTCTATTTATATGCACCCGAAAGCGAGAGGCATTCTTCACTCCCTAAGCGGAGAAATTACACGGGGCCTTTTCCGAATTCAAAAGCGCCAGAATAAGGTACTGTATACGATTGTTGACGCAGTCAATCCGAAAGTAAAACCGCAAACTGTTCATTCACAACGTCTGATACCTTATGTGGAGAGAAAGAAAGAACTGGATTATTTACAGTTCTTAGTTAAAAATGATTTGGAATTGAATAGAGAGGTCCAGTCGCTACAGGAAAATAAAAAGCCGAATGCTGTATTCGATGAATGGACAGCAGAGGATGCATTATTGCATACTATCTCTCACCCCCAAACACCACAATGCCCTACGGCAGAGACAGAAGCTAGCTCGCCTCCTCGTTCCCTCCACTCCGATGACACGGAGTTATATCAAATAGATGCTTCTCAAAATTCATCGGACAAGGCTTTGGCTACTAACTCGGCACAGTCACAAACGCATTCATACAATTTGAGGTCACGATCTCACCAAGGGGTATCGCATGAAAGAAATTTCGCGGATAAATTGTTTGACTGGTCTTTATCACTCACTGAATAATGTTTGATTTTTTTTTTCCCTCGTAGTAACAATTTGTTCATAATTTTTTTTCTCTTGCAGTACATCCTTCAAAATTTGTAAAATAAATTAATTAATTAATGTGCCTTACAAGATAGATTCAATACGTCCAACATTACGTTCAATATATTTTCCTGCGATTTCTTTTTTCTCTTCTTGTTATATTTTTTCTTCTTTTCCCTCTCCTCTTTTTCCTCGTGTAATAGTCATTGCATTCTAGGTACTTACTTTATTAATTTAATAAGTTTATTTTCGGTTTCTTTAATTTGTTATTGATAAGTTTTTCACTTAGAGTTTATTAGTGTTTTGTTGTTAGTTATAGACCTGGCCAGCTATAATGAGTTGTTTGAAACGCTAATATCTAAATTAGGTGATTACTTTTCAATTTTCTGTGAATTTTTTTTTCTTCTGTCATTTGCATATTTTTCATTTAGTCAATTTTTAATTAATATTATTGGAGTATAAGGGACAACTCAAATTAGTAATACATTAGGATAATTAAGCTTACTTAGATACAAGATTTCTTTTAGTGTACTTACATGCCTTTGAATTTATATACATTCACTTCTTTTAGTTATTTCTGTTATTTTTTTCTTTTTACTCTATGAATTGAACTATTATTATTATTATTATTATTATTATTATTATTATTATTATATATAGCATAGCATTTTGATTCATATTGAATGAATTTCAAAATATTAAAGATTCTAAGATTTCTTTTTCTCGAATTGGACATTAGCATTGGAGGTGTCATCGATGTGTTCAATTTTATTATGTGTTATGTCTCTTACATTAACATGAGCATGGTTAAGTGAGGTAAACAAAATCAAGATTATGAATTTAATGCTAGTTTAAAAAAAAAAAAAACTTTTGATATTAGAAAATGAAAGTTTGGATTTTACGTTTATAACACACACACACACACACACACACACACACACACACACACACACACACACACAAAAAAAAAAAAAAAAAAAAAAAAAAAGAGAGAGAGAGAGGAGATTTTAGTAATTTATTACTTAATATTAATAACATATGTCATTGTCACTCAGTGATGGTAATTGGTGTTTACTTGTTACAATTTTGTTCCTGTTGGTATGTGCAGTAGCAGTTAAGGCCAAACACGAGGGAGAATTATGTGAATTTAAAGAAGACAAATTTCATTGTAAAAATTATCCTCGGCATTCCCTCGCAAAGTTTACTCTGCCGGACAATGCATGTGCATTTAGATCCTGCCATAGCTGCATTACGGGGCAACAGTCGTTTATAATTTCGCCAAGTGGCGATCTTGTGGAGCCATCTCAGTTTCTCCTAAAGTGTAACAACACCACTTCGCTCACCTCTACAACTTACAAATGCACTTCGGTAGAAGGGGCAAGTTGTGAGCATAACGAAGTCGACGGACCGGACGATTTTTGTGCAGTGCGAAATTGTACAGCAAACGCTCCTTGTCGGTGCCAGTTCACGCATCTATCCACGCAATTAGTAGCAATTACTACTGACAAGCTTATTTACAATCCCCAGATACTGACATTGAAAGTATGCCTGCTGGACAAAAACTTTCAGGAACGTTCTAAACTCCGTCGCAGGTTGTTGGAAGGAGAAGCAGCTGTGTTTCAGAACTCCGATTTGACGATGAATTTTACGGACACAATTCTTCATTTGCCGGGACGCGGACGTGTTATTTTGCGAAACGAAGACTTTGAACAAATAATTCATGTCTCAGACGACAACTTGATAATACTTCCATTTGAAATGTTGTCGTACAAATCGACAATACACATTATTTACATTCACACCAATGGACATACCATTACAGGCAGTATTCATGTGGCAGGAAAATCTATTTGTCAGCTACGATTTTGTTTCTTTTTTTTTCACAGAGGTCTTTCGACATGTTCAATGCCTGCCTTTATTTTTACGATACATTATTTATTCAGCAGCTCTTTTTATAGCTATGTTTATTCTCTTATTTGTTAAACAAATATTAAAATCGGTGATCTTCATTTTCACAACTTTAGCATTTGTCGCCAATTTCTGCGGCAGAGCACTGAAACTTCTTGCACGTTGTTCACTACTCTTAGGCGCTTTTATAGGCAATGTTGGCAAAGATACTACCCAAGGAACATATGAATTCCTTGAAAGACAAGCAGCTCGAGGTGCTCCTCTTCTTCAAAATCAGATAGTATTAATTACTCTTCTTTGTTTAGTGCCACTTACGTTAGCGGAGTGTAATACCCAAGCAATTGTACAATCTGAATTACGTGCATGTGAGACTTTGCAGGACAACACACGATCATGTGAAGTTTACACTACCGCGGAAATATCCTTACCGTCTATTTCATCAGAATCCTGCCTATGGTTCACAGATAAGGATAATAATCACCTCTTCTCACTGAAATTGAAATTAGAGGAGGTAACTTGCGATTTTCACACAGAATGAGAATATTTCACTTTCCCTGTCAAAGCACGGCACTTATCTCAGATTAGCTGCATTTTCAATGAATTCTGTGGACGTGGAATTCACTGTGTTCCGAAATCCATAGCGAAAGGTGGCCTACGGTTTGAAGCCGAGACTCCCGAAAGCCGGGAATATCCGGGAGTTTCCACGTGTACAGCGGGTGGACTCGGAGTAGGATGTGCCATTTTAACCAGAGCAGCATGCAACTTTCATCGAACATGGTATATCCCCGATTTGCTTCATAGCTACGAAGTCTCCAGAATTACAGGACACACTTGTAGGTATCATATCTCGGTGACTCACACCGAGAATAATACCTTAACGAGACTTTCAGTGACAGATCACACAGATACGGACACTGGTATAAAGATCTCCATTCTAGGGGCTTATGATCAGCCCCAATTGCATATCACCGACTCGCTGATTCAAAGGGTAGGAAAATCCTCTGAGGCCTATCTTTCCCCTGCACGTGCACGAAACTTCCCAAAAGCGGGAGAGATTGGGGCGACACAATCGAACTCCTCCATTTCCACATACTTCATATTTGACCCCAATCTTTCCAGTGATTTTTTTGAAGACACCCTTAAATGTATTAATTCTCCTGATGCTCTAGAGAATCTCCGAGCTTCAAAAGACAGAGCGTTACCTCTAGAGCGGAACTTACATTTGTTTCACATAAAAAACGGACAATTAACATCTACAATGCTTTTTTCTGCAGCAGTTAGACTGCAACTGCATTTCACAAATTACAAAATTAAGCTGCAGACGATCACAGTCTGTCCATCCTTTAGTGATGGGCCGATTCAAATTACAGGCTGTTACCGTTGTGGACTTTTGGCACGAATGAACATTATTGCTAAATCCACGTGTGAACCAGGAATAATGGACATTCATTTCCAGCAATTAACTGTATATACCAAAGCTGTTCATTTAAATTTAGATTCGACTGACTTATTGATTAAATTTTTAGCAGATAAGCAATGTTATGATGAGAAACTGTGCTTAAAGTCCAAAACGTTAATACAATGTAAACCTGTTCAATTTTGTTTGGATGAGCCTTCGGTAGACTTGCTAAATTTAAATTTAAATTACACAAAATCTGCTACGTCTACTACTCCATATTCATGGCCTGATTGGCTTAAGATGCCTATTTTAGCATCTCCTATATATTATTTAAAATTAATAGGGTCATCACTATTTATTGCTTGTCTGCTAATTACACTCATCTCATCAGCAGTCACGTGTTGTTGTAGAATCAGATAACACTGTAATTTCATTTAACTTTGTTTATTATACGTACGAAGTAAAAATATCCGTTATCATGTAGTCAAAATCGAACGTTATGGTTCAATCTTTTTTTTTTTTTTTTCTTTTCGCTTTTCTCTCCTTTCTGGAATTTTTTTTTTTAATCATTTAATTGAGTCTTCAGTTTATTATTATCATTACTATTATTAATTTTTTCTTCGTTGGTACACACTAATAGTGTGTTTTTGCAACATCCCTATCAGATAATTTTACTTGGTCTATTTATTGTGAGTTCATTATTATATGTAAAGTGTTTATTTTAATTTTTTCCCTTTATATTATTATTATTATTATTATTATTATTTGTGTATTGTGCAGTATCACATATCTTTTCTATATTTGTGTTTCTTGTGTTAGCTAAAGGTAATTAGCTATTCAATGGTTAGCGCTCAAGTGGCAATTGGATTTAATGGGACTTCAGTAATTTTTCTTTTTTTTTCTCTTTTTTTTCTTTTACGGGATTTTTGGTAGGATTGTTAGGTTGAGCCTGTAGGTAATGTGCAGAAATTTGTATACAGCCCCAATGCAGATATAAAGCCTTTATTAAGAAAGTGCGATTCCAGAAAAATCTGCAGGTGTTAAAAACCGTTCATTAGTGACCACCTGAAGGTCGACTAAAAACATGCGGTATTCTCAAAAGAATTTAGCACAAAAGTTGCGTCAGGAGTTCAATAAAAGCAAGTCTCAAAAATATACGGAATTGAACAGAATAAGGGATAATGTTGGAAGGAATGGAATTCATGCACGTGCAAAAGTCATTGATATCATAGAAAAGTGTACTTCAGCTAAATGTCAGGACAGGAAATTTATTAATAATTTTAAGCGTTGCGCTCGGAAGAGTTAAAAGAAATCTTGGTGAAAGTCGAACATATAAATTTCATCTTTTGGCGTTCTTTGAAAAGAGTGGGAAAAACGAATGTTCGCTAGCTAGAAATCGTTTTTGTGTATCGCGGGACGCCTTGCAGTTTTACAAAGAGAGCAACCGCGACAGAAGAGGGAACCATTGAATGCCTGACCTTTGTGGTCAGGACGTAGCGGTCAATTTGCGGGAAGCTTTTGATGTTGGTCGGTGAGAATTCGTAGGCAAAGCTTCAGAAAAGGAAAAAAATATAATAAACATCAAGGGGAGAAAAATTGAAAATAAAATTTAAGAAAAACATGGAGGTGTTGACGATAAGGCTGTAGAAATCCAATGACAAAGTGTGAGAATTGAGAAATAACCAATGGCAAGTTAGAGAGAGGTAAATTTCGGGCAAAAGAGTTAGTAACTGGTCGGCTTAGGAGAATTAGGAGCCACAGAGTGGCTAAACTAATTATTTATGAGTTTAGGGAAGAAAATGGGGGACGAAGATTTGAGCAAAACTGGACTTCACAGCCAGAGAAGGCAGATTTCCGTGGATTTTATTAGATTTTCAGAGATTTTTTTTAGATTTTTCAGAGTTTCTTAAGAATTTTCAGAATTTTACATATGTGATCATTATTAGTGGATATTTATATAAATAAGTGTGTTTAGAAAAAAAAAACTAAACATGATCATCACTGCTCTGCACCGGATTACAGGTAAATTCCAAATGCCATCCTTTCCATATTGAGTGACTTATTTTTAATAATTAATAGTATTGTTTATGATTGCTTAAGTAATTAGAATGTGTTTTGGTAAACAATAATAATTTAATTGTTCTAAATTAAGCCATTTTCGAGATCAGTTTAAATATTTTTGTGTAAATGTAAATAAGATTTTTATATTTAATAAATGTTTGTTATAGTTAATTTTTAAATCCATTTATTTCTTTCCTCAGAAATCACACAACGCAATGTAAAATTTTATTCTACACTTATTTAGAACAGTTTTAAATACCTTTTATGAGTTAAAATAAATTACCGATGGGTCTTTATAATAATGAATCCAATTATTTCATACCTTATTTCACGGCCAAACTAAGGAATAAATTATTTCACCCATTTATTTCATGTTTAAATAAGACCCATCGTAACAAATTACATTCTTCCCAGATATAAAAATGATCCTTACAAAATATCAAATCAGTCCAATGTTTCAGCTGTGCTTCTATGAAAAGACATACTGTTTTTAGTTGAACCTCGGACTATTAAAACAGAAGCAAGAGTAAAGAAAAAGAACTACTTATTTCCGAAAGTAAGGTACATAGATGAAACATAAAATATACAAAAGAATGTTATTAAAAAGTACATTAATATAATTTATCCCTCAAACTTCCACAAATAGTGCATATACACTGCTGGCCATCGTAAATGCAACACCCTGAAGGAAGCATGCAAATAATATGAAATTTACAACATGCATTAGCTGAGGTGAGATATGCAAATGATTAGAATTTCAGCGCAGACGCACATCAAGCGCGCCTGTGGCGCCACCTCAAAGCGCTATTTAAGGCTTGGAGATTTCGACGGTTTCAAGTACAGCAATTGTGTTTTTCTTGCTTTTTTTTCAAAAAAACGATAAATTATGCCTCGTAGGAAACAACGATCATCTTTTGATCAAGTATCCGAGTTTGACAGAGGAAGGATAGTGGCATACCGAGATTGTGGGTTATCTTTCAGGGAAATCGGTCGTCGTATTGGACGAAACCAAACAACTGTGATGCGGATATGTGATCGTTGGGTGCAGGAGGGTACGACGGACAGACGTGATCGACCGCATCGACCTCAGTGCACCACGTCACGTGATGACAGGCAGATTGTACGCATGGCAGTGACGGACCGCTCAGTCACATCACGAACCATATCACAGCAGATTCAGTCTGTAACGCATCATCCAGTGTCTGCGCGTACCATTCGACGTCGTTTACAGCAGAATGGTCTGTCCGCAAGACGTCCGTTGCTTTGTCTACCTCTGACGCGGAACCACAGACGTCTCCGCCGCCAATGGTGCGATGAAAGAAGGATGTGGACGACAGAATGGAATGAAATTCTCTTTACTGACGAGTCACGCTTCTGTATGCAACACCACGACGGTCGGATTCGAGTCTGGAGACACCGTGGAGAGAGGATGCTGAACAGCTGCATTATGCACCGTCACACTGGTCCTGCACCGGGTATTATGGTATGGGGCGGTATCGGATATCTCTCTCGCACTCCTCTAGTACGCATTGCCGGTACTTTAACCAGCCAGCGCTACATCTCCGAGGTGTTGGAGCCAGTTGTCCTTTCTTACCTTCAGGGCTTGCCAACAGCCATATTTCAGCAGGATAATGCACGGCCACACGTGGCACGCATTGTCCAAGGGTTCTTCGTCAATCACCAGATTGAATTGCTTCCCTGGCCGGCGCGCTCTCCGGATCTTTCGCCGATAGAAAACATGTGGTCCATGGTTGCTCAACGACTGACCCAGAGTTCATCCCCAGCTGTCACACCAGATCAACTTTGGCAACGTGTGGAAGCTGCTTGGTCTGCTGTACCACAAGAACACATTCAAAGTCTCTTTGAATCAATGCCGAGGCGTGTGGCAGCTGTGATCTCCAACAACGGCGGCTACTCTGGGTACTGATTTTGGCAGGAACCACGCTTCATAAAATGCTGTAAATTTAATCATTTGTTACTTGGTCAACATGTTATCTACACAATAAATTTTGTTGTGATATCTCTTGTTTTTCTTGGTGTTGCAATTTGGGTGGCCAGCAGTGTATTTTAATAAAGTTAATGCATTTTTATGAAATTGTAAATTAGATGTTGTCCACCTTCTTGATTACTCTAAATTTTATGTTCACTCTCAAATATTATCTCCTCAATTCACGGAAATTGTGCAGCAGTGCTACCGGAATATCTTCGCTTCTGTTTTCTCCTGTCAGTTGATGAAACTTCTTCAGATTCAACGAAATTTTTCGCTCTTTCTTCGGATTTTCGAGAAGAACTCACGGAAATATAACATTTCCTAGGAGTACGGAAATTATTCTTTGACAAATGAGGAATAAATTAGTGTAAAAAGACGCGCTTTCAAAAGTTATTTCTTCAACTCACGGAAAGTTTTCTGGCAGTAGTGCTGCCGGAATATATCCGTTATTTGACGAATATCCGTTTCGTTTTTTCTAACCCATTTATGCCTAGTGTCCCTTTTTTGGGACGGCATTTTCGCTATTAGTCGAAAACGTTATTTATTTTTCCTAGTCTTTCTTCATGAGTATTGAGCCTCAACTCTACAAAATATTTTAACATGACCAAGTAGAATGTTGATATTTCGATTTTTATGCATAATGATTTTAAAAGAAATCATCCCTTGTTGAATAAGCTGACATCAGAAATATATCTATTATTTCTGTTATCAGTAAAAATCGAAGAAAGTCGCAAAAATATCCAGGCACAAATGGGCTAATGTCAGTTGAAGAAATGTCTTGAGATTCAACGGATTTTTTAAATATTCTTCAGATTTCACGGAAATATTACGTTTTCATACAGAACGGAAATTATTCGTTGAAAAATTAGGGATAAAGTAGTATACGTAAAGACGAACTTTTCTGAGGGTGTTCCCTAAGACTTAGGGAGAAATTGTTTAAGCCCATTTCGAAAATCTTCAGTATTCAACACACACGCAGAATGTAAATAAAATTAAGTATGTTAGATCTAAATGAAAATGTAAGCATTTAGAAGAATTGTTGAAGTAAAAAATAAATAAGTAGAACATCTCAAAATACGAATTTTTTCATTAAAAGAGGGAAATAATTTGCTACAAAACGGTTCTTATTAAATAAAAAATAAATAAAAGTAAAAAAGGGAAGTGCGAATAAAAATTTCAGCTTTTAATATAACTAGTCGGTTTAAATATTTTTTAATCAAATGATTCGCAGATTTAATTATTTTTGAAATTCCGCGCTAATTTTCATGATCAATCATTAGTAGTGTTTCTTTTACCATCTCTAAATACTTCGAAGAAATAAATTTTCTAGCTTCCTCCTCTATAATATTTAATAAGCATTGTCAAATAGTTAAAATAAAACTGCAGCTGTTCAACTGCGTGTTTAAATAATTCAAATCCGTAGAGTTTATTTTATAAGTTTTCTTAAAATTCTAAGTAAATATAGACCAGCAAAACTCCTTTAAAATAAACTCCACCAAGCAAAGTTTAGAATAATATTTCATTATTACTTTTTTTACAGAAACTTTGTTAAGGGGTTTCTGCCTGGAAAATGTAATTATCAAAACTGTTTGAATGTTTCGGGAGAGAAATCACCTCTCCGAATGCAGAAACGAATTAAATTAAAGCTCAGAGCATGGCGCAGTTTCTTGCCACCAGAGACCAAAACTTGCTTCAAACAGCTCGATGCGAAATCTTATTTTGATAAACATATTCCCGTAACACATTGCATATTGCATTCATAAATATTTTGAATTCACCATACGCTGCATAACTTGAGAAATACTTTTTGGGATACCGAAATGTGTTTTTCTTTCGACGAGAACATTCCAATTTCGTCAGTTTACTGCAGAAGCTGTTATTTAAATAGAAAATGAGCATTAGTTCTTCAAACAGATTTAATAATAGACTAAAAATAAAAATCATGCCAAACACTTAGATTATAAAATACTTTCAAAATATTTTTTGTCCATAAGCAACAGTTTAATGATCAATAAATTTGTTAAATGCCATCATCATAAAGATACATGTGCATATATTTTGCATTTGCGTCTATGACCACCGTTGTTTCCCCATTTTGGTCTTTGAATCCTTCACATAATATGAAATTCTTTTAAATGTTAAGTATTTTTACAATATATCAAATCGCTTGCATTCGCAATTCAGTGTATTTCATTTCCGCTTAACTCATAAATAAAACCATTCATATCTCTCCATTTCCTTTCCCAAATTGTTTCCCCTCTAAACTATGTAAACATTTACTTTGAAATTCTCGTAATTATGCATTTATAAATCGCATTACGATGGAAATGCTCTAGGACTGTTTATCGCGAAATCTGTAAAGAAATTGTATTATAGAAAATCAGTTTGCGCACACTGAGAAAATAACTCTAAATTAATGATCTTATTCCTGACTGCGTTTGTATGTGCATTTTGATTTTAAACATGTAATAATTACTACTTGTTTTAACTGCATGTTTAGAATTAAAATATCTTCATATAAACAGCTCTCGTATATTATCAAAAGTACTCGATGGAGCATATCAACTTAGATGTCTATGATAGCTAAATATTTACTATGTGGCGCGGATTTTCAAGGATTTATATATGAACTAATCAAAAGAACAAAAGGGATATTTTAACAGACTAAAAATATCTAAACTAAAACTTATGATTGCTAATTTTTTATTCTGTTTCTTTTTTTATTTCATTTTTTCAATAAGAACCAAATTGTAAAGTTTTGTGGCGAAAAAAAAATTCACTCATTTAAACGGTGTTTATCTTATTTGGTTCTCTTTATTTCAATTGTTGTAATTGTTTATATTTTCACTTAGATTGAACATACTTAATTTAAAGTTCATTTGTTAAATATTGAAGCTTTTAAAAATTAGCTGAAATAATTTTGCCTAAGACATAGTGAACATGAAACTTAATCAAGAAATTGCATGTAATCAATTTGATTGCATCAAAAAATTGCACATGATTTACAGATTTCATAAAAATTTATTTGTAAAAGTTTGTGAAATATTTGTGGAAGTTCATGGCAGATAAGTTAATGCACTTTCTAATTCTTTTCTTATCAAATACTAATTTGAAAAATATTTTCAATTTTTATGTTCATTAAATCTCAAACGTAATTTCTTTCGAGTAAAATCTAAATGGTTATCCGAAAGTTTTCCAACCAACTTTTAAGACTTTTAGATAAGATTAAAAACATTAAATGAGTAAAGCTCATCATTTTGTAAATATGCTTAGCACTGAAAGAAATACACCTCGAGATATTTTTATTTTAGTATACAATACAGATGCAGTTAATGAGACAATAGATAATGATGTGGTAGAACATTAAGGAAGCTTATTCTGGGAAGAGACTCGTACAGAATAAATCCCTTTTAGTATATTCTAACAAAATATTTCGCTGAACGATAATCTTACGAACTAAGCAAGATTACAGCTTTAATTTTAAAGAGATAATTAGGAATTAAGAAGCGGGTATTCAAATTGTCAACTAAAATTCCTTCAAAGAAGAAACAAAATGTAGATTTGAAATGTTAAGATAGAATAGACATTATGTAAACAGCTAGGCAACCGATAAAAACATTATCATACAGTTTAAATTCTTAATTTAAATCTTTCATGCTTTAGCACAAAATATAAATAATTTGATGCTTATCGGAAACTAAAAGCCACTTACCATTCTTTATGCAGCTTAGTTGTAAGAAATAATAAAATCGAAGTTAATACTTGCTTAAATTTGCAACTAGTATATTAAGTAATAAAAATTATCGGAAAGAAAATTTGGTTCTGCATTATTCAATCTTATTGAAATATAACAATAATCTTGCTTTTATGAAAGATAGTAGAAAAAATAATGTTTTCAAAAATATGAATCGAATATTACACTCCCTTAATAATTTTCATATAAATTCATTCATGTTAACCGTAAAATATTTTTAATTAAATAATGCCTGATTCAAATTAATATGTTTTCTTTTCTCCAGTAAAAATACACACGTGTTATTATTATTGTTTATATAAATATCAAGTTTCGTTTAATTATAAAATACAGTTGATTATATTCAATAAATCTGTATCTTGGTCACAGAGTACAAATTTGAAAATTAAAATAATTATTAACTTGCAAATTAAGATGAATCAACTGGATTATTTTGAAGAAAGAATGCGAGAGTATATTTCACTCTCTAAATACATTTATTTCACGCATGACAAATTTTAATTAGCACTAGCTGCGTACCCGTTCTCCGCACGGTAGGAAAAGAACATTCTCCTTACCCATATAATTCGAATTAAACCCAGTGATGAGGAATCTATAAAAGTGAAAAATTATTTAAAACGTGATGAAATGTTGACGTCATGAGTGCAAATCTGAGATGACTGCAACATGATGGCACGAAAACTTCGTCAGTGTCACGGGCGATCAAAAAAGAAGCAGCTTCTCTTAGATGACCTTGCCCAGTCTTTTTCTCGATGGATCCGGTATCGTAGAACTGCTCCTATAAGTTGCACACCACGCTGGGCGTTAAATTGAACTCTCTATAAATCTGGAGACTATCCTGCTTCTAGTCTCCACACATAGGATCTAGGTGAAGGGGTAGGGGTGTCCTCCGTGGGGGTCTTTCTAAGTCCTAACCGGTATTTACGCTACGTTTTGGAGGAAACCAGCCATATATGTTTCCTAACATATGCATGTTGCGAGTACAGTTTTATTTTCCGAACGGAATACAGGAAAAATCCGAACGGTTAGGTCGGTGGACGCGACCTGTTTTGAACCAGAAACCTTCCATCTCCCAGTTCAGAGCGCTAAGCGCTCGGCCACTGGTCGGACTAAGTCATTGCTAGGGGAATATTATAAGCAATTAGGACTTTTGTTGTACACATGATTGCAATGTCATTCTCGTATTATTATTACTTATATCTCGTATTATTTGATTTTTTTTATTTTCATTTCATATTCCTGACTTTTCATACTCTCTTAATTTTTGGGTCTTTGTACATGCTTTTAGTCTTTGTGCATGCGCATATTCAATTATCATTCTCCATTAACGTTACTGAATTAAGTAGTTCTCTCTATCGCCACTCTATCGCCAATGACGTCAATCTGCATTTTCCTCGTTTCAAGATAAACGCTTACAAAGTTTCATTGCTTCAGTTTATATTGATTAATCAATTTTCTTGCAAACTAATCAGAATTAAGATATGAGGCTTTAACATAGTATACAAGATTTCTTAAAGACCTTGAAAATGGATTTAGTTAAAAATAACCAAAGTTACAGGTTCGCGTTATTGACGTGGTGATTGTGGTAATGTTCTAATTGTGTCATATCCAATGCGTTTTCATTTTTCGAGTCAAGAGCTGCAGATATGAGTGTTTTCACTTAATTTTTAAATTTAACAGCTTGAGTGGCAACAACGGATTCCGTAATTACTGAAACTGTAGCAATATTAAAAATAGAACATGAAATGAAATTTATTTATGCTTGCAAGAACTGCCATATTGGCGTAATTAACGCCGATAGTCGATGGCAAATAGCCAAAATGAATCCTAAATTTAACTTCACAGTAAATGCAATTATTTATAGGCAATACCAGCTATATTTACCAGGCTTAAAAACATTCTCGTTCATCTCAAAAAAAAAAAAAAAAAAAAAAAAAAATCGTATTTACACAGAATTCCTATTTTATTATACCCTGCTTGGCGGGACTTACCGCTCGTAACATTGGCTCATTTCAATCGTGCCATAGAATTAGCAGTACAAACGCAAAAAAAACACAAGCTATTAAACACGGAGTTACACTACATTTGAATATTTATCGCCAACTTTTCTAAGAAAGGTACTAAAGAAGGAATCTGCATACGCCATTTTGCGAGATTTTTTTTCTTTTTCTTTTTCCAGAGAATGATTCTAAGCACTGATTTAACAGCAATCAAAATGAGGATATAGTTATTTGTGTGTGGTTCCATCGCCAAAAATTAATACAGGCATCTCTTTGAAAAGTAGCATAGCAGTATTTTAAATTATCAACTATAACGTGTTTTATTCATTATTATACGTGTTTTATTGCGAGAATTTAATTTCTTTTGAAATTTGGCAGCATTCCCCCAAGGTAAATCAATTTATTTAATTTCGGGGAAAATTCCGAAGATAGATCACTTAAAATCGCCTTAATAACTGAACTATTTCTTCATGGAAAATTAAATTTTAACGCCGTATTTTAATAAAACCTACACACACAAACCTAAACCTATTTCGATTTGCTCGCAGTAAATTGCGCCAAGCCCAAAACTGTGCAAATCCGTAGAATCTACTACTTTTCTCAAAATCACCAAATCAGCAATTTTGTTTTTTGACAAACTAAAAAATATACATATTAGTCTCGGAAATCTCCCAATCCCTTATGCTTTTACACATAAAAAGCATTGAATTCCTGCTCTGATTTCACATGCATGCAATACTTTAATTAAAAAATAACTTTGTAAATAATCTAAACAGAAAAAAGATCGTTATTCTTGTATTTTTACTGCAGGAGTCTAAATAAAGCCTAAATTTAATAAAATAGCCAAACATGGCAACCTCGATGCTTTTTTCTCACATTTTCACTACAGGGGTTACAATCGCGGGATTGCGGAGAGCAAAAATTAGCGTTTTTGATGGGGTTTTTTATAAATATCTCCTAAACTAATTCGAATTTCGAAATTTAAATTAGCGGAGGTTCTTACTCAAAATTCTTGGAATTTGTGGATACCTCGTTCGAAACTCAACTCCCAGCCGTTTAGGAGGAGATGATGTTCCACAATCACACACAGACAGACGCGCACAGATTTTAATAGTATAGACTAACTGCTTACCCGTTCTCCGCACGGTAGGAGACGAATATTTTCCTTACACATATAATTCGAATTAAACCCAGTGATAGGAATCTCTATTAGTGAAAAATTGCTGGAATTCTGACGAAAAGCTGAATCCATGAGTGCAAATTTGAGACGATTGCAACATGATGACACAAAAACTACGTCATTGTCACTAGCGATCAGAAAAGTAAGAACTTTACGGTATGCAGACGAAACTTTTCTCTTCGAAAAATGCTTTATTTCATCTTGCGTTTCGTAAAGCGTGGACAATGCATTAGCACAGTTATGTTGCAGATGACTTTATTAAATTTTACCCAAATTTAAAAAACCTACACGAAACAATCGATGCACATTGTATGTTCAGAAATTAAAAATGCATCCTGCTTCCGTGAAGATCTTCTCGCTTTCCTAAATGAAAAAATTTGTGACGTAACTTAAGCGGAAAAGCTTATTACCCTTACTGAACTCTTAATACAGTAGCACACTTGTTACATAAAACTAACGTTGATCTCACTGCCAATTCACACTAAATAAATAACTAATTTCATATTTTATTTTTAACATAGATTAATTACATAGTGTCAAATTCAATATTAAACAAAATCTGAAATCGTTTCTAGGTCTTGTAACTGGAGTAACTGGAATATATATGAAAAAATAAATAGAACTTTAACATAAAAGTAATTTATATGAAATATTCTAAGCACATTGTATCCCGTTATTCGGAAAGATTCCACAAACGCCATGGGAAGAAAGAGCAATTAATTTCATATTATATTTTGTCTTCCTTCCAAGCGCCTTTGTACATTCCGTTGCAATATCATTCTCATACACGATGCTTATCCTATAGTCTCTGGTGATTTATTTTGGATTTTCATTTCATATTCCTGACTTTTCATACTTTTGAAATTTTGTTGCTTTGCGCATGTGAATAATTGATTATCATTTCGCATTACGGCTAGAAATTAAATAGTTTTCTATATCGCTTCTTCCACGTTAACTATGTTAATCTGCCATTTTCTAGTTTAAAAAAAAACGCCTACAAAGTTTCATTGCTTCAATTTAGACACACAGAGGGGTTAGGCAAATACGCACCCGACAAATTGCTTAATTATGTCCGCCGAAGCAGCACATACGTTAGCGTGTAATGTGCTTCTCCGGATAATCTGACAGCAAAACAGAAGACATTGACTTGAAAATGACGTCACACGCGAAGGAAATAAAATGAAAAATATTGCCTGAAAAAACTTCGATTATTTTTAATGCGCAAATATGTTAAAATTCTATATGTTTCATATTTAATGCGTTTTCACTTTTTTGGGTCTTAAGAGATGTAGAAATGAGTGGTTTCACTTAATTATTAAATTGAACAACTTAAGTGGCAACAATGGATTCCGTTAAAGTAATTAAAAAACTTTGTAAAAAACACACATAAGAAGCAATAGGTAAGAGGATACGCACGTTTCGTTCAAAAATTGTTTTGAACTTCATCAGTCCAAGCCCTTCGTCGTAAAGAACACAGGGAACTGAAAAGAGATTAACAAGCAAGATGTTGCCACAAGGGGCAAAGAAAAGTCGAACAAAACCACGGAGAGGGGAGAAAAAAAAATTAAAATATGGGATAAAAAGGAAAGGAAAGAAGCACAAAAAATACAGAAATAAAAAGGAATAAATAAAATAACAATAATAATAATAATAAAGGGAACACACGAGTACAAACACACACACAAAAAAGAGAAAACAGAACAAACAAACAAAAAAAATAGAACACGTATATATATATTATATAAATTAAAATCCACGAACAGGACAGCACAATATATATATATATATATATATAATATTTTTTTTTATAAATTAAAATCCACGAACAGGACAGCACATATGTATATATATATATATATATATATATATAATATTTTTTTTAAATAAAAACGTAAATGAAAGACAGTAACACACGTACATACACATTAAAGAAAAAGGAAAAAAGGGGGGGAGTGGACGAAGAAAGTTAAAAGAACCTTACAACAGCAACTTCCAAGCAGAATGTAGGAAAGGAACGGAAGAACCATCGTTCACAAGACGATCTAAGTACTGGGTAATGGAAAAACCTTCCAAAAAATCCAGATGGGACAAAGACTGAGGAGTGCACAAAATCTTAGCCTTAGAAAATTGAAAACGATGATTGGAATTCCAACAATGTGAGGCAATAGAAGATTTGGAAAGTTCGTGCTTAGAAACACATCTCTCATGCTCTTTGAGCCTAAATTTAAGAGCTCTTCTGGTCTGACCAATATAGCCCAAATCACAAGATCCACAAGGAATATAATAAACACCCCAACGGTTCTCAGTAGGAGTAGGATCTTTAAGGGAAGAAAATTTAAGTTTTTTAACAGGTTTAAAAATGACTTTGAAACCGAAATTTTTGAGAAGTTTAGAAATTTTGTAACATAAAGGTGAAAAGAAAGGTAGTACCATTAATTCGTTGTGAAAATTAATAGTATTAGTAGAAGTATTAGGCTTATTAAATTTAGAAACAGCTTTATCAATTATATAGGGGCTAAAACCACGAGAAACAGCTAAGGATTTTAAGTAACTAATTTCATTATTAAGAGATGAAGAATCAGAGCAAATTTTGATAGCACGAAACACATAAGTGTAAAAAGCAGAAAGTTTTTGCTGGTAAGGATGATTAGATAGGGCAGGAGGCAAGGGCGGCTCCAGGCTGAATTTTCGGAGGGGGCCATTGAACATTTTAGATAGCCTATAAATTGTTTAAAATGCCAATTGAACGTGAGGAATCGTAAAGTATACGAATCTAAAGTTCAAAAACAAAAAGTTCGGAGGGGGCTATGGCCCCTATGGCCCCCTCGCTGGAGCCGCCCTTGGCATGAGGAGGTAAAGATATAGAAAAGGGTTTGCGGAAAACAGAAGTAGAGAAACCGTCAGGATTCCTAGAAATAAGAACATCCAAAAAAGGTAAAGAATTATTGCACTCTTCTTCTAGAGTAAATTGGATACACGGATCAACAGAATTAACAATTAAAAGTAAATTAGAAATATCACAATTGGAATCCACTAGAACGAAAGTATCGTCAACATATCTGACCCAGCACGGAAAATTAAAGACCTTGAAGAGCTTCTCTTCAAAATAATGCATATAAATATCACATCATAAGAGAGGTGAGAGAGAATTACCCATAGCAAGACCCTCGGTTTATTTATAGAAAGAGCCATTAAAAATGAAAGCAGTTTGTTTAGTACAAACGCTTACTAAAGTTATGAACTCTTTAATCTCAATAGAAGAATAATGAAACTCGCGTAAACGCTTTTCCAAACAGTCAATCGAACCTTGAATAGGAACATTAGTAAATAAAGATTTAACATCAAGAGAAAGCATTTTACAATTAGTAGGAGAAAGAAGTTTAAGTTTGTTAACGAAATCATAAGAGTTTTTAACAGTGTGGGCATAGGCGTAATCTGAGGGGGGCAAGGGGGGCAATTGCCCCTGCAGTTGTAAAAATTGCCCCCCTAGTCTAAAAAGTCAGGGGGCAAAGTTATGATTTTGAACACAAATCATGCATTTATAACCCAAATATACTATCAGATTCTAAAAAAAAATTCCCCTGCAAAAATCAACAAAAGAATAGAATCACAGAAGCTTTTTAACCCAACAGGAACGATGGCAGATTCTACGAAACGGCGAAGCTAGATAATTTCTAAGGAACGCAAAAATCAAGGGGCAGCGATTTTAAACTTGTCTGAAATCAATTGCTCAATGTTAGAAAAAAAGACCTGTTGCTGTAAATAGTGGGCAAAAAGAGGTCATTTTCACAGGCAATTCCACAATTAGAGTTTATGTCACCCGAGGCAAACCATAATTAGTGTCGTGTGCATGGGCACCCATAGTAATTTTCCTAGCGGGGGGCAAACTTCAAAAAAATTTTCTAGAGGGGGCAAATTTCAAACTTTAACATATTTAGTTCTGTTTTTGCCATCTGTTAACATCATGAGACATTATAACCTAAAACTTTAGGGGGGCAAGTGCCCTACCTTGCCCACCTTATGGGCGCCCATGGTCGTGTGCCCCCTCACATGGAGCCGCACCCCATCCCAAGAAACTATAACTGATTTTGGCATTCCTTTTAGAATGTCTCCCGGTGCTTGTCCCCGCTTACCCCCCTTTTTAGTTGCTGCCCTGTCACAGGTTGGGTTCAGTTTCTCATTTATATTTTAGTGAACCTAATTTTGGTGTTTGAAGGTCAGTAGCAGCGAGACAATACACTTTTATGATCGTGCCCAACTTACTTGTCTTGACAGACGACTAATTGCGAATTCAAATGCGACGCAGTTTAAGAGAACAAAAAACGATGCAAGACGACTAAGAGAACAAAAAACGAACAGCGATTTTATGATTTATATCTGCTGCCAGGGGCAACTAGGGGCACGAGTCCCAGACTTGTTAGGGGGTTCCAAAATAAGTTATGGTTCCACGGGAGGGGGCCGTTCTAGTTGGCTCGTCGTGAGAGACGTAAACTCTAGTTGCAGTGCTATGTAAGTCAGTATTTCGATACCTTTAACCCTTTTAGATTTTCATGCAAAATACAGCAACAAATCACCTCATTACTTCCTACTAACAGTGTTGCTCCCGAGCAATACAGAGAAGCAACGTTCCGCACAGAAGGGGAACCTTCACAGTTATTGTTTATAACGATCTGCCGATGTGCATATAAATCTACTTTCTAGCATTTCATAAAATTTGTTTAAAAGTCAAGCTAAGATAATATCTCAGAATTAGTTTTCTTTAGTTGTACATAGTATATGTACATTCACCTAATTTATATACCCACCCCTTTTTTTTTTTCGTGAAAACGTCTTCAACTCAAAACCTTACAAAATTTATCAGGGGTCGATCCAGGAATATTTTCCAGGGTCCCATTTTTGTAAAAACTGCATATTTTTGTGAATTTCAATGCTTAATTTTGTGAATTTCAGCACTTATTTTTGTGAATTTTTAAACCAAATTGTAATAAAAGTCACTTTTTTTTTGTTAATTGATGAAACACATTAAAATGTAGGGTAAAATGTCAATGCAGGGCAGTTTTAATCGACTGTATTTTTGTGAAGGGGTTCCGTTTAAATCGATTGTAATTTTGTGACAGGGCCAAAAAACGGACCCAATTTTTCTTTGTATCGACCCCTGTCCCCCGCTTATGCTGAGCTTTTGGTTAATGAAATCACGTTAAAAGTCGTTCCAGCTCCTCAAATTATTAAATATCTTTTTACACATTACTTTTCTAAAAATATTTACAATACCACCCCCCAAAAAAAGATAAAATAAATCTATTATATAAATGTGAAAGTTTGTCTGTTTGTTTGTTTGTTCGTCCGGGAACTCCTCCCACACCGTCAGACCGATCGGCTTCAAATTTTGCACATACACGTGAAACGACATAGAATAGGCCGTAGGCTACTTTAAAATTCTGAAAATCCACCTGTTCCCCAATTTTTAACTATTTTTCGCAATTTTCAGGGCAGAAAGCTACTCAAATGTCCGATTTCAGCAAATTCGTGAGCATGCGCCGAGACGGTTGGTCGCAGACCTACCGAATTTTGCATACGGCTTCACTAGGACAGATCCTAACACGCCTCGGAGCAATGTTTTTGAAATTCGAATTAGAAAATGTTTTATTTTATGTTTTGTCCGATTTTTGGCGATTTTTTTCGCTTAATACGGAATAACGCCAGTAATTACACTCGCAGCAAAACGATATTTACATCATCGGATAGAGGAGAAAATTTGATTTTCAAAACTGTTTGTTCGGACTGTGTAACATAATTTGCAGATTTTTGGGGATTTTTCAAATAAAATTAAATTTCACGCTGACTTTCGTAAAATATTTTTAAAACTGCTGCATCTTGAATTCTATCCGTCATAACTTTTTTATATTTTGTCAAATGACGGAGCATACATTTCGCCCTCTTTTAAAAGAGAAACCAAATTAAAATATTAATTAGGAGATTTTTTACGAATTTTTATGTAAAGAAGGATTTTTATTTCAAAAGCAGATGCTTAAAAACGTCGGTATGTTATCTTGCGGTTTGGTTGTCTTGGAGACAGTAACAATGATTAAAGTTGCCAGTTGGAAAAAAATAAATAAAATTACTTTAAAATAACTGTGTTTTCGCATGTTGAATGTTGTGCGTGATTTTGATGTCATGAGTTTAAAACCCCTTTCGAAACTCAATCAGAATAACGAACTCACAAGCAAAACATACGCCACGCAGGAAATAATTCTATATTTTATTTAACGTTGTCAGAAAAAGAATTGAATGCTGTTTCTTCACCAGTGAATTATCCAGCATTATTTTCATTTTCAATTGAGATTTTAAACGGGACACGTTTTCGAAAGCAGAAAATATATTGCGGTGTTAAACAGGACCTGATTATGACCAACAGGGGCCCCCGGGCATTGATGAATTTGGGGGCCCCCCATCTATGAAATTTGTTTTATTTTTCATAAAATTTTGTTATAAAAAAATCTGATGTGTCCAACACATGACTTCCTTGGACGTCCATTAGATCAAAAATATTTTCGATGCACTTCCTCTAAATTTATTTGTTTGAAAGAGATAAAATATCAATAATAGTAAGGTTTAGCGATTTCTAGCCAAATATTTCGATATCGCCAAGCTGAGTTCAATTTGAAAGATATCTTTCTGACACTTTATTTGGCGATATTTCACCAAAAGCCGACAAACTTTAGATAGTCAGCGAGATTTTGGGGATAGCCAAAGTAGTCATTGACCACAGACTTTCAATGAATTGAATGCATCTATACACCTCAATGTATTCAAAGTCATTTGGCTCACCATGTAAATAAATTCTCAGTCGATTGCTGTCAAAAAAGATATTGAAAACAGTTAGCTATTACAATAGTTCTAAATACAAAGTTAAAAAATCTACGGGTTAAAGTTTTAGAGTTATACAAAATAGGAAATAATTTTTGGCGCCAAATTTGGCAATATTTCGGCGAAACTCGTCAATGTCGACGACATTTGGCGAGATTTTAAGCATGAACCAAACAATGACAGATTATCGCCAAATTTGGCGATATTCCGCCAAAACTCGCCAAGAACGATAACAAATGGCGATACTTTGGGCATGGACCAAATGACTGACTATCGCCAAATTTGGCGATATTTCGCCAAAACTCGCCAAGGTCGAGGACAGACGGCGAGATTTTGGGCATGTACCAAACAATGACTGTCTAC
>JAWZYV010014477.1:0-73927 GCA_038373885.1 Cheiracanthium punctorium | reverse complement strand
ATTTTCAAATCAAAAGGTTTCGCTAACGATTTCCATCGTGTTTCTAAAAGAAAGTTGAAATCTATATAAATAAAATTAGACTTTTGTCTGTACATTTCTTGGAATTCAAAAATTTTGCGATTTCTATCCGTTTCAAGCACCCGGGAATCCGATGCGACCCTCAAAAATAAGTTTGTCTGTCTGTCATTCTGTCCGTGACGCTTTTTTTGTTTAAGCATCACGTAAAAACGACTGAAGCGACTGATATGAAATTTGGTGTCATGATAGGTGGTCACTCAACTTAAAACATAGGCGTCGAATTTTTAAAAAATCTTGATTAGATTTTGATATTTTGCGAAAATCGTTTCAAACTGCGTAAATTTGTGTTCAAGCATCACGCAAAAACGACTGAAGCGAATGATATGAAATTGGGTGTCATGATAGGTGGTCACTCAACTTAAAACATAGGCGTCCAATTTTTAAAAATCCTGATTGGATTTTGAGATTTTGCGAAAATCCTTTCAAACTGCGTAAATTTGTGTTCAAGCATCACGTAAAAACGATTGAAGCGAATGATATGAAATTGGGTGTCATGTTAGGTGGTCACTCAACTTAAAACATAGGCTTCCAATTTTAAAAAAATCTTGATTGGATTTTGAGATTTTGCGAAAATTGTTTCAAACTGCGTAAATTTGTGTTCAAGCATCACGCAAAAAGGACTGAAGCGAATGATATGAAATTGGGTGTCATGATAGGTGCTCACTCAACTTAAAACATAGGCGTCCAATTTTTAAAAAATCCTGTTTGGATTTTGAGATTTTGCGAAAATCCTTTCAAACTGCATAACTTTGTGTTCAGGCATCACGTAAAAACGACGTAAGCGAATGATATGAAATTGGGTGTCATGATAGGTGGTCACTCAACTTAAAACATAGGCGTCGAATTTTTAAAAAATCTTGATTAGATTTTGAAATTTTGCGAAAATCATTTCAAACAGCGTAAATTTGTGTTCGCACATCACGTAATAACTGCAAGGTGAAAAAATGATATTTGGTGAAATGATAGGTGATCACTCACCTTAAACTATAAGCATCTAATTTTAAAAAAAATCCATCAGATTTCGAGATTTTGTGAAAATCGTTTAAAACTGAGTGAATCTTTGTTCCCGTATTACGTAATAACGACTAAAGCGAATGATATGAAATTGGGTCACACGATAGATGGTTGTTCAGCATAAACTATAGGAGTCCAATTTTTAAACATTTTTATTAGATTTTGAGATTTTGTGAAAATTCTCTCAAAATACGTTTATATTTCTTCAAACATCACGTAATAACGACTAATACGAATGATACGAAATTGAGTGATATGATAGGTAGTTGCTAATCTTAATTTATAGGCGTTGAATTTTAAAATTATTTTGCTTACATTTTGAGATTTTTCGAAAATCGTTTTAAAATGCTGAAAATTTGTTCAAGCATCACGAAATAAAGACTGCAGGGAATGAAACGAATTTGGGTGACATGATAGGTTGTCACTCAACTTAAATTCTAGGCTTCAAATTTTTCAAAAATGTTGATTAAATTTTATTATTTTGCGAAAATTATTTCAATATGCGTGAATATTCGTTCGCGCATCACATAATTACGACTAAAGCGAATGAAATGATATTACTTAGTTACACTCTAACCTGTAATATTTTAACAATACATGAAAATTATAACTTCGCTTTCTTTACTTTGGCAACATACCACATCCATTCTGTGTACTCCTACAATGCTGACGAAAGTTCTTGCTTTTTGGAAATTTTCATTCACTAACCCGTCGAGGACGGGTACTTCAGCTAGTAAACAAATAAGGCGATTACAAAATTATAATAATAACATTATTCCTTTTTTCCTTTTAGTCAATAAATGTGGTACTGCTTTTTCCTTTTAGTCAAATTCAATAGCTGACATTTTTCCTTTTAGTCAATAAATGTGGTACTGCTTTAAAAAGGCGATTTTACATTTTTTTCGTAATTAAGCACTTTGAATTATCCCTCCGTTAAAGGTATTTGCTCAGTATTCCTTATCTCCAGCGGAACAAACCGGTCTCATTTTTAGACCCCTTCTTTTCAAGGAGCAGGCCCGGTGAGTAGAATAGAGAAGGCCCTGTTCAGAAGCAGTGGCTAAAAGTTGCTGATCTCCCATTAGCGAAGTAAATTAATAGACTAAAAAAATATTTTAAATAACAAAAAAAGCAAATATTTTAAATAACAAAATTGACAGAAAAAGCTTTTGAATATTCATATTATGAAAATCTTCAGTCTACGCAGAGTAACTCTATAACACATCAATAAGTGAATACTAAGCTTTCAGAAATAACTTTATCCAAATTCGATGGAATTTAAGGAAATTGGGAAAGTTTTAATCACGATTTCTTTGGTGAATACGCTTTAGAACACCTTAGAAAGTTCACCTACCAACGCACCCCTATCCTTGGCAGATCGCCTTGGCGTAGCATTGCCATAATCACACAAACATCAAGCATCAAAAACATGAAATCCCGTTTTTATAAGATAATTGGTTCCAATGATTTGTCGACGGTAGCTAGAAATTTTTTTAAGTACCTTTTGTGCCGTAAAACTTAATGATGGCATGTATATTTCGTTATTATATATCTCCTGAAAACTAGTTATTTAAATAGAATAATATATACATTTATATAAAAATGGTGTGAAAAAATAAAAAATAACTAAATTTCGTATCAAACTAAGGTATTACGATGTATTAAAGGTACTGTAAATAAACGTTTGCGCTTTAGAATTTTTGAGTTGCCCAACTTTACCGGATGAATTTAACCACATTTTGTGAACAGTAAAGTTCTTCAATATTTCTTCAAATAGCTCAGCGAGGTTGCTGCGAGATTTTGCCCAATTGTAAGTCGCAAATCTCTATTGAAAAAATGTGGTAAATGATGTGACGTAACGATTGGCCTCAGCAGAAGCGTATCCAGGGTGTGGGATATCGGGATATGTCACCGCCCCCGACATTTTTGGATTAGTGATCACAAGATTAATGCCGCGCAGAAATTCCGTCTATTTACGTACATTCAAGTTCATATCCCCCCCCCCCGCCCCGAAAAATTTTCCTGGCTGCGCTCCTGATCCTCAGTACGAGTTCTCAACCTGGAATGTAATCTGGTAATAACATGAATAATTTGAGTCTCTAACTTCTGCGAATTACAATTAACCACTTCTGCAGACAGTAATTTTTGTCTTAGGATATAGCGCAACCTCTGCGTTTCCTACACGATGGCTCATCTTCTGAAAAAAATGTATAAAAAATAAATTGTTTAGAAAAAGCGGTTGCTGTGTGTGTGTGTGTGTGTGACATTTCGTAAAGGTTGGGGAATTTGCATTTTTATTCAATACTGAGTTGCCTTTGCATTTTTATTCAATACTGAGTTGCCAATTGCTCCGGAATATAATTAACTACTTTTTGTTCGAACGGTAATTTTTTGTTTAAAATAAAGCAAAATTTCTTTGTTAAAAGCGTGTTCTGGTTATTATACTGCAAAAATATTGAAGGAATTTACGTTTATGAAAAAAATGGTCAATTTTATTCCATAATACTTGGCATCTATGTACTCATTCGTTACCGAGAGTGAAAATTTTTTGATTGAAGGAAATGGGAGATTTATGGACGTAACTGAAATATATGGATTTGTAACCTGGAATATGGCAAAAAATGATAGTTAGTGGGTATTCTTTCAACATATTCGCAAAAAGAGATAACAGCCACTTTTTTTTTTTTTTTTAATAAATGGCCCGGCTCCATCATTTATCCAGGAAATCAGGATGTTATGAAAATTCGATAAGAACAAATTTTAACTAAAGGTTGAGCCGCTGACTAGGAGGATGGTTAAAGTAAACCATGTAGAATGAAATATTATTTATTTTTTTAATTAATTAAAAAATTCAAAGTAATGCAGTCATGCAACATATCATTTTAAAGCTTGTGATTCCCTAAATAAAATTATACTTTTATTTTTAATACATTAATTCCTTGTTTATTTATAAAGGTAAATATGCAGTGTAGTACAACTTAAATTAGCATTTTGGGGGATTTTTAAGCTCTTGTCACACCAGGATAAAAGAGATAAAAAGGAAATAAATATAGACTTCTTTATAGACTTCTTTATAGAGACTTCTTTATAAAATAATTTTTTGTTTTAGGCTTAAAATGATTATATTTGAAAACAGTCCGGTAAAATTTATTGGATCATTTGAAATGGGACGACCATGAATGAAAATTTCCATGAACTTTTCTTATTTTCTGCAAATAGCTAAAAGTGTAATATACGTAGTTGCCAACCTTTACGGAATACCATTAACCACTTTTTGTAAGCAGTAAATTTTTAAAATACTTTTTCAAAATTTTACTGAGCTGGAACGTTAAATTCAAAAATTTTGCTAAATTCTATCCTGATAATTAATGTTTAGAAAAAGTGTTATTAATTACATTCCGTAAAAATTGACAGCTATGATATATTTTTCTTCCAGGAATATAAAGACGCAACATCTTGCTGCTTTTTTAGCTCTTTTAATCGAAGTAGTAACTTTAAGCTTAAACAACTTCTTGAACGTGCCCTAACTAGACGAAATTTTAAGAATAAATAAGAATGTGTATAAATTAATTCACCAGAAAAATATCAATAACAAAATTTTTCTATGTGCTTTCATGAAATATTAGTACCTATCCCAAATCTGATTTGCTATTGTGTTGCATTATGCCTCATTAAGTGCTATGTTTGTGGAATGAGATAACAGTGTCTTGCAGACGTTGTAGAAATGTAGGTGTCTGTGCACTGAACAAGATACTATGATAAGGGACAACTATATCAATGAGAAAGCAAATGGGATAAAAATTCTGGCCATTTCGTTTAGAAATCCTAATCACCAGTATACAGTATGCCCACTAAAGTCCCTTGTCACCCTCTTAATTTCGGAACGGCTGCTGCTATGTTTATTAATGCGGTGTCTAGGTATAGTAAATCGGATATGCGCTACTGAATGAGGCCGCTCACAGCGCCACGTGGTAGAAAACTGCGGAGTTAGTTTCATATCTCAAAAACGGTAAGAGATAGAGGGAAAAAGCGAATTACAATGTTGTAGAGCGTTATCGATTTAGTACGAAGAGACACCTCATTGACATGGATGTGAAAAACAGAACGGTTAAAACGTACATCTGTATTTTCGTGATTTCCTACTCTGCGAAGGTGAAAAAATAATCAAAGAAAGAAGAAAACAACTATTTACAGCAGTGTACCTTTATTTAAGATACTAGCAGTGTGGCCCGGCGTTGCCCGTGCAATGGAAGAGAAATGCCCATTTACCTTAAATATAGATTGTAAAGGGAAGGAATGTGAATCCTCCCGCTGCAATGATTAAAAAAAAGAACATGGGACTTCCCGCTGCAACGAAAAAAAAACGAACACGGCACCTGATAGAATACAGAGGTTGCCAGGAATTGGACGTTGCTAAGCTGGAATGTGAATCATTCCGCTGCAATGATAAAAAAGGGACATGGGATTTCCCGCTGCAAAAAAGAAAAAAGAACAAAGCACCTGATAGCGTAGAAACTATCGGGAATTGGACGTGGCTAGGCTTCTCCTCTTCTACCTGTATGTATAACAGTCATTTATGGTTAATACCTACGCAACTACTAAAAACAAATAGAGCCCAGTCGTCGGTATGAGATTGTAAAGGGAAAGAATGTGAATCCCCCGGCTGCAACGATAATAAAAAGGACATGGGACTTCCCGCTGAACCGAGAAAAACTTAAATGTAGCATCTATTAGCTTACAGAGGTTATCGGAAATTGGACGTGGGTAGGCTTCTTCCCTTCTACCTATCTGAGTTCTGATATGTAGTCTTTTATCAAAATTACCACCGCGCCAACGGAAAACAAATAAAGAGTTTCCAGTCATCAATATAATAACCAATCTGCCTGAATCAGCACGGTCGCCGACCCATCTCTCTTTCCCCCTCCACCTCTCTTCACTCCCCCCTTTCCGTCTCTCTTTCGCTCTGCCTGTGAGAAGAAAATTCCGACCTTGAAAATGAAAAACCGAGTGGGGGAATTTACCTTCGTTCCGGAACTTGCATTCTGGAGAGAATTTTAATATGTGATCTTTTCAGAAAAAAAATCATATAAAAAGATCTAATAAACATTTCCGCACGGTTCAAAATTTAAAAGAGGGAGAAATAATTGTTCAATCAGCGGTAAAAGGATGGAAAATACTTGCCTATTAGGTTTTTCGATGCGACAGTTTAAAAATAGCATATTTTAAAAGCAGTACATTTTCTTCGAAACAGGATTTCCTTTAAAAAATTCCCAAAAATCGGCAAATGTAAGTACGATTTTGTAACAAATTGTATTTGAAAAAGAAAACTCTGTTGTTTCCGATGATATAAAAAATATAGTATTCGGACAGAAATTTAGCTCGCGATAAGGTAAAATGCGAGAAAAATGGCCAAAAACCTTACAAAACATAAAATAACTCAAAAACTATTAATCCGATTAATTTCATTTTTACGGCATTAGCTTTCTCTCGTCCTATTTAGTCAGCGTGCCAAATTTGGTCCAGATCCGTCGAAATGCCTGGACGCGTATAGCGAACAAACAAACTTTCCTCTTTTATATATATAGATTCAAACTTCGCACCGTCAGTTGCAAAGCACATTTGGATCCTCGTTTGAATTTCACATTGCACGCGTTGGAGCATAGAGGGTGACGCGTTGGCACAAGCGTCCGTAATGCGTCGTTTAAGGTCCTGTAATGTTTGTGGAGGGGCCGCATATATTTGCTGTTTTAGGTATACCCCACAATAGGCATCCATTCTTCGAAATGCAAGAATGCAACTCTCGGGGCTTGCACCAAAGTCCTTTGGACTAGAAATCACAAGCGATACCACTGTGTTACATTACGACGGCGTTTTTAGTCCGACAGATAATATTTTCTCCTTCTGTTCCGATTTCGTGACGTCACAGTGTAGGAAATCACGAAAATACATATGCACGTTTTCATCGTTCTGTTTTTCACATCCATGTCAATGAGGTGTCATCTCGTACTAAATCGATAACGCTCTACAACTTTGCAATTCTCTTTTTTCCCCTATCCCGTACCGTTTTCGAGATACGAAAGCTAACTCCGCAGTTTTCCACAGGTGGCACTGTGAGTGGTCTCATTCGGTAGCGCATATCCAATTTACTATACCTAGACACCACGTTTATAAAAATAGCAGCATCCGTTCCAAAATTAAGACGGTGACAAGGTACTTTAGTGGGCATACTGTATAGATACATCAAATTATTGAGATTGCACAGCTGCCAATCTTTACGAAATATAATTGACTACTTGACACAAACGGAAAATCTTTAATATTTTTCGAACTAATAAACAGTTATCGCGTTAATCTTAGAAATTTCGTTATATTCTAAGTCGAAAATTACTGTTTAGAAAAGTGGTTAGTTATAGTCCGTTAAAGCTGGCAGCTATGGGCTTGTGGCTGACGAGATAAAGAGGCTACGGTGCTGAAATTCTGGCCACATCCTTTTGCACTCGGGAAGTCATGTGACCTAGTGGGTGTGACAATCTTACTCTGGTTATTTCGGACCAAATTGGCTGTTCCCAATTGAGTACATGTCGCTTTGGGTGCAAAAGGGCGTGTCCAAAGGCGTTGGACTGGTAACTGTAGGGTTGGGCAATAAATTCAGATAAACACATCTTGGTTGTATAATTAAATACATTTCTTTAATTCTTTAATGTGTTCAACCTTTTAGATAGTTTGCGCTATAACTGGACACTTTCTGTACGCACTGAAAAGATAAGATTTCTAAAAAAAAATCGGGTAATTTACTTTCTATAAATGCGGTTAAGTTTATAATCGTGAATTTTAGATATTCGATCTAAACTGAAAGTAAGTTAAAAATTAGGGCAGCCCAGTTGGGAGAGGCATCGATCTCGCAGCGCAAGGTTGTCAGTTGAAACCCGGAACCAACCAAAGATCGCCGTGCTCGCTAATGGCGACTGGGGTACGTTTAAATACGTCGAGGTCGCAATGTCTTCCAAGTTCCCATACAAAAACGAAACCTCTGGGGGTGTCAAATCTAAATCTTGGAGTCTGCTGTTGTTGTTGAGAACATGTACATCGGATTTGTGTGGTTTGCTCGAAGCCCGCTTATAAATCCTCTTCAGAAGGACAAAACAAGGGAGGGATACTCTCCGTGGAGGTCTTTTTAAGGGATCCTAACCCGTATTTACGCTAAGTTTCGGACAAAACCACGGAAAACTCCGAAAGGTTAGGTTGAAGGATGCGCGATAGGACCCGAACTCCGGACCTTCACACTTCGCCCATTTAGCATTTACAGTGACATAACCATTGTCCATGGTGAGGCGTCTGGGAGTCTTCTGCTTAATATTTGATTCAAAATTAAGAAGCTTACGATTGGCAGTGCTGCCATCTATCGGTTCCTGAATGGGGTACAAATTAACTGTTCGGGAGTCTGTGGTAAAATTAACACCCTTGGCAAGTACTGCCGCTATCGATTTAATCTGGATTTGGAGTTGATACAAAATGGTGTAAAAGAAGTGCCTAAGCCTCCGTAATCCATGAAAACAAGACAGACACACAAGTAAAAATTAAGAGATGCCTTAAATATTTACAAAATAAAAACGTAAATTAAAAGTGGAACTATTTGAGCCTATAATATTAACAAAAGTCTGCTAAAGGAAAATTGATTTTACGGACAGTGAAACAGCTCTAAGTTCATTCATGATCAGTGGCGGCTCGACATTAGGGGCCACAGGTACCTGGCCCCATCGGCGAAAACTGATCTAAATCAAAACTTCCTCCTATTATGTAACACAGTTCTATTAATAATTTACCTTTATCGAAAAAATCCACGCATTGTATAATGTGTTTGTGTTTTAAGGCAAACCTGCACGCGGGGTATCTGCTTAGGATGAGGGATGCATTGGTAGGAGGACTTTCTAAGGGGTTCTAACGCGTATTCACGTTACATCTGGAGAAAACCTACCAAAACTCTAGACCGTTAGATCGACAGCCGCGCGATGGGACCCGAACCCGTAACTTTCACACCTCAACCGTCTACCATTTTCAGTGGCATAACCACTGTGCCATGGTGAGGCCCGCATTTTATTATACTTTAATACAATCGCTCACAGTTTTTTCCAGAAATTACTTTTAAAAATTACTGTTTGCAAAAAGCGGTTAATGATATTCCGGAGTAGTTGGTAACTCTGGCGAAATTTTAAGCTCAGTAGGAATTCATCTTTTAATTGCATGATCGTATTTTTGCAATGCAGTCAGACATTTTTGTTTTGTTTTAATGATTTACGAAATATTTTATATGTTCATATTCATTTTAAAATAAATAATAATTTAAAACTTATGAACAAGCAGCTCTTCAAAGGACATAAATTCTGAATAAAAATTAAACGTGACTTTTTGATTAGCATTAGAGCAAACTTTTCAGTACTAATATAATTACGTTTCATACACTTGCATGATTAGGTAAAAAATAGCAAAGTTTTATAGTAATTATGATAATTATTGTCCGTTTGAAAATTTTTAAATACTTGCACTGAGTGTATGGTATAGATTGCACCACTGTATGTATTTATATTTCAAGGATTTTAACTGGTACTATTTCTTTCGGGCCCCACCACTGATACAGGCCACGAGCCACCACTAATTATTATTCACTTTTTTTTTTCTTTTCTCTAAACTTTGTACTTTGATGCCGAGTACGGTGAGGATTAAATGTTTCTGAGAAATAGCCTCTATATACTGATCTAAACCGTTGGGGTGCCAAAACTGTTGGGGTGAACAGAAGGCTACGAGCTCCATACCGACGTACAAATAAAGACCACGGTGTACATGCGGTGTGCGTGCAAGTTAAATCTGTGAATCTGAAAGCCCTCTCGGCGGTCCCTAGCAGTTTCCGAGGGGTACCAATACTCAGAAGTCCCCACCATCTGATGAGAATCCAAATTGTAGCGGGGTCCACTCATAGATATAGAAATCTCTAGTTTGAGCATAACGAGAGAAAACTTGTTGCCTCCAAACGGTAGCCATGATAGTGGCATGCGCATACGCACAATGGCAATAACTTAAATTAAATTGGTATTTTCAATCATTTTAGAACGATCTGTATTTTACAAAGTACTCGTATCGAAATATTTTCCCTCGAACTTATTCACTTTTCTGAAGTATTGCAACGAATGTTCTATTTTACATCGACGGCAGCCATGATAGTGGCAGAAAAGGGGTGCGTTTTTGGCAAAAAAAAAAACACACGATAAGGAACATTGGATCAGCAATCTAGGTATTCCTAAATCTATGGGTCCACTGTGTACATGCGGTGTACCTGAAACTACCTAAGTAGCAGAAAATCTACAATGTACGTTCATACAAATAAGAAAAACCATTACAACACAAATTTCAAGGATTAGTCAGAGTCATAAAGCATATAATTCTTTTTTATTTACTTAAGCAATCAAAACAACTTCATACGAAAAAGAATAAGTTGTAGATTTGAAATATTTTTCACTTAAGGTGAAATATATTTTCACTTAAGGTGAAAGAACCTTCTCCGTCTCTATGATCCGCCTTGACCGCCTGCACTACCTTGACTTCCACGGGATCCACTGCTACCAGCACCGCCTTGGCCTGCAGGAGACCCTCCTTTTCCGCAACAGCCTTGAATTCCAGGAGCAGGTCCACTGTTAGCTTTCTGGGTTTGAGAATTCCTTCTCAGTCTCTGTGATCCGACTTGATCGACTGCACTACCTTGATTTCCATGGGATCCACTGCTTCCAGTACCCCCTTGTCCTGAAAGAGACCCTCCATTTCCAGTACCGCCTTGAGTTCCAGGAGCAGGTCCACTGTTAGCTTTCTGGGTTTGAGAATTCCTTCTCAGTCTCTGTGATCCGGCTTGATCGACTGCACTACCTTGATTTCCATGGGATCCACTGCTTCCAGCACCCCCTTGTCCTGAAGGAGACCCTCCATTTCCAGTACCGCCTTGAGTTCCAGGAGCAGGTCCACTGTTAGTGTTCTTGGTTTGAGAATTCCTTCTCAGTATCTGTGATCCCGCTTGACTGCCTGCACTACCGTGATTTCCATGGGATCCACTGCTTCCAGCACCCCCTTGGCCTGAAGGAGACCCTCCATTTCCAGTACCGCCTTGAGTTCCAAGAGCAGGTCCACTGTTAGCGTTCTTGGTTTGAGAATTCCTTCTCAGTATCTGTGATCCCGCTTGAGTGCCTGCACTACCTTGACTTCCATGGGATCCACTGCTACCAGCACCGCCTTGGCCTGCAGGAGACCCTCCATTTCCACCACCGCCTTCAGTTCCAGGAGCAGGTCCACTGTTAGCGTTCTTGGTTTGAGAATTCCTTCTCAGTCTCTGTGATCCCGCTTGACAGCCTGCACTACCTTGACTTCCATGGGATCCACTGCTACCAGAACCTCCTTGTCCAGCAGGAGACCCTCCTTTTCCAGCACCGCCTTGAGTTCCAGGAGCAGGTCCAATGTTAGAGTTCTGGGTCTGGGAATTCATTCGGTGTCTCTGTGATCCGCCTTGACCGCCTGAATTACATTGATTTCCATGGGATCCACTGCTTCCAGCACCGCCTCGGCCTGCAGGAGACCCTCCATTTCCATCACCGCCTTGCGTTCCAGGAGCAGGTCCACTGTTAGCGTTCCGGGTTTGAGAATTCCTTCTCAGTCTCTGTGATCCGCCTTGATCGCCTGCACTACCTTGATTTCCATTTCATCCACTTCTTCCAGCACCGCCTTGGCCAGCAGGAGACCCACCATTTCCAGTACCACCTTGAGTTCCAGCAGTAGGTCCACTGTTAGCGTTCTGGGTTGGAGAATTCCTTCGCAGTCTCTGTGATCCCGCTTGACTGCCTGCACTACCTTGACTTCCATGGGATCCACTGCTACCAGCACCGCCTTGGCCAGCAGGAGACCCTCCATTTCCACCACCGCCTTCAGTTCCAGGAGCAGGTCCACTGTTAGCGTTCAGGTTTGAGAATTCTTTCTCAGTCTCTGTGATCCCGCTTGACCGCCAGCACTCCCTTGACTTCCATGGGTTGCACTGCTACCAGCACCGCCTTGGCCTGCGGGAGACCCACCTTTTCCAGCACCGCCTTGAGTTCCAGGAGCAGGTCCAGTGTTAGAGTTGTGGGTTATAGAATTCTTTTGCAGTTTTTGTGATCCGCCTTGACCGCCTGAATTACCTTGATTTCCATGGGATCCACTGCTTCCAGCACCGCCTTGAGTTCCAGGAGCAGGTCCACTGTTAGCGTTCTGGGTTTGAGAATTCCTTCTCAGTCTCTGTGATCCGCCTTGACCGCCTGCACTTGATTTCCATGGGATTCACTTCTTCCAGCATCGCCTTAGCCTGCAGGAGACCCACCATTTCCAGTACCACCTTGAGTTTCAGCAGCAGGTCCACTGTTAGCGTTCTGGGTTTGAGAATTCCTTCGCAGTCTCTGTGATCCCGCTTGCCCGCCAGCACTCCCTTGACTTCCATGGGATCCACTGCTACCAGCACCGCCTTGGCCTGCAGGAGACCCTCCTTTTCCGCAACAGCCTTGAATTCCAGGAGCAGGTCAACTGTTAGCTTTCTGGGTTTGAGAATTCCTTCTCAGTCTCTGTGATCCGGCTTGATCGACTGCACTACCTTGATTTCCATGGGATCCACTGCTTCCAGCACCGCCTCGGCCTGCAGGAGACCCTCCATTTCCATCACCGCCTTGAGTTCCAGGAGCAGGTCCACTGTTAGCGTTCCGGGTTTGAGAATTCCTTCTCAGTCTCTGTGATCCGCCTTGATCGCCTGCACTACCTTGATTTCCATTTGATCCACTTCTTCCAGCACCGCCTTGGCCAGCAGGAGACCCACCATTTCCAGTATCACCTTGAGTTCCAGCAGTAGGTCCACTGTTAGCGTTCTGGGTTGGAGAATTCCTTCGCAGTCTCTGTGATCCCGCTTGTCTGCCTGCACTACCTTGACTTCCATGGGATCCACTGCTACCAGCACCGCCTTGGCCAAGAGGAGACCCTCCATTTCCACCAACGCCTTCAGTTCCAGGAGCAGGTCCACTGTTAGCGTTCATGGTTTGAGAATTCTTTCTCAGTCTCTGTGATCCCGCTTGACCGCCAGCACTCCCTTGACTTCCATGGGATCCACTGCTACCAGCACCGCCTTGGCCTGCAGGAGACCCTCCATTTCCATCACCGCCTTGAGTTCCAGGAGCAGGTCCACTGTTAGCGTTCCGGGTTTGAGAATTCCTTCTCAGTCTCTGTGATCCGCCTTGATCGCCTGCACTACCTTGATTTCCATTTGATCCACTTCTTCCAGCACCGCCTTGGCCAGCAGGAGACCCACCATTTCCAGTATCACCTTGAGTTCCAGCAGTAGGTCCACTGTTAGCGTTCTGGGTTGGAGAATTCCTTCGCAGTCTCTGTGATCCCGCTTGTCTGCCTGCACTAACTTGACTTCCATGGGATCCACTGCTACCAGCACCGCCTTGGCCAAGAGGAGACCCTCCATTTCCACCACCGCCTTCAGTTCCAGGAGCAGGTCCACTGTTAGCGTTCATGGTTTGAGAATTCTTTCTCAGTCTCTGTGATCCCGCTTGACCGCCAGCACTCCCTTGACTTCCATGGGATCCACTGCTACCAGCACCGCCTTGGCCTGCAGGAGACCCTCCTTTTCCAGCACCGCCTTCAGTTCCAGCAGCTGGTCCACTGTTAGCGTTCTGGGTTTGAGAATTCCTTCGCAGTCTCTGTGATCCCGCTTGACCACCAGCACTCCCTTGACTTCCATGGGTTGCACTGCTACCAGCACCGCCTTGGCCTGCGGGAGACCCACCTTTTCCAGCACCGCCTTGATTTCCAGGAGCAGGTCCAGTGTTAGAGTTGTGGGTTTGAGAATTCCTTCGCAGTCTTTGTGATCCGCCTTGACCGCCTGAATTACCTTGATTTCCATGGTATCCACTGCTTCCAGCACCACCTTGAGTTCCAGGAGCAGGTCCACTGTTAGCGTTCTGGGTTTGAGAATTCCTTCTCAGTCTCTGTGATCCGCCTTGACCGCCTGCACTACCTTGATTTCCATGGGATCCACTTCTTCCAGCATCGCCTTAGCCTGCAGGAGACCCACCATTTCCAGTACCACCTTGAGTTCCAGCAGCAGGTCCGCTGTTAGCGTTCTGGGTTTGAGAATTCCTTCGCAGTCTCTGTGATCCCGCTTGCCCGCCAGCACTCCCTTGACTTCCATGCGATCCACTGCTACCAGCACCGCCTTGGCCAGCAGGAGACCCTCCTTTTCCAGCACCGACTTGTGTTCCAGGAGCAGGTTCACTGTTAGCTTTCTGGGTTTGAGAATTCCTTCTCAGTCTCTGTGATCCCGCTTGACTGCCTGCACTACCTTGACTTCCTTGGAATCCACTGCTTCCAGCAATGCGTTGGACGCCAGGAGAGCTTCCTTTTCCAGCACTGAGTTGAGTTTCAGGAGCCTGGCCATTGTCGGTATTTTCAGCTTCCCTTTTGAAATTGAATCCGGATGTCAATGACCCTTGTGTAAGAGAGCCTTTTTCTTGTCCTGCAAGCAGTTGTTCCAAGGTTGACATTAATCCACTCAGATAACCATGAGATCCGTTGCTTGCAATGCCCAGTATGAAAATACAAATCTGAAATAAAATCAGAAAAGAAGAAGAAATTTTAATATCCCAAAAAATTATGAAAGCTAAACTTATTACACTTGGACACTATTCATGTAATTTTGGTTTGCCTTTCTATCTTTGTTTTATGTATCCTAAATAGTCATGTAGGGTAAGTGTCAGGGTAATTGGAACACGGATACCCGTGCCCTAAAGGGTGTGGCCATCTTAGTATGAGAAATCCGAAATAAGATGGTCACACTCTCAGGGTCACATGATTCTTCGGATGCAAATGATTTGACTAATAGGTCATTGCCTTATCCTTTATATCTTGTGAACCACGCCTTCACATGCGTGACGTCATTTTCACATAACCGCTTCTGACGAGATATACTGACTGCGCTTCTGACAATGCATGTAATAATGAATGAAAATGTTTCTGATAGAGATGTAAGAGGGACTCGCATCGCCGAACAAATTAACAGCCACGGGAACTACATTTTTGTCATATATGACTACAGACTAATAAATAGGCGTTTGACTTTCCCCGCGATTAAGATTAAAAGTACCCGTTCCACATTACTTTCTGTATCGAAGCCCTAATAGCACAGATGGTCATAAAAGAGTCGCTCTGACGTCACAGAGGGTCACAATTGTCACAGGATTGTCAGATACTAGTCACATTGTGACTTTTGAGTGATGTGACTCCACAGTGTGGTCACTGTGAAGTTTATTTGTGACCAGTCACCAGGTGACGTCGCCGTGGAGTCCTCTTGTGACTAGTATGTGATCGGTGGCTCAATGACTCCACTCTGAAGTCACTGTGTGACTGATTTGTGACTACTGATTTTTTTGAACTTCAAAATGACATCACAAAGGCCGCTTTTGTGACCTTGGAAACAGACTCATTTTTTCTAATATTTTCTGGTAATTTCTTTCGTGAAACATTTAATAAATAAATCCGAAAATTATAACGAGTAATTCAATAACCTCGCAGTTATGAAGTAATGGAATTTAGTTTTATTTATTAATTTTTAAATTATTTCTTTTAACAAGACAATATCATTTATAAAAAATATTATTCTTAAAAATATTAGAGTTGAGCGTTCTAATCGCAATGGAGAAAACTAAGTATCTGTGAGTAAAATTAACAATTTCTTTCATATCCCCATGAATATATGTTTCGATAGCGTATGTAGGTTTCAATTTCGGATGGGGGGGGGGACTATCCGGTATTTTAAACCTTATTGTTACTAGAGTAAATACAAATGTCTCAAAATTGCTGTTTTTTAATAATTGCTTAAAGATTTCGGATGGGTCCCGGGATTCCTCCCCCCCCCTTTAAATACGTCCCTGGTATGTTTGAAAGTTCCGCTAGGAAAAATTTGAGGTAAAACTATGGGTCTAAGTAAAAAATACTTTATTTATTTTATCTAATGCATGTTTTTCCAATTAATTTTATTTATTTTTATATGAAATCCCTTTTAGGCAAAATATAGCAAAAATATAAATCTTCTCCCTCATACCTTAATATATATCAAACCCCGTAAACATGTCGCACATTACAAATATATTTCATAATCGAATAAATAATTTCAATAAATCAGTAGTTTTTTCGGATGAATACTTAAATAAAACAGCACATTATCTCCTGAAAATAATTTATGTTGAAAAAATAAAGATTTCCAAGATTTTTAATTTATATTTATTAATTATGGTATTTTCCCTCCATTTATAAAATACTCCAGAAAAATTTTAAGTTTCCAAAACAAGCCATGCCAGAACTAACTTTTGCAGCAGTCAGTTTAGTTTTTAAAGCATTTTGAATAAGATGGTCACAGCGCTGAGGTAACGTGCTGGCCTATGAACGAGTGCGTCGAGGGTTCGGTACTGAGGCGTTTCATTCCGTGAGAGTTGTGTGCTGCCATCTAGTGCATGATCTCGGTAACTCTTTTCTCCAAAATTTTTCGCTGGCGCAAAACTGTCCCAAAGCGACTTCTCTGAAGTGTCGCAATGTGAAGTCACGGCGGGCGGACATAGGGACTGTGTGGTGACCCTGCTGCGGAGTTGGGCGACTGTTTGTAACTCTATTGTGACAGTATTGTGTGGTCGCATTTCAGTCACAGGGGACGGTTGTGTTATTAGGGAGAGATCTTATTTGGGTGTAAACCCTTAAAAACATCCGTTACAGTTTTCAAAAAGACTCATTCAATGTTGGAGGTGCTATTGTGTATCATGTACAAACCTCTCATTATACAAACACAAATAGGGTCCGCGTTCAAGAGTAAATTTCGTTACTAGTTTGACGTTTCCCGTTGTTGCTATTGGAAGGAACCCACTAGAGTATTCATATAGTTCTCTATGAGTAAACATTACTTTTCACTATAGACGCGCACACCAGCCTCTCCCGCAGCCTCCACTCATTCAAAAAATTACAATAACAAAACTCTCGTTTTCGCGGAGAAGGTCTTTTGAAAAATTTTGACCAAATAAACGAACAAATCCTCCACTTCGAAGGGTTTTCTATGAAATTTTTTCTGGGTAGTGGACCATGTAAAGGCTTCTATTACTTAACTCATGAAATGGTAAACACTGTTGTTGACTCCGTTGTATTAGGAAGAAGCTCAGATCCTCTCTTCTCGCCAAGAGACGCGATCTTCCGCGATTAGTTACTACAATTCTCCCTAATTGTCAAATGTACCGAAGTTGCTAGAACGAATAGAGATTCATTCAGTACAACCATGGTGTGTGTGCGCACAGTGAAAGCCGTTTTATAAATTTTAGTAACAATTTAATAAAAAAAACTCAATTTCTCAAAATGTGTACAATAATATTTTTTTTCTATTCTTCAATTGACCGAACCCTAAAAGCTAATAAAAATGTCTTTAACACTAGATTTACCATCTATTTATATATACCTATTTCTACCAAAACCAGTCAAAATGACTGGTGTATGTGAAAAATGCTTATTGTGACTTCCAGTCTTTATTCACTCTTAATAAATGACAAAAGATGTTGAACAATATTAATTGTAATAGATAAATGAATTAATAGACATTGTCAAATAACAAAACACTTAATTGTTTACAGTTTTTCAGTCACAATTTCTACAGAAAAAGGTAGGAATTTCGAATTGAAATTGCACGACCAGTCAAAATGACTGGTCTGGTAAATGTAGTGTTAACGAAGGCGTATACCCTAACTCATAGCTGCCAACTACTGCGGAATATATAACCAACCACTTTTTCAAAACATGATTTTTCGGCTTAAGATATTGCAAAATTTTTTTAATGCGCGCCCGAGCTGGTTACTAGTTTGAAAAATATGCTCACAAAAAAATACCGTTTATAAAAATCGGTTAGTTATATTTCGTAGTAGTTGGCAAAACTTTGGTCGATCAAGGAAAGACTGCACTGATGTTTGTATGTTGTACTGTGTACGCACTGTATACAGCGCGTAAGCTATGATAAGCGTATCTAATAAGAGTGGGGAGGAGGGGGGTGCGCGAAAAACTAACGTTTTAAATTTACAAAAATTTAGATGGGTACTTAATTCTTTTTATTAATTTGTTAATGCGTTAATTTTGTATTTTTTCTTTGGGGCTTCACGTGCTCATGTGCTCTAATAGAGGAGTTGGTACTGGCGTGAAGGCATCTTCAAACACAGTCAAGAACTATCCAGATTTTGCTGGCTTTCAAACACAATACACATCATTAAAATCAGCTCATCCGTTTGGCAGGAACAATACCACAGACAGAGGATTTCTTTCCTCGTGGTTTTAATCTTGTATTAAGTAAAAAGCTGAACAGATTTTCACCAAACATATCTTTGAACCATTCTTATTGAACCGAACTTCCAATATAATTAACGTATTGAAATGGGTTCTTCAGATTTTTTTACTAAAATGGCGCACACAAGCACAAAATCCCACGTAGAATCATGCTTCAAAATTATAGACGTCGGATATTTTAAAAAAAAATGAGATGTTAAAAGAAGTAAAAGTAATGATAGAAATAAAGAAACGTTTTAAATGTTGCTAAGAGCTACATGCATGTAACTATCTAAGGAAAACCCCAAAACAGACGCAGATTCATACACGCAGAGAAAGACTTCAAAAGAAAGGAACTCTTTCCAAAATCTTCATGTTTCTCTAAAAAGCTTTATCCAAAGGTCTTAAAAGAACAATTGTACCATAATTATGAATGCATCGATATTTTATAGCTCTTTAAAAAAAAAGGTTTTTCTCTTTACGTAACTTTCAGTATTGTCTTCAAAATTCGATTACTTCATCCTATGCAATGTCTGTCATAATCTTGGAAAATACCATTTCCTTTAAAAAAATTAAATTTTGTGAAATAATCGTAATTGTATACATCGGGTGTAATATAATTTACATTCAGATTTTTAAAAAAATGATTCATTTCTCTGAACGATTAGGGAATTGCAATCTCACCTTGGAATTTATGCAATACAATTTCCAGTAAGAATTGAGCAATGATAATGAAAAATTTGGTAATACATATAAGATAATATTTATTTATTGCTGTAAACTCTACTTGCATTTGGGAATAATAACAATGAAACATTCTTTTTAATTAAATAAGCGGATACACATATAAATTATATAACCCAAGTACGTCACTGAAATGACTAATGTAAGCATGCGTTTTTAATTTCCGACAGAAAAACAATTTCTTGTGTATAAAATGTTATAGGGATCCAAAGGTGACATTTGGTAATACACACATCGAAATAATCTTTTAAATTAGTCCTATAAACAGTGGCGGATCCAAGGGAAGGGGGGCTATGGGCGCTCAAGCCCCCCCACCCCCCACCCCCAATAAAGCAAGATATACTACGGATTAGAGAAGTTACATTTTTTTTCTTTTTTTTTTTTGCTGTAAATTTTCAGATGACCGGAAATTAAAAATGTAGCAGTGTATATACAGTTGACTCTTTGTTTTACGGCGATCTCTTTTTAAAGACGATATTTCAAAGTCCCGGCCCCTCCGACGTAAAGAATTTCTATTAAAAACGGCGTTGTTTCTGTTTAATGACGTATTTTTAATAAATAATAAACATTTTTTTTCCCAACTTATCTGCAGCAGGGGTTGTAAGCTTGGTTTCAGTAACACACCAGGTCTTTCCAGGGTTTTTGGGTTATTGGTTCATTTTAGAGAATTCATGGCTGTGTGTAGTAGGCTCATACTAGTACGAAAACGAGGCCAGCAGAGCAAAATGACATCAAAACGAAAGCATCTTACGCTACACGAACAGGGAAAAAATTTTAAGAGTGGGAAAAAAGTATTGGGGAATGTCAAAAGCGCCATTCTCAAGACAATTTCAGCTACCTAAGTCTACTCTCGAAGGTATTTTAGAAGCAAAGAGAAAATTCTTGAAGCAGCAAAAAACTTTGTTCGGGATTCAAAATAAACGGCCGAAATGTCAATGTGGCCGATTAGAAGAGTTTGATAAGGCACTTCTGCATGCAAATTTTTTCATGAAGCCAGAACATCCAACATTACAATTTCTGGGCCCCACAATGGAGGAGCGGATAAGACACTTAACATGATAGACGGCTGAAGTGTGAATGTCCCGTGTTTGGGACTACCGCACACCTGCCGATCTAACGATCCGGAGTTTTGGTCGGTGTTCTCCGTTGCTTATAGGCCACGTCCTACCGTCACAACAGGGAATAAGGCGACATTCTTCTGGCGAATTTTACGACTTTTTAATGAGCAGTCGGGATCTACCAATAAAAGATTAATGTGTTAAACTGCAAACCCCGTCCCCATGGAGAGAGCAACGGAACTTTTTTTAACGTATCACTCCCGTCGTCCATTGAAACGCATAGAAAACGCGGCTTATCAGCATCGGTCTTAACTTGATCTCGAGTTTTTTCTCGACAGGCCTTGCATTAGAAAACGGAGCCCCCCCCCCAGATTGTTTTTCTGGATCCGCCCCTGGTTCAATATCATGAACTTCTGCTATTTCTTTAGTAGATGTAAAGAGAGGGACGAGTTTGGGGGGTGACCCGCTCGCCTTGGGATAAACGCCTGAAATTTCAAAATTCCCGAAAATCATTAGACAGCAGTTATGGTAATGCAATATATTCAATAAACATAAAATCGTATCCAAAAAAGGCATAAGTACATAATGTGATGTGAAATATACGATCTATATAGGAATGCACTTAATTCTCAATAGCTATTACTCAAAATATTTTGACATGAATAATATAAGATGCATAATAGTGATATATATATATATAAAATACAGGGTGTCCCATAAAGTCTCTAAAGTTTTGTCTGTTCGTTCTTCTCATTGCATTATTGATTCCATTTTGTTAAAGTTAAGCGAAGAAGCTGCAACTGCTATTTACGGCTATAGAGAAAGTGCGAAAATTTAAGATTTTCCCGTTACCTAAATAGGTTTTGTTGCCAGCTTTAAAATCTTATTTCGAGCACTGATTCTCAGTATACTACTTTTATTAAAAGTAGCATACTACTAGCAAATGCAATTACGTCGTCATATTCGAATCAGGCTCACACACTGTCTACCAATAAGTATTTAGACACCTATGCAAATGACGATATCTGCGGTCCTGGGGTGCGTCACGGCCTCCACCGGTATATATCGTGTAGGAAACAGCATCGGCACTAGTCGCATGCAAGATGCCGCGCAGTTCGGAGCACTCTGATTTCGAGAAAGGTATAATTATCGGGTATCACAAATGTGGCCGATCCTTAAGGGAAATATCTAGCGATCTGAAGTACCCAAAATCGACAGTGGCCTATGTGATTAAGAAGTGGAAGGTGAGTGGTGATTGTCGGAATGTGCTCCGAGTTGGCAGACCAACGAAACTGGGAGCTAGAGACCGACGAGTGCTGTCCAGAGAAATTCGGAAGAACCGCACCCAGTCGATGGCCCTCATCCGCGAGCAGTTTCAACAGGCATCCGGGAGTATTGTTTTAATGAACACCAAGGAAGCACATCTGCCTGGATTTCATGGCCGTGCTGCTGCCCATAAGCCTTTGATCACGAAGTCCAACCGCACTGCTCGGTTAATGTGGTGATGCAAAGCCCATCGAAATTGGACCGTAGATCAGTGGAAACGGGTTCTTTGGAGCGATGAATCAAGGTTCACCCTTTACCGTTCGGATGGCAGGGTCTGGATCTGGCGTCTGCGTCTGCCTGGAGAACGAACGTCTCCTGCCAGAATGCATTGTGCCAACAGTCAAGTTCGGCGGAGGTGGAATTATGGTCTGGGGATGTTTCTCCTGGTATGGACTGGGACCCTTGGTCCCCATTCATGGTAAGCTCAACGCCGATGCCTACTGCACTATTTTGGATGACAATGTGCTTCCTACGTTGTGGCAGTTTTACGGGTTGGACCCCTGTTACTTTCAGGATGACAATGCCAGATGTCATGTTTCGAGGTTAACCAAATCTTGGTATGGTGCCAATGGAGTTCATCGAATGGACTGGCCTGCCCAGAGCCCAGACCTGAACCCTATCGAGAACCTCTGGGACGAGTTGGATCGCCGAATTAAGGGGTGCACTACCCGTCCAAAATCGGTGAAGGAACTTCACTTCTATGTCTACTCCAAGCCGAGTGGAAGACTATACCACTAGCTGTAATACAAAGACTTGTGGAAAGTATGCCCCGGAGGGTTCACGCTGTAATTGCCTCTCGTGGAGGCTCTACCAACTATTGATTTTGAATAAAGTTAGTTTTTCTTTTCTATCACAGGTGTCCAAATACTTATTGGTAGACAGTGTATACATGTTCTTTTAATTACCCCTTGTTATTAAGATATCTGTTCATTTTTATTACCACTTCAGAACTATTAATTTGTGACAAGGATTTTTATCTATCCGGCGAAACGGTGAATCACTTTTCAAGGATTGCCAGATGGCGGCAAGGTTAGTGAAATATCAAAAGCCGCAAGGGTTGGCCATTTTTAGGCAATTTATTGCCAAGTTGGCGCCAAAGAAATAAATTCCTAGAGCTAAACCAAGTTTGGCAATATCGTCTATATTTGACGAGATTTTCTTCCAAACCCCTGATCAATGACTCACTGATTCTCTGACGATTCCGGGTACTCACTCCAGGCTAAAACTTTAACCACCATTACTCCAAAGAGATTAAAACGTTAAGCACAAAAAGAATAATAACATTTACACCGTTTGTACGATCCGCTTGAAGTTTTTCATAATTATTTATAAAAATATAGAAAACAATCTGCTCTAGTTTAAAACTCTGAAAATCCACCCGTTCCCTCATTTTAAGCAATTTTTCGCTCTTTTCAGCTTCATTTTATTTCCGAGAGTCAAAAAAGTCAGTCATTTGTGCGACAAAATTAGCTGTCGCGACTGACATGACGTCATACTGAAGTCACGGTCAGCAGGCTTTGAAAGGAAAGTTGCGATTCCAATTCATTTAAATTGTTTTTCCAGTTAACATAGTTTTTTTCATTAGAATTATATCATCTGCATGAAGCATTGATATAAGAGGGGCTGTTTACACAAAACGAAATCATCCAAATGCAAAAGGTTTCCGTGCTTTTTCAGAAGAGCATGAAATTCGATTTGGGTATTTAATAAAAATTAAATATGAAGTTATTTATTTTAGGTGGAAGACGATTAAATAGATTGAGTGTAGACATATTTCCGTCAAATGTTTTTTCTAGTGCCCGTTGTAAGTGCCTCCACAACGGGCTTGCTTGCTAGTTATAAAGATAAAATATAGTTAAAATATGCCGGACAAGGATTGTAAAACAGTTTTAATAGGTGATATTTTAACATCGATTTTAATTCCAAAGAAGTGTTTTATGGAACAAGGAAGACAAATACGGCACCCTTATTGATTATGATGCAATTTCTAATGTAATGAAACAAGGATGAGAAATAGGGCCTATGATTGTGATACCCTTTCTACGTAATGAAGCAAGAAAGTAAAATGGGGACGGCGCATGGATTATGATAATCTTGACATATAGCACTTCAGTGAGTATTTAAAATATCAAAATGTTTTATCTTTTCTTTTCCCTTTTTTTTTTTTGTAATTTTTGAAACCTTTCACATCCTAACTTGTTACGTATCTTCGACCCTATTGACCCTACCCTTCCTCCATAATATTAATCCTTTCAAACGTGATTAAATAATTTATTTTTGAATTAAATAAGTTTTCATTTCATAATGGATACTCAATTTGTAACTAAAAAAAATAATAATAATAATCTTGATTATTAAATTTTCGAGGATTTTTTTTCTTTTTAAGTGTACACAATAGGACATCCATCCTGTACGACACTATAGGGGATTTTTGTGTCCTCAATTATGGGCTCAAGGTCTAATCTAAAGGGTGTTTTTTTCTTCTCTAATGGCCGGGTCTCTAATGGGAGGTCTAATGGCCGGGTCAGCGGCATACTTGATTTATATTAGACTTGACCTCTACAAGAGGCAGGGATGTTGATAATTTCATTATGGGGCGTCTAATAGGCAGACCAGCGTTGCCCCCTATGAGTGGTCTCATAATTTTGAATCCATTCCAAATGAGAGACCTAGTACTGGATTGGCACCGCCGGGGTTATCGTTTGAACAAAGCGGACATTGGACTTACGACAGATTTTAAGTCCACCAGGGGCTCTACCACCATAGTATCAGAAAGCTTTCGGTAGCGAATAAATCGAGCTTTCTCTTCTCAAGATGTCACAATCCTATAAGTATCCGATGTGCCCTAGCATGATCCTATCTTAATTGTTTCATTGTCGTATTCACTATCGGAAAAATGCTGTTTTTTCCCGACACGTTGGATGAAGGCGAAAACTTGCCCTCCGGTACCGGAGAGTACAAGATGGATGGGTTTTTATTGTGTGTATCATGGAGTGTCAAGTACTTCTTCAAAAGGACCCCTCTCCCTGGCATGGTGGGTCAGTCAAAAACCAGCTTCCATTCTTGATGGATGTGTCCGAAGTCTTCGAAAATTCTGAAGACAATGCCTTCGTTTAAAAAAAGAGTAGAAAGCCGTGTGTTTTGATGGGTTGATCGGTCTCAGTGTCGAGACAGACCTTAGCATGCACAAAAATACTCGCTCGTTTTATTCGACACTCATCGTGCTAGCACCAAAAGGAGAGTCGCGGCTATTTAACCGAAGTATTTGACTATCCGATAGCGAGAAATATCCGAAACAGATATTTTACGATACCATGGTGCTAGAGCCCCCGCTCTCTTCAGCGTACACGGTCCACAGTAGACTCTCGAGAGTTCACCGTCCCAAGCACTGTCCAAGCCGGTGCTGCTTCACTTTCGGTGTTCTAATGGGGACCGAGTTTAATGGACCGATCTGCTGCCGGACTCATCTAAACGTTGAAAATAATCTTTCAGTGGATGCTGAATGAGCTGCGATAACTAGTCAGCCAATTCAAAAAGTCATAAGATCTTTAATATTCTCATTTGTAGAACGATTTTTCCAAAATACTCTGCAAATGGGCAGGGATAGTTCTTTATTACATCATCCATAAAAACGGATGATGGATATATTTGTTTATTTTTAATTTCGAAAGTTTAGAAAAAGAAAATATATATTACCCTTCTCGCGCCTGTGTGCACACACATCGCACATATAGGCGGTGTGACCCTGCTCTCCTGTGCCTAGTGCTGCAGCTCACCATGAGTTTAAATGTTTTGATGAGGTCCAACATTTTGCAGTCAACACAGTTATGAAGAATGTGTCTCGAACTCCGTGGTTTACGCCATGCGAATTCTCCCACAAAGTTCCTTTTCCGCCGTTTGGCTACGCGCCACGGTTTTGTAGTTTGGTTTCGGTTCATATTCGTAAAGTGAGGACGCATGCACTGTTAACGCGTGTTAAGATGTTAATAAACCATGTATATATTTTTGTAAATATTACCAACTTGTGTATCATAAGCTAACCTGGATATATTAAAACACCTTAGAAAAGATAGATGTGGTCATTATCCATTCTGTGGCTTCCTTATTCGAACAAAGTACGTTCTACCAAGTAGGACGCCCAGGTATCGTCTAAACAGGGCCACCCCATAGAAGAGCGAAGGTAAGATTTTTTCTTACCGATAATTTTTTAGTTACTAGTAATCAGATGTTGCTCTGAAAAGTTTAGTTAGACAGAGAGATATAATATCTTTATGGCGCCCGAATAGGGACGGGCTCTGTGAGATAGATATAATACGGTTGCAGAATACTCTGCATGTTTCCGGGGTTCGTCTTTCTAAAGTCCAGTAGGTGTAAAAAGTTCTAGAAAAGACTCCACTTGTAGGGATGGAACACGAACTTTATAATTTCTAGAACTACGTCGAACAATCAGCTGTACAAAATTCACAAGCACAATCAGACAGTAATGTGCTTATAACAGTTCGCTAAGTACAGAAGCTATCACAAATTCTGTATTTCTCAAATAAAATAAAACATTTCGACAGACGAAAATTCAGTAGGAATATACAAGGTGTATCGTACACAGTTCCTTAAGACACAGCGATGAATAATTTACACACAGCACTTAAAAACAAGCTTCAAAAAGGGAAGCGAAAATACCGCCTCTATAGCACAGTTCACGGAGCAAAGCTCACGTACTCATCGAAAGCGTACTCATCGAAAGCTCGATTCACACTGAACTGGAGGTCTGCCATGCCTGTATTTATAGTTGACGCAGAAGCTACAAGGAGCTTCCAGAAGAATCTATTTCCCGAAAATTCCACATAAAGCAGGACTTATTTGAGTTAATGCAGCAAGACACACTTTAAAGGCCCCATTGGGAAAATCGAACGAAATGTCGCCAAGCCTGGCAACTCTTTGGCGAAATATCGCCAAATTTGGCACCAAAAATAAGTCCTCAAAGTGAGGTTAGCGAAGGCCTAGGACCAATATTTCTCGAGATTTCTAGAAAATGCTTTAGAAACCAATGAAGAAACATAAAACTCCATATCTCGCGTTCTAGTTAACCGATTTTGATGCAACAAAAAGAAAAATTTAACTATTTGACGCGTAGAATCCGAATTTTAAACTATTTTAAACCCCAGAACAGCGGGTTCCCCCGAAAATTCGTAACAATAGTGCGATAAAAGAAAAGTTTTGATTTGATTTTTATAATGAGTATTTTGAAGTAAATAATATTGATACGCAAAGTCATTGACATGGCTCAGGAATATCGGACTATCTTAAAAAAGAAACGTACGAGCATCAGAGGCTTAGTCATTAGGACTGTTAACAGTATTTGAACGGAAATAAACAATTCGGAAGTTACTATAATAGATGACCCGGAGGAGCTTTTAGAACATATAAAAACTTATTCTGATGAACGTAAAGCTATAAATTTGGAAACATGGATGTTAAAGAATTAGATGATGAATTAAAAGGTGCGGCAGAATATCAGGGTAAGATTACAAAATGGAAATTTTGTGCAGAAAAGAAAATACGCGATTTGTTCAAAATTAATTTAACGGAAATCTCTACGACATCAAAACCACTTGATTTAGCAACAAATGCTTTTGTATCCGAAAAGGACAACGTACATGTTGTGACTGAAAATGCAAATCTATCTTACGTATCGGAAAAGGCCAGTGTTAAGTTGCCTAAACTTACAATTAATCCTTTTTACGGTGATAATAGTGAATGGCTTACTTTTTGGAATGCACATGAAATCGCGATAAATAAAAATGAATCATTAGATAAAATTAGCAAGTTTAATAATTTGAGAGCATATTTGAAAGGAACCGCTCTTAACTCAATAGAAGGTTAGGCAATAATGCCAGAAAATTATGATACCGCCGTTGAAATTCTGTTAGCTCGTTTCGGCAAAAAGAATATCTTAATCAATACTCATTCATATGAACAGTTTGTTACAAATTGCACCTTTAAAGAACGCAAGAGATTCTGTATTGTTTAGAAAATTCTTCGATCGAGTGCAAACCGGAATTAGAAGTCTCGAATCACTTGGAATTAATTCTGACACTTTTGGAAATCTTTTAACACCCATTTTGATAAAATTTTTACCACCGAACCTCATTTTTGATTTTAACAAACTGGAAAGTCCGATTACGATTTAAAGCAGATGATTGAGTTTTTATCTATGCAATTAAACGCTTTAGAACGATTCCATGTGAATTATTACCCCATCGAAAAGCGAGATAACAGATGTCATCATGAACAAGACAAAAAGAAACTCACGCGGCTGGCGGAGGAAAAACAAAATAAAAATAAAAATAGAAATACGTTTATCGCGACTGAGCTCTTAGTTACAGAAAAGGGAAATAAGGGTTGCATTTTCTGCAATGAGTGCAAGAAAAATGAGTCATCGCATGAATCTGAAAAGTGTGAATTTGTTTTTTCATTGCCTTTAAAAAAGAGAAAGGTAACTATAACGGAAAATGGTTTATACTTTAAATGTTTGCGCGGATCACATTTATCGAAAGCATCCCCCGAATAAACTGTAAATTCTGTTCTGAGAATCACTGTGGAATTTTATGTTACGCAAATCGAAATAAAATTAACGGAAGTAAATCCTCAAGTAATAATATCTATACTGATAGTGGAAACAGTGTACTTGCTAATAATTGATTTTCGAAGCAAGTTTTTCTGCAAACTTTAGTTGCATACATTAATGTACATGGTTTAGAGTATTTATGTTAGAGTACTGTTCGACAGTGGATCAGTCCCAGACAGCACATAGGCTTCACATTTCTTTGAATTTGACGTATTAATACAAGCTTGACTTTAGCTTGATTTTAGCTTTCGAAAGTGTGCAGTGATGGCGCCATCTCTGAAAGAGAATGGATATTAATTGTCTAGCGTTTCTCAAATTTGCTGGTAGTATTAAATTTAATAAAAGTTCGTAAAAGTTGTGTTTTATTTTATTATCGCACAAAACCAGGACATTAGAACACGCAAGGGGAAGGAATGAATGGGATAAGCCCCTCTGAAGTGTAACACGAGGAGAGTTTTAGTTTTATTTACATCTAATTAACATTAGTAATTCCATTAACTAATTAATTAGCCCTAAAATAAATTTTAATATAATTAACACAATTTAGTTAGTTAATATACTTCACTTTATGGGTGGTTCACCATAGAATTAAAAAAAAAAGATTCTGTATTTCCAAATATGGAAATTCTTCAAAATAAAATACAATTATACTACGAAATTGATTTCAAAATCAGTCGTTTGTTGCGATATTGAAAGTTTTAAAACGTGTGCTGCTGTTAAGTTTATATTATGTTTATTTCCCTATTAGTTGAGTCTCTAAATCACACATAACATTATTTTAATTTTGATGCATCCCATGGAAAAATAAAAGAAACAAATAACACATCGGTCACATATCAATCTGGCCAGAAAACGGCGTGATAACCCGTAACAGTTACTTCAAACTTTAGTCATATCAGCCCAACTCAGACTGGCGCAACGGTTAGGACGCTCGCCTCCCAACACAAAGGTCCCGGGTTCTATTCTAACCGCGGACACTTGATGGAAACAGATTAAATTAAATTGAAATTTCAGTGTAGAGGGGGAAAATGCGTTGCAAAATAAAATATGTGGGGCGAGTTCACCGACCGGCGCCCCGTGTATTTAGGAACATTTTTTAAGCTTGAAATTAAGCTTTCTATGTCAAGCTTGATTCAAACTTGAAATGTCAAGCTTAATGCAAGCTGGGCAAGTGTAAACTAGAACACTTGATTCAAGCTTGCATTAAGCTTACACGCTTGAAATTTTCAAGCTGAATTCAAGTTTATTGACTTGATAAATCAAGCTTGTTGCAAGTTTGCTGTGCTGTCTGGGAAAGTCCTACATCAGTAAATTCATGACAGCTGCTTTAAAATTAGAATGTTTGGGGTAAAGACCGTGCTTCATGGTTTGTTTGGCAGGATTGAGAAAAAGGACGATCACAGAAAATATCGCGTTAATATTAGTTATATCTATAAGACTTTCTCATGCGAGTTAGAGGTTTTGGATCAAGAAAAGATTTGTGTACCTATAGCAAAGATTAATAATTCAGAGATTATACACAAAATTAAACAATCGGGAATTTTAGTAAGTGATATTTCCATTAACGCAGATACGTGCTTATACGAAAAAGATCCTAATGAGATCCATCTTCTGATTGGGGCTAATTTTTCAGCAAGAATGCTTTTAGTAAAAATCAAGCAAACATCGGACGGGTTGATTGCCATGCATATTCGTTTGGGTGGACGCTGATGGGAAATTCGGTAGAAGAGAGAACGAAGATATCTCACGTTTTGTTATCTTTGCATGTCAATAACTTTGACATATCTGATTATTGGTCTCTCAATATCATTGGTATACGTGACAGAGGTACTAAGATGTTGAAGTCAGAAATTTAAAAAGGCTTCCGAAGATTACTTTCTTCAGACCATCACAAGGGATGAAGAGTGGAGGTATTCAGTTAGCTTATTTTGTATTGAAGATCATCCCCTGCTGTCGAATTGCAGGAATTTATCAGAAAAAAGATTGGCTAACAAAGTGAAATCTCTGGAACGAGCGGGAAAACTAGCAGATTATGAGGAGGTGTTCGAAGATTGGGTAGCTGAGGATATTATTGAGGAAGTTCCTCCCTCTCATGATGTAAAAATGAACATTATTTACCGCATTGTCCCGTATTTAAAGAGAATTCCTTGACCAACAAAGTGAGACCTGTTTTTGATGGCTCCGCCAAAGAGAAGAATTTCCCCTCCTTGAATGATTGCGTGGAGAAAGGACAAAATTTAATTAAACTGATACCCAACTTAATAAATAAATTTCGACTTAAGTACGGGGTGACAGCTGATATTGAGAAAGCCTTTTTACAAATTGGCCTCAACCCCCGTGATAGACCTTTTCTAAAGTTTCTCTGGTGAGAACATGGTAAAAGGGAAAGGCTTCTGGCACAAGCGTAAAGGCTTAAAAGTATTCTGGCTTGGATGCTGCCAATTTCGGTAGTATCCAAGTATTTCGGTAGTAGAATGGCGACATTCTCCAATTTCGGCTTTCACAGTAACATATACAATGTTACTATGAAAGACCGAAATTGGAGAATGTCGACATTCACCGGTGAATGTCGACATATTCCAAATACGTCGGTGAAAGACCGAATATTTGATTATATTCTTGTACATTCGGACCATCACCGGTGTATGTCCACAATCACAGATATACTGTGGTGGAGGTCGAAAACAGCAATAAATAAGATTTCAATAACATAATAAAGTAAGTTTTTTATTGGTATTATTTTCTTTTCTCTTTAGAATGTACTGTTTAAGTTCAAAAGTTTATTTACATGTGTTGTTACTAAGATTTTTTTCTATTTTGACATATACGGTATAAATGCAAAAGTAAAAAAAAAAAAAAGTTCTTTATTGGCTAAATTTAAAACTAAATGCTTAACATTTATCCAAGCACAACTGCTGTTATTATTAAGAAGGCAAGTAATATGGAATATCTCTTCTCACGTTTAGCATCTAAAGCTACATGTCCGGCAGCGAAACCGTCTTTACAGAGTGACAAACCCCTCTCCTCACCGTGATTGGTTACTCCTCCCACGTCAGTAAGGTAGACGAAAAAGTTACGTCACCCTTGTGGAGTTTTATCGCTCCTGAAATACGGAGAACAAAATGCAAATCTCCGACATATTCAACATTCACCATTAGTGCATGGTGAATGTCGACATTTGCCGGTGTAAGTCAGAAATAGGGATATTTGGCAAATATTTCGGACATACACCAAGCGACTATGTGAATGTTGACATTCAAGGGTAAATGTCGACATTCTCCAATTTTCGGGCTTTCACGATAACATATACATAATAGCTGCTATAGAATTTCCCCCCCCCCTTTTTTTTTTTTTTTACTTATTTTGTAGATATAGATTTTTATTGATTGATTGATTATTCTTACCCATCATACAAATTTTACCATCACTTATTATTAAGAAGTATTATCCAGATTATTATTTCTTTTTAATCATAAACCACCCACAATACATATTAACTTGTTTACCAACTCAATAGGCATTCAGCATAATTAAATTTTTAACTTGCCCAATTTTCTGAATAAGTTTCACTATACTCTTATAAATACCACACGTTATATTATATACAGTACACTATATTATACATTGTATGTACCCAGTAATATATATTATACATTATCTATACTATTAAAATCTGTGCGCGTCTGTCTGTGTGTGTGTGTGTAGCATCATCTCCTCCTAAACGGCTGGGAGTTGAGTTTCGACCGAGGTATCCACGAATTCGGAAAAATTCGAGAAAGAACCTCCGCTAATTTAAATTTCGAAATTCGAATTCGTTTAGGAGATATTGATAAAAAACCCCCATCAAAAACGCTAATTTTTGCTCTCCGCAATTCCGTGATTGTAACCCCTGTAGTCAAAAAAGTGAGAAATAAGCATCGAGGTTGCCATGTTTGGCTATTTTATTAAATTATTTAGACTCCTGCAGTAAAAATAAAAGAATAAGGATTCTTTTCTGTTTAGATTATTTACAAAGTTATTTTTTAATTAAAATATTGCGTTCATGTTAAATCAGAGCAGGAATTCAATGTTTTTTATGTGTAAAAGAATAAGGGATTGAGAGATTTCCGAGACTAATATGTATATTTTTTAGTTTGGCGAAATAAAAATGGCTCATTTGGCGATTTTGAGAAAGTAGTAGGTTCTACCGATTTGCACAGTTTTGGGCTTGGCGCAAATTACTGAGAGCGTAACGAAATGGTATTTTTAATAACAAGTATAAGTTTTACGGCGCTATACTTCGATGTTTCATATAGAAATAATGCAGTTATTAAAGCGATTTTAAACGATCCATAGAATTTTCACCAAATTAAGTAAACTGATTTAAGTTAGAGAAATTTCGCCAAATTTCAGAAAATTGAAATTCTCACATTTTGTAAATGGTAGTTAACGGTGATTAAAACCCGTTATAGTTAATAATAATTTAAATAACTGCTACTTATCAATAATAAGCCTGCATTAAATTTTGCCGATCGAACCATATAAATGATAGATAATTATTTCCCATTTTGATTGCTGTTAAATAAATGCTTCGAATGATTCCCTGAAAACAAAAAAATCTCGCAAAATGGTGTATGTTGGCATTTTGGCGATCGAAGTACTGTGTAATAAATAATTGATTCTTATTTGTTAAAGCAGCGCTACGGAAGTTTCTTTTACTAGAAGCTGTCAGAAAGGCGTAATTAATACTATCTAATATATTTTTTGTTTTACGAATTCAAATGTTTGTTGATTCCTACTTTAGTACATTTCTTAGCAAAGTTGGCGAAAAATATTCAAATGTAGTGCAACTCTGTACATATTATTAATTCCATTCCACAACTCAGATGAGCCGATGTCACTAGCGTATGCATAGATATTTTTTTTTTTTTAATTCCGCCAAACAGAGTATTGCGTATTGCCTTTAGTGTCAAGTTTAATTTGTGGTTTGAGCTATTTGCCATCGACTGGCGGTGTTAATTTCGCAAATATTGCAGTTCTAGCAAAGTAAACATGAATAACTCATTTCATGTTCTATTTTTAACATTGCTATAGTTTCCGTAGCAACGGAATCTATAGCAATCTTAATGAATCAATATGCCACTTAAGTTGTTAAATTTTACAATTATGTGAAACCACTCATTTCTACAGCTTTTAAGAATCGAAAAAGTGAAAACGCATCAATTGTGAAACAAATAGAACTGTAACAGACTTGCACCTTAAAAATAATCGAAGTTTTTATGCAATTCTACATACCTTTAATTTTATTTCCTTCGAGTGTGGATGTCATTTTTTACGTCATTTTTGCTGTTTTGCTGGCAGATTATCCGGAGCAGCACATACCCTATACCCTCTAATGTATTTGCTCCTCCGGAAGCAAGAGCGTATGTCCGGCGCGTATTTGTGTAACCCCATTGTGTTAATCAGAAGTTTCTGGTGACACATTTTTTAGACCATTTTTTTTACCGCTGAAATTCCGATGCTGAAGTATATTGATTAAGCAGGAGTAGCCAGAAATTTTTCATGGGAATGTTACGACTACCGCAACTCACACATATGTACACGTGTGTGCGATAAGGGAGTGAAGAATATACATTTTGTATGGCAAAAAACTCCGATTGGGGGGTTGTGACTCCCTATCCCCTCCTTGGCTACGCCACTGTACGCAAGCATAAGTTGTCACGTCATGAAAAACCGTCATAGATGGCAAACTCCGAAGTTGTTCTGAGGGTTATACAAAATTAAAAATTTTACTTTTAGTAAATTTTACTTTTGATACAGTTCGAATACTTGGTTTTAATAAATTTCGGCCACCAAGGTAAGATGAAATATTACTAAATACGGCAACCCAGAATTTTCTTAACTATTGAATTTGACACTATGCGACTACAGTAAATTCTCTATAACACGGTAGATACGTTCCGTGTTATAAGAATCCTTGTTGTACGGGTCCTGCGCTATACTCCACCTGGAGTGCGGACTGCGCGGTATAATCGCGGCAAAACTTATTTGCGCTCCGTAAAAATGCAATGATGTTTGGTGTTGCCATTCAAAAGGAATGTTAATTACAGGAGCTAAGGCGTCATAATATCAGAACATAGTCTCATTTTACCGTGCTGTACGAGTCTCTTTTAACGTGTTACACGAAAAACAATCGTAATGTTTTCGTCGTGTTCTAAGAATTCGTGTTGTAGACCCATGTTATAAAGGGGTCAACTGTAATCTGTAACAAATGAAAAATGAAATCAGTTATTTATTTAGGGCGAATTGGCAGTGAGATAAACGTCAGTTTTATGTAACAAGTGTGATACTGCATTAAGAGTTCAATAAGGGTAATAAGCTTTTTCTCAGAAGTTACATCAAGAACGTTTTCATTTACAAAAGCGACATGATTTTCACCGGAGCAGGGTACATTTTTGGCTTTTAAACGTAAATGATGCATTCATTGTTTCATGTAGGTTTTTTAATTTAGGTAAAATTTAATAAAGTCGTGTGTAACATAACTGCGCTAATGCATTGTCCACGCTTTGAAAAATGCAAGATAAAATTGTTGTCAACATCATGTAATGTTATTTATGTGGTATATACTATATATTAATGCTATAAATTAAACCTCACAAAGAGAATTATATGATGTAGAAATCAGGCATTTTTCGACAGAGAAAAGTTTTGTCTGCATGACTGCATACCATAAAGTTCTTTCTTTTTTGATCACCAGTCACATTGACGTAGTTTTTGTGTCCTGTTGCAATAGTCTAAAATTTGCACTCATGACGTCAACTTTTAGTCTTCACGTTTTGAGATTCCGCATTATTAGGTTTAATTCGAATTATATATGTGTAAGGAAAATATGCGTTTCCCACCGTGCGGAGAACGGGTACGCAGCTAGTATATACATTAATATCAGCATACAGATTAATAAAAAGATTATTCAAATTTAAAAATTACATACATTTACAAATTTGAACAAATCCATTCTATTTATCTCTCTCTTTTTTTTCTTCTTTTTTGCAGCATAATTTTTTATCCATAAATTCTATACAGACTTATAAAGTAGAAATCAAAAAGCACACAATACAAATGCCTTTACATTAACTCACAATTTAAAAAATAACAGATATATATGATCATATCACTGTAATAATCATAAAAAGTATCCCATAATAATCATATCAGTATTAATACAGTTTTCCAGATTCACAAATTTTTGCATGATTAAGGTAAAAATCTCACGAGTTCTTCAGTAAGTAGATTGGAGGCAGTTTCGTTATGGCGTGGGCACATTTTCATATGCGGCAAAATACGATATTCAAAGAGCTGATGGGAAAATGAACTGGGAAAGTTACCAACGGATTCTATTTCGAAATCGGATAATCATTGGACAACTTTTAGGGTGCGCAAAATGGAAGTTCCAACAAGATAAGGCTTCATGAACAATATCATTCAACATATGAATTAGAAATGGATATTATGGAGAAATGGGAAATATTACCGAATCGTTCCTTCAAATATTAATGCCAAATCCTGTGTTTTGAATTATTCAAAGAAATGGTGGAGCAACTTCTTACTAAATTGGAGAGAACTGTATTTTCCTCATGTAGTCTTATAATTTTGTAACAGTTCATTTTGACACTTTTTAGTTATATTGATTTATTTTTTCCGAATAATTTCCTTTATGTTAATTTCTTCATTTTAGTAAAAATTTGGATGCACTAAAATAGAATATTTTTATTTTGATTGACGTATTTCTTTAATTACCTAAATAGAAAAATATGTCGTGGTCTAAAACTTTTGCAATAGCCTGTAGCTTTAACCAGAGCCCAAAATGGGAGGGGGAAAATAAAACCATCATTTCCTATTGCAATCTCTCTTCCAGTCGGTGTGAAATTCAGTGATCTTTAGAAAATTCTGTAGCAGGCGAGGTAGGTGGTGAGTTAACCACCACTACTATTATTTTATTTTCTTTCTGGCCGGAAGCTAAAGACGTTAAAATTATACAAGATGCTAAGCATTTTTCGTTGAAAAGGAGTAGGGAAAGTAAGGAATAGCTGCATTTTACCAGGAATAGATGAGATTCCCAAAGAAATATGATTGAGCTCTAGTCTGCTCAAGGGGAAGGGGGTGTTCGCCCTTGAGTTGGTTTTCTAATGGTGTAATATTAAAACTTAAACGACGTTGAAAAATAAAAATATTTTACATAAAAACGAACCCTGCTTTAAGATAGAAAGGGGTTTTCCAGATCAAATCCTGCGTAAGAAAAAGGACTATGAAGATCAAATTAAAAATAAAAACCCCAAAGGTGCGTAATTTCTTAATGTAGAGTCCTAAATAATTCAATGAAACTTTAACGCATGAAATATACAATGATTTGGTGTATTTGAAAGATAACTCGCATACATCAAATCAGTTTAGAAAATGAATGCATACATCGCAGATAAATATCTAGAAATGGCTTTTGAAGTACATTCAATATAAGAGTGTCAACAAAAGTATCGCATTAACCGAGGAACACACAACAGAAAACAAAAGTTTCACCAAATATTGCTTGAAAAATATCTTTATATTTCAGGAACATCCAAAACTTTTTGAGGCTAAGTGCCTCAAAAAGTTTTGGATGTTTTGGATTTGGTTTTGGATGAGTTTTGGATTTGGATGTATAGTTTGGAAACGTTTTGGATTTGGATGAATTAAGTATTCAAGAGTGATTGCATCGTGATGGACGGATAGGATTACTAACTTCTAGGAGTGGCAGGATGCACCAAGATGACTCAGAATCACATAGGAATGAGGGATCGCAGACGTACTCTAACCGTGCGGATTAATAGTCATTATGAAACTGTTGTCGAAGTAAAAATGTAATGTGATATACTTTGAGAAAGACGAATTTGATCTGTAACAAAAAGTTTATTAAAATTTAGAGCTTTGAATTTTACTTTCATTTATTTATTTTATTTATTAAGGATGCAATAATCATAGCATAAGCAAATTCTGTTCATGAAACGCAGCAAAAAAAATTTGAGAGATGCTTCGTCGCTAGTTTTTCAGTGTTTTTATTAATAGCGGTTTGAAGACGACTTCTTCTACCCCACAAACAATTCTCTGTAATTCTGAGTCAGTTATGGGTTCACCCTACATACCCAATATTCATTTTAAAATAACCTGTTGCTGAGACCAACCCAGATAATTCTTATACTATCATAGAAAGAACTTTCAAGTACCATCAGCGTTTATATCTTCCTGCCCACACCATTCGTTGCGTCAGTTCTATCTGAGTTTTTTCTTATTGGTAAGGTCTTGCTACGCAGTGGCAGCTTGTAATTCGAGGTTCCCTCCTTCAACTGCTTATAAATCCTCGTCAGAAGAACAACACAAGGGGGGGTGCCCTCCGTCGGCGTTTTTCTAAGGGATCCTAGCCCGTATGTACACTGAGTTTCAGAGAAAACCACGGAAAACTCCGGCTAGGTCGACGGGCGCGCGATGGGACCCGAACCCGGGACCTTCACACTTCGCCCGTCTACCACTTCCAGTGACGCAATCACTGTTCCATGATGAGGCATCAGCTTGTTGGCCAAGCTAGATTCGCGTTTTTTCAGAGATTCCCATTCCTCTGTCCTGGCGATCTCGGTGAGGTGTCCGTTGAAGAAGTCCTGAACGACAAACGCCAGTTCCGCATCGTTGTACTTCTTGGTCTGCTAGGAACCATAGTGCGTCCATGAAGCCCTCCACCGTCCGATTTCTCATTAAGTATTTGGCAGAGAACGGTTCAAACTCAATCACGCTGTACTCGGCGGTGCGGTACAGTTCGAGGGCACTGCTGAAAATGACGATTTCGGCCCTGCCGGAGCACAGGTACTCGAGAAAAGTAACAAAGGTCCTTTCGTTGCAGTCTGGAATACGCACAGTGCTTGTCTCCTTCTCGGTCATGTTGTGTCGAAACATGGCGTCGAACATGGGAGAACGTGCCGTCATGATAGGCTTTTGGACCTGGAACTCTTTTCCTCTGACCACGAGCGTTGCGTCGGAAAAATTCTTATCAGCCAGTAGTGCTCTGTAGTCCTCTGAGAGTTTTTCAAGTTCTGCCAAAACAACAAGGATAAATCAGTCCAGGAGAAATATATTATACAACAAATTTCAACACAAGCATGTTATTTACAAACTGATGGGATAAATGAGCTTTATTCCTCTTTCGCAAAGCCACCTTCAATGTGCCAGGCATGAGTTTTAGTGTTTTGTCGTATGCTCTCTTGCCAATGCAAAAAAAATGAGTTTCTCATACATTAGGTATACAATTTTTTGAGGCATAAGTCTGGTCTTTTCGCTTGATGTATTCAGATTTAACAGCATCAGAATCATGCTAGTGACATGTGCATTGTTTGTAAAAACTGCATGTCAAGTTAAGAGTTATGCCTAACACTGGAAAATGGGAATTGTGTCCCGGAAGTTCACGTTTTTGTCTCTGTTGCATGCCTTCAAAGACTAGCAGTACTATACGAAGTCCATGAGAAATCCTGCACCGATAGCAGTAAGACTCTACTCGGATAAACCTCGGGCACTCAAGAGTATGATTAGGTTTGTATTTTGTGCAGAGCTCATTCTGAGCGGGGCCAGTGGGGCGGCGCACCCCAATGCAATTTTTTTTTTAATTCCGCCCTGTTGCCTTTTGATTCACGTTAGTGCTACCATGATGAAAAACTAGACGCAAAGTTTTTCTTTTTTTAATCTCTACGAAGTTTCTTCAGCACTTTTATTTGTTTAACTCTTTATTTGGTTGCTCACACATAACGTGCTAATGATATCTGATAAATGAAAGGGGGGGGGATTTTCCATGGATAGGCCGATGCTAAAAATGAATAACACGCTTTCTTATTGCACCTGTTTTTGAAAGTACTTCCATCCTATTCCCACAGCTGAAAAATTCATGGGAAGGGGGGGGGAGGGGTTATAACGCCGTTGTTCTGGTGAATCGCGTTGTTCTTCTGTTTTTCTGGTGAACCGCTTGCCATATACAGAAAATACATCGTTATGTTAAAAAATATAAAGGAGACAACTTAGAACATTTAAATTTGAAAATAATAATTAGCTCGAGCTTCTTTTATGGTAATAGAACTCCCCGCCCTCTCTCCCTCTCCTGGAAGCGCATAGGAGGCCTGTCAGGGTAGTAGCGGTCCATCCTGAAAGATGCAAGGTTTGTCTCTGTGAAGAGAAGGGGGGTGGAAATCAACTAAGTTACAATTCATTCATCTTTAATTTTTTTTTTATTAATGGACGGATTTGTTTGAAATTTTGGGGGTATACGGCATATTATCCATAGATTTAAGCTTACCCAGATATTTCTTATACTCTACTGTTATGCTTTTTTGAATTATCTTAAAGATTTCCTTTTACTTTACATATTCACAGGCCTGCAAGACAAAATAAAGAATTATGAAAACAAAGAAGAAAAAAGAACCATTACAGTCATACTTTATCAAAAATATTTACCGAGTAACTCATAATCAAAGTACTAGTGAGAAGTGATTTATAAGCCTGTTCAAGGAGTTATTTCCGCTGCTATCTGTCAACCAAACTAATTAACATTTCGGAAGCTGTATTTAACTTTCTAGTTTTTTTCTTTTCTTTCTTTTTTTTCCTGTTTTGGGAGGTGGGTGGTGGAGGAATTTGCGTTTAGAATGGCTTTAACCATGCTTGATTAGTTGTTGCTTGCGATGGTTGAAATTCTGAAAAGAGAAAATGTAAAAATATTGAAGTTAACAGAAAAAGAAGCGTTCTTGCTTGAAAAATGTGTACTGTATAGCGTAGTGTATTTTATGTTCTTGCTTTTGGTCTTGCACGGTGTTGTTACACTAATGTGTAATCAAAAGATATGATAAAAGTAGTTATTTTTTAAGGGAAAGGAAAAACTCGAGATTTGTGGAGAAATGTTTGTAGAATTTCTAATTCCGACCAGCTTGAATTAGTTTGCGATGCCGTAAATGCCACAAATAAAATCTAGTAACAATAATCTCATTATGTGGTTTAAAAACTGTAGACCATGGAAGACTTTTCGATCAACATCAGAATATGCAACAGGCTCGATAGAGGATCATGCTTTGATAGAAATGAAATAAAGCATAGTGTAATTTACCCCCATTCTAAATTTCCAATTTCTTAAGTGTCCTTTATATTAATAAATAAATAAAAGAACAGCAAAGAAAAAGATGACATAGTGTTGGGTCTCATAGACCGCAGTCTATCATTATTTTCAAATTCAGAGTACGATATATATCATTTCATAGGTAGCCTTTGGAGATTAAATTTCTTTTTTGCGCACGTTTCTTGAAATGCAGAATTATTCCACGAGCAGAAAAAGAGATTATAGATTTCGAAACACACGTGGCCTGATTCTTTTTTAATCGGTGTTTCATAAGAAGCATTTCCACCAATCCTGTTTAGTTGTGAGATATTTTTGTGAAATCTTACACACCTCGTTTAAGGAAACAAAATAATAATAATATCGGTTCATTGTGTGGCATTCTTGCGAAATCTGCTGCTCAAATTTTATATGTAGGGAAACAGCAGAAAATTGGTTTGCGTTTTACTGGAAGGAAAACAACATTATTCTTGATGGAATTACCTATACTTTACACAAAATAGCTTTGTCGAGAACAGAAATGTAAAATTGACGTAAATGTAATGTTATGCAATGTAAAATTCTATTCAGTAATCGTCTATTATCTCTGTAACACTACTAATTTTTTTTACTGAAAGACTTTATGCGCAGTATAAAGTATTTTTTAACTTCGTTTGAAGGTTATTGGGAGACTTTATAAGGAAGAGGTTAGAAGGAGTTTGAAGGTTATTTCCAGACCACAGTTCTAATTACAGTTGCTTCTTTCAAAATTTATTAATTTACTAAGCCCTAAAGCTGCAACTGAACTCAACAGTATATGCAGAATTTTTCCAAGGCTTAAGAAAGGTATTTCTTCATTTTTTTTCTATTTATTTTTAATCATGAACCAGTGTTTCATGTTCTCTGTTTATCCTTGCATAAAGACAACGGATGAATTATATACAGGGTGCGAATTGACGGGGATCGTCCCCGGCTGAAGAATGCAATATCCCTCGCTAGAGAAATATTAATTGATCCCTTCCAAGGATACTATTTATCTCCTGCTGGAGAAATGCTAAATTAATCTCTGTCCCTACAAGTTTAATAGTACCTAACGATTTTAAGTATTGAGAATAGAAATTTTTCTTTTATTTACTAGACAAAAGGGCAAGTTACAAACATCCGTTTGAAATAGAAGTACACATTAGAGATGAGTTCGGGCTCATTTTTTGAAGCCCGAGCCCGAGGACTTTTAATCCGAGCCCGCCCGAGCCCGAGCAATATTATTTAAGTCGGAGCCGAGCCCGCCCGAGCCCGAAATTTCAGTTAAAGATAAAAAAAATCCAATGACTTCATTGATAGAATACAATGAATTTTGCCGTTTGTGCAAATTAAAGACAAATATAGTTGCAAACTCTTAATGCACTTTCTAATTCTTTATTTATCCATATGTTTATCAAATAATGTCGGATCTCATGACTAACTAATGAATATAAGCCGCCGTTCAGAAATATCTAAAGAGCTTAACGCACCTTCTAGGCGCCAGTGTCGTTTTTTTTTATAAGTACAGTCAACTCCGGTTATAGTGAACCATCGGCTATAGTGAACGCAAACCATTAGTCCCGATTCACATACAGTATCTCTATCCATCATGAAGACACTTGGGTCTATCATGAAGACTATCCATCATGAAGACTTGGGCGGTGACAATTAGTGAACTTCGGATATAGTAGACGAAATTTGATGATCCCCAGAAGTTCCCTATAACCGAAGTTGGCTGTACTTTTATTTTCCTCATGAATCACTTTTAAAAATCTCTTTCAAGGAGTATGTTCAATAAAGGAGATATTTTTCACGATCCCGAGCCCGGTTCGGGCTCGGGCTCGGGCTCGGGCTTTCGGGCTCGGGCTGAGCCCGTCTCATCTCTAGTACACATGCCTGATGCCACTTTTCATTCTGTAACTGGGATCAGGTTTCAAAGGAAGGCTGCGAAATGATCGAACAAGCACTGCTCTGCTGCGAGCCGAATTTGAGGGTAGACGTAGAATCGACATAGGCAGGAATATATGCGCATAGAAAATCGGGGGAGGGAATCGACTTTTTTTAAAATTTAAGTCACTTCCCAGACATTTTGGCGACTACATTTGTCATGTAATACCTGAGATACTATGTGAGAGATGCATTTACACCTTCTTTTCTTATTCTTTCTTTTCTTTTCTTTTTTTTTTCCAAATGTTCCCTCCTGGAGAATGTTTTATTTCTAATGCCCCCCCCGGAGAAAATATACAATTCGCACCCTGATTATATATCTTTTTTCCGTGCCCAATTTTGTTTCCCTGCTTTTGTCTTTAAGCGGTTAGACCCCATAGAGGATTGTGGAGATGCAGAACTGGTATTGCATAAAGAGAGCATTCATTGTTGCTTGTTTGCAAAGTCAAGGGTAAACTTAAACAGGTTCAACATGGCTTCAATCCCATAAGACACACACACCTATACCGTCTCGGTTGGGTCATTTATGGTCTATGTACTGCACCCTAGTGCTTGAACTTATTGCTCACGTTGAACAATCAGCTGTACAAAGTTTACAGACACTAACGGCCAGAAGCTTTCTTATAACAGTCCGCTTAGTACAGAAGCTTTCGCAAATGTTGTATTTCTCACGCAAAATAAAACACTTCCACAGTCAAAAATTCAGTGTAAACTGACGAGGGAAATCATAAACAGCCCCTCAAGACTCAGCAACAAAGAATTTACACACAGCACTAAAAAGAAGCTTCTAAAACAAGCTAAACATAGCTTTTCTAAGCGCCAATAGAAAGCCTTAAGCTTTCACGGACATCTGCTCTCAGTCAAGCAGAAGCAGACTGACTAGACCGGGGTAGCGCGCTTTCTTTTATAGATGACGCAGACGCTATCGGAAATTTTTGGAAGAAATTGTTTCACGAAAGTTCCCCGTAAAACACGAATTTTGATTACGTAAAGGAGCAATATTAGGCTATTAAGTAATGTTAATGCAGGAAAACTAGTTTTACAAGCCCCATTGGGAAAATCGCGCGAATGTTGCCAAGCTTGGCGATTTTTTGGTGATTTATCTCCAAATTTGGCTTTAAAAACAAGTCCCCAATTGTGAGGTTAGCAACGACCCATATTTCTCGAGATTTCTAGAAAACGCTATGTTAATCAATGGGGAAACCAAAAACTCCAACCGATTTTGATGCAAAAAATGCAAAATTTAACTATTTGACACATAGAATATGAATTTTAAACTCCAGAACATCCTATTTTAAACCCCAGAATAGCGGGTTGCCCCGAAAATTCGTAATAATAATAACTAGCCTGTATTATTTTTACAGGTTACATTAAGTAATATTCATCAAAGTTGGTCTGGTCAATCTACTACAATGCTTCAGTTTTGACTACCTGCGCCACGAATATGAGATTTCAGAGGAAGTGAACTTTTTGTGACAAAAAAGTTGGAGCGTTAAAGCAAAAGTAATATATGTGTGTGTACTTAGTGCCTTACACACACAAAAAAAAATATATATTGAACCGAGTCGCATAAGAGGGAGAATAACTCATTACAATATTCAATGTACATACGTTTATATCAGCTTATCAAAGAGTATTTCAAGCTACTGCAACGTTATATACAGGGTGACCACAAAAAAACTTTGCTTATACATGGACCTCTAGGGGCCGTTCTGTGCAACGGATAGAGATGAAACTTCAGAGATAGTTATTTGGGGATATAGGCTCAAGATTCTGTGAACGGAAAGAAAGTGGCGATCACGGCCACGGTTATAGGTACAGAAACTCGAAATTTTCGAATTGCAGCACCTATATTTTCAGTTGCGCATGCTAAAACCCTAAAGAGCGTTGGAACGGTACGTGTATCGCAAAAGTCAGACTCGCTATGCACGCACAAAAAGCATGGTGTGGTGGCTGAGCAGCTTACAAGGGTATGCTGTGTCTGTCCACCGGCTAGGCGGCGATTGTCGCCTGTTACATATTAAGAGCAGAATGGTATGCACGCATAAAAAACGGCTTTGAAAATGGGGGGGAAAAACCACGATCTGGGAAGCACAGAAAAATTTGCAGTAGAAAGAATACAACACCAACACAGGTTGCAGAAAAGAAAACTTTTATTCTGATTACAAAGTTTCTCCATGGTGCTGGCTTGAGCCTGCAGTAAAGAAAGGAATTTTGTAACTCCCCTCGAAAAAAGAGATGAAATGCCTTAAAAAGGTACAAAGTGCCGTGAGGAACTCACCTGTGCAGGTGATAAAAAAATCTTATGACACAAAGCGGTAAGATATTAAAACGGCCTGAGAAAATAGGCATTCGTTGTTCTCTTCGTAGCAATACGAGAAATAAGCATAAGCGAATAATTCAAATATGGTTTTAGGGAATAACTTGATAGGTGGTCGCGAAACCCAGGTGCTTGCTAGGAAAGTGGAAAAAATTTTAATAATAACGAGAGTCATAAAGTAAGAATTCAACAAAGCTTTGGTCAGATAATTTTAGCGAGTCTTTTGTTGGGTAAGGTGTTTACGAGAGAGAGAGACTTTTTATGAAAATGGAAAAATGTACCAAGGAGCAGAGATATGGAAAGGGGGAGAAATGAATAGCGTTGAGATGCAGACCTCTACACCTGATTGACCAGAGGCGAATCGCAAAGAAAAAATCTTCGCGTCCGAAAATAAAAGGCGAGGTTGTCATTGAGGGAAAATTGTCAGTAGCACAAAGAAAATTGAGATTTTAGGAAAAGTTATGGGAAAAATGCGTGGGAAAAGAAACAGAGGTCTTAGGCAATTTAACAAGAGGGTCGAAAAATAATTAAAAAAATAAAAGAAGTTTAAAGGAGGAATTTCGGAGATCCAATAGAATGAATAAATGTAGATCTTGACCAATAAAGTGAATTGATAAGGGGGAATATCAAGTAAGGTAAAATTTTAGAGGACGGTCAATTTGAATAAGGAGGAAGAGAGTGGCTGAGCACCGGCACCGATTACCCTTTGGGATAAGGGGGAATGAATCGAGGAGGAGGAATTGGAAAAAAAAACAGACTGCAGCAACGGAGAAGTCAGATTGTAGAGATTTTACAGATTTTCAGATGTGTGTTTTCCCGAGTTGTTTCCTAGATTTGTTTAGTTTTTCCCGTCGGATTTTATTTGTGAGAATGCATCATTTCCTACTTCACTGGATTCCAGATAAGCACGGTTTTGCCATCTCAACTTTTAGAGTGACTACTTTATGATTTAATATTTATAAACCATTTATAAATTTAATATTCGTAAATAAATAAATAATTTTCTTACTTAAATTATGTGTGTAGTATTTCATGAAGAGTCCAATGTAGTGTTGGGTTAAACATAACCGAGCTGTCGTGCCCTACACCCTTCTGGGTTAATTCTGTCAACACAACGCATAATCATAATTAAATCTAATCTACGTAATCGAACCTTAATTTAGGAACATTTCTTTTTCTTTCCTTTAAAAATGTGTACAAAAGGGTGGGGCACCCCAGCAATGGGTGCCGTCACAGGCAATTACGCAATGCATGCGTGAGACTATGGACAATAATGCTGAACGTAGTATAGCAAGAAGGATGTTCCCAACCTCACGATTGATAGAGTCTTTAAAATCCAGCAGAGTTTGCGGGGTCCACGAGTAAACTCTAGATTTGAGCTATCCCCTGTACCAGAAATCCATAGGGGTGAGGTCGGGGGATCGCAGAAGCATCGGAAATAAAAAATGGCGTGCCAGGACACGGTTACCAAAATGCTGTTCCAGGACCCTGCGAACAGGCATCGCCGTATGGTGAGGTGCGCCGTCCTGCATCCGAACGAGTCATTCAGTGTATTTCGCCGCAGAAGTTCTGGTATGACACAATTTTGAAGCATGGCTGTATAGCGAGAGCCTGTCACAGGGAATTTTACAAACCCTTTTTGTGTGGCTTCCTCAAAGAAGTACAATCTGAGAACAAGTGAGTTTGCAATGCCGCACCACACGGTAACTTTGAGTCGTATAAAGGTATAGGTACTACAGTGTGTGGATTAGTGCCTGCCCAGAGCACATAATTTTTGGTGTTGACGTTACCAGTTAAGGTGAAATGCGCCTCGTTCGCCCATAATATTCTAAGAGGCTAGTCGTTATCGCGATCACAGCATATTGATCTAGAAATCTCTTTAAGTATTTGAATGTGGTTCTGGCCGAATAGTATTACAAAATTTGTATGTAAATCATGTTTGTTAACAAAAATTCGTCAAATTCTGGGAAGAACTGTTTAATACACATGCAGTCCAATTATCATGTATTTATGTTAATTTGCTTGCATATTACACTCCAAAAATAACTTATACTTACACTCTTTGAAAATGATTGCATTTGCATGCAGGCTGTTTCAAAAAGGTGGTAACATGCTTTAATTTCTTATCTATTAGAGATAAGTAGACAATGTAAATTGAAAAAATGTTCAAAATAATATAGGAAAAAGCCTACGTTAAGAAGAAATTTCTATGGTTAGTCTTCAAAAAGTTACACTTTTTAAATTTATGTACGACCCACGTACAGAAAAATTCACAATTAGTAAAATGCGCCGCATACACTTATTAGGTGACGCACAAATTTTCAGGCTTTCATCATAAAACGTCTCAAAGAGATCTTATAACAAAAATGCTCAGGGACTATGAATTTGAATGTAACCGTTTATTGCTAGAGAGAGAGAAAAAAAAAAATGATTTTTCTTTCGTAATTTCTATACGACCCCGGAAACGTGATCACCGCTTGTGATTTTTTCCTTTAGAAAGCCATTGGAAAGCATTAGTTTAAATCAGCATATATTTATCTTCATATCTGTGACACTTTTCAGGATGCAGTTTTCAAATTTTGTACATCTTCTCATTAATGTATGGGGGGAATATATTACTAATCGGGAATTTTTGTTACGGGAATCATACACAAATTAAAAAGTGTCACTTTTGGAAAATTAACCAAAGGAATGTTTTCTACACTTAGTCTTTTTTCCTACCTTATTTTAAACATTTTTTAAACTGTACATTGTCTACTGATCTCTGATAGATATAAAATTAAACCGTGTCACTACCTTTTTGGGACATCCTGGATAATTTATTACTTAGGCCATTTAACCCTTTAACGCGCGGTGTACTCGCCGTGAGGACACCAAACTCTGACGTTTTGACTGTTGCCAGTCGTGAAGAATAGATGTGATTTCTATAAAAATAGTTGCGGGTGGCATAGCTCCACGAGAATCCTTTATTTTTTAGCACGTCATTTCCCGTAAAAAAATGGTCACGATTATTTTTAACAGCACTGACATCTGCTGAAAAAGGGAAGAATGCGAGAACAGCTGGATAGATTGCCCAATGCTGAAAAAAGGGCAGCCGTTGCCATCACTCGACTTAACTACCATCAAGATGGCCGACGATCGAAACGTTCATCGCGTGCCACAGATCTAGAGACCCTTTTTTGACGACAGCTGGCTGTGCGCACAGCCAGCTGTTGTCAAAAAAGGGTCTCTAGATCTGTGGCACGCGATGAACGTTTCGATCGTCGGCCATCTTGATGGTAGTTAAGTCGAGTGATGGCAACGGCTGCCCTTTTTTTCAGCATTGGGAAAGGGTTGCGTCTCAAAGGGTTAATTAATACAAGATGGCATAGGCGAATGAGTCACCCTATCTTTTCAATAGTTTGTAAATCATAAATCATCACTTGCTAAAACTCACGGGAAACTCATTATTTCCTGTTCGCGGAAAGCTTAGGGCGTTTTTTAGCAAGCATTTTAGCTTAATAACAGAAACGGCAATTGTTTTCTCTTCCTCCATCATACTAAAGATGAATTCGGAAAAATGAATTAGAAATTGTTCCCTGCTTTTTAAGATATTGGTCGGAAAAGCCGGTGTCACTAATCATTCTCGCTTTTTCTCAGAGTTTAAGCACGCGATAAAGTCATTCCGACTCAGTTTGGTTGCATTCGGCGTTTAACCTCCCCGCACTAATAAGCGCTCATTTTATGAGAGATTGGTTGTTTTGTTAATTATAATGTCTGAAAATGTTTCTTATGCAGAGTGTTTAAAAGAGTCTTTTCTCATCCTTTGTTTTCGCAAACCAGTGGCAAAGGGTAAATGCTCAAAGTACAGAAATGCTTTACACGGTCCCTTAGGTTATTATAAATATTTTTAGAAAAAATTATGCCTTACAGAGTAAACAAATTCTGTGTCTAAGAATGAAATCTTTCAGCTGGGGGAAATTTGGGGGAGATTTTTCTGAAAATTTGGGGGAGAGTCATACAAATCGAAAATCTGTAACAGTGCAGAGCTTGTCGCATATTAAACTGCAAAAAACCTGAAGTTGTGCAGATTTAAATTTAAATTTTAATTGGAGTACTTTCAGTAAATGACAAGCGAATATCACTGATTGTGGAAGCATTTAAAAAAAACTATTTTTAATATTCCTTTATCTTTTTCCTGTTTGTTTCAATAAAAATGAAAGTAAAGCTAAAAAAGTTCCTAAAAAACAATTGTCGAGTTAAAACAAAATAAGAAGGTTAATTTTTGTCACTCACACAAATAACTTTTTCTTGGATAAATAAAGGACAGACGTTTAGTAAATATAAAACTATCAAAAGGTGGACTTCATAAATAATTGGATCCTGCAATAGCCACAAAAATTAATTCGGTATAATAAAAACACTACAACATGCATTCCTATTTTGTATGAAACTGTTTTTGCTATCGAAAGTATATGCCTACGACAATTGATCGCGACATTAAAGGTTAGATAATAAAATTTAAAATTATATTTAAAGGAAAAACAGTTTATTTAGCCAGTTTGTGGGTAAAAACCGTTAACTTAATTTTAATAATTTTTATCCTAAATGAAAGGTATAGTACTACAAAGAAATTTCCTTTTGTAACGAAAACTAATATAATTAGCCATCAGTTTCAATAAAAAGACGGTCAGGGGGATTTAGTTTTGCTAAGAATAATTCACTATGCTCCGCTTAGTTTTCAACTCATATAATGAAAAGTGAACATTGCGGATTATTTTAAGGTCTTGCCAATCAAAAATATAACATGTTTCTTTTGTACGGTTGCAATGAATTTCAGTTTTTTTTTTGGCGTCGGAAAATCACATTAAGGTAAAAGCTTGATACAAATTTCTTAAAAATTATGACTGAATTCAGAAATTGAAATAATTGATTTTCCTTGTAATAATACATTTATTATCATCATTATTTTGAGACATTGGATAAATTAATTTTTTAAGACCCACCAAATCCATTCAAACTGAATTTCTTTTGAATTTAAAGATTAAAATAAAATTGTATGAATTTCATTTTCATCACAAAGTCAGTCTTATGAAGACTTATAAATGTTTTCTTTCTTTTGGTTGTTAATTGAAAAAACAGTGAAAAAAAAATGTTTTATATAAAATTATACTACGCAACATTTCTTGTTTAACATTTTATCAATCAATTCATGTTTTCTAAGTGCATAATTAAAACAGTTTAAGTCAATCAGTACTGTAAAGTAAGTATTCTTCGAAACACGTATTTTCTAAATCCTTTTTAATGAAGATTATTAAAAGTACATTTTTATCAAAATAAAATAGTTAAAACATGAGCAATGAAGTATCTGAAAAAATACATACAGTATGCAGAATTAAGTCCCTTGTTACCATCTTAATTTCAGAACGGCTGCTGCTATTTTTATAAACGCGGTGTCTAGGTATAGTAAATTGGATATGCGCTACCGAATGAGACTGCTCACAGTGCCACTTGGTGGAAAACTGTGGAGTTAGCTTTCGTATCTCGAAAATGGTGCGAGATAAGGGACAAAAGTGAAATACAAAGTTGTAGAGCGTTATCGATTTAGTACGAAGAGGCACCTCATTGACATGGATGTGAAAAACAGAACGGTTAAAACGTGCATTTGTACTTCCGTGATTCCCTACTCTGCGAAGATGAAAAAACGATCAAAGAAAGAAGAAAACAATTATTTATATCAATACACCTTCATTTAAAATGTTCAAACTTCGCACCGTCGGCTGCAATGCACATTTGGATCTTCGTTTGAATTTCACATTTCACGCGTCGAAGCATAGAGGGTGACACGTTGGCACAAGCGTCCGTAATGCGTCGTTTAAGGTCCTGGAATGTTTGTGGAGGGGTCGCATATACCTGCTGTTTTAGGTATCTCCACAGAAAAAAGTCCAGTGGAGTCAGATCAGGCGAACGTGGGGGCCATTCTTCGAAACCGCCATACCCAATTATTTGGTTCGCAAATTCCGTGACGAGGTACTGCTTCGCTGGAAATGGCTTGTGAGCAGGCGCTCCGTCAAGTTGAAGCCATGCATTCCTATGATTAAACACCGGCAGGTTCTCCACAATATCGGGCATTGCGTTCTGCAGCAGTTGTAAATATCGTGCGCCTGTTAAGTTACCATTGTAAAATATTGGACCGATCAACTTGTTACTGCAAATTGCACACCAAACGTTAATACCAAACTGCACTTGATGTCGAACATCGGTTAAACATCAAGGATTTTCTAGCGCCCAGTAATGGGTGCGTTGCCTGTTGTACATGCCATTCCGTGAAAATTATGCCTCGTCCGTCTACACTACATCTACCAACAATGTTGGCTGGACCTGTATCTGATACATAACGATGCTGCACCATGAACGCGTATAGCGTCGCTCGGCATCCCCGTCCAGTAAAACGTGCTGAGGCGTTGGTCGGTATGGATAAGCGCCTGATTCTTGTAGGATTTTCCAAATCTGACTTTTTGAGAGGCCACAGTGTTCACTGATCTGTCTTGTACTGCATTTCGAGTATGCGAGGACGTATGCTAGTACCTCATCTGGTTGAACTTGCCGTCCTACCTTAGCCGGTCTTCCAGATCGATCTCGACTAGTCGCGCAGCCTGTCTCCCTTACACCCGTATTCACGAAACTTTCTACCAGCTGGTAACAGCCGGATTACCATAGAATCGGATGGTTAAAAAAAAATGGTATTCACAAGGCCAAATCGGCTGGTTACATCTCGTTTTTAACAGACGAATGTAACCAGCCGAATTCGGGTGGTTACCGGCCTGTTACATTCGACGCATGCGCTGTGAGGCTCTAATCTGTTTACAAACATGGCGGACTACAGCGCTGTTGAAGACAGAAGATATGGAAATTTTAGAATTTATTGATAGATTTGCAAAATTTATGTGTGAGGAGAAAGTAAACGGTTTAGAAGACTTGTGTGTCAAGGATTTTCCAATACATTACCATCAAAGTAAGTAAACGGTAAACAGGCAATAAAGGAAATGTTTTAAATTTACAGCAACCGTGTCAATGAAATTATGGCGCAGCGGTAAAGCGAGCGATTGGCAAGCAGTAGTTCCAGGGTTCTGGCCTCGCTGCGGCCAAAGTTTCACTTCTTGCTCTCTCACCCCCCCCTTTTTTTTTAACATCTCTTTTTTTTTATTTCTAAAAAAGTAAGGCCCTCTGGGATGAAGTACTTAACCATTTTAATTAGGTGTATAAATTCGACATTATACTACAATACCATCAAAATCAATCATGATCCCAATCCTGTCAGAAAAAAAGAAATAATTTTATTAATTTTTTATTTTTTTCCCAGCAAGAGCATTGCAAAATTTAATAGACAAAGCCATTTGAATTAGCAGGGGTTAGCTGGGCTGGAACAGGTTTCTTTAATTAGTCCCCTTTCTAAAATTCCTTTAATTGATTTCCCACCCTCCCCCGAAATTTTAGTCAATGAAATTAGTAGTTTTTTTATTTGCATTGATTCTGCAGTTCAACTATAGGTAAAAAAAATTTCAGCGCTACATACCCCCCATCCCCTCCCAATTTTTATTTGCCTACGATTTTGCAAAAGAAGAACATGTAGCTTTGAGACAAAAATTCATTGACATTTGTTTTATCTGTTTCAAGGGGGAAGTAAATGTAAATTTTAACAGAGTCTGTTTTAAGCTTATAGTATTAAATATTTATTTACATACATCCGATAAAATAACTAATATAATTCTTGATTTTTGCATTATTCCATTAATAAAAATACATCAGAGGCATTATTCACTATTAATATTTAAATTGAATACTCTTTTTCCCCGTTCCTGGTTTATTTAAATAAGTTGTACACTTCGTGCTAAGTTATTACTCATAAATTAATCACATGAAAAAAAAAATCTTATTTTTAATGTCTGACTACAGAGTGATTAAAATGTCTTTATTGTGGGAAAAAACTTGCAATTTCGAGTGGAGATCTGCAATTCCCTTTCTTTTTTTTGGGGGGGGGGAAGGGTCCAAAAATTTCTAGTCCTTGATATGAAAAATCAAGAGACAGCCTAGTTCATAACTTCAGTTAAAAATTGAGTAATTGCTACCTCATAAATCATTATTTAAGCAGAACCATCTCAGCACAATCACATTTTAATATTCACGTATATATTTACCCTTTACTGTATAAAATTACAAAAAATTGCAGAGCTGCTCTATGATCCATATTTTTGTGATTAAAGTATGGTCACCAGTAGGTTTCAACATTAGAATTATTACAATTGTATTAAAACATTGTAAAAATATTTGTTTTTTTATGCATTTGAAATTTTAATTATTGATACTCAAAAAAAAAAAAAAAAAAAACCATACCATCTCCTACAGTAAAACAAATAAAATATCCCCAGAGTAAGCTCTTAAGTATGTATTCACAAATTTTTAAACAATCGTACTGTTTTTGTCTGTCAGATACATTAAAAAATAAAAATAGGAAACCTTCGAATACCTTTAAAAATTATCTTTTAAAATCAATATATCTTTTAAATTCGTAGGAGTATATAAATAAAATATCAGTTTTTAATTACAAAAAATTCAGCAGAAATCTCCGAAATAAATAATTGAAGTATTTGTGATTATAAAAATACATGAAAACACATTACACTCCTGCTTATTTTCAACTATTTTGGAGCGTTCGCGAAGAGGGGTGAAGTGAAGGGTCGGCAATCAGCTAGTTGGCCAATCACAGACGAGCTTACAAAGCAGAATGCACAAGTACAAGTTAATCGGTGGTCAAACGTTGGTCAGGAAACCAGTGGTTTTAAATAGTTGGTGAATACCGTTCTGAGGTTACCGGTGTGTTACCAGCAAGTAACGGTCAAACGTTAGTTTCATAATCAGGCGGTTACTAGCCGTTTCGTGAATACGACTGTTAAACGTTTTATAACAGATAGGACGGTTTGATAAGAAGGATGCGGGCCTGTAGGGAAGCGTTCCCGGTAACACCTTTTGCTGATCGTGCCTTGCGTCCACATTCACCGTACAGTAAAACCATCTCACAATACTCAGCTTTGGAAAATCGCTCCATGGCCATGACCTTCAACATAGTAGAAACCCAACAAGATGCCTCTTTTATACTGGTGGTCTCAAGTGAACAGGTGTGACGTTTCTTACGTATTTGCATACTGCAAAAATTTCGAACATTAAGTGCAAATTGCGTTGATATCAGTACATGGATGCAACTCTCGGGGCTTGAACCAGACTCCTTTGGACTAGGAATCGCAAGCGATACCACTGTGCTACATTGCAGCGGCGTGTTTACCCCGGAAGATATTTTCTCCTTCTGTTCACATTTCGTGACGTCACAATGTAGGAAATCGCGAAAATACAAATGCACGTTTTAACCGTTCTGTTTTCCCATCCATGTCAATGAGGTGTCTTTTCGTACTAAATCGATTACGCTCTACATCTTTGCAATTCACTTTTTTCCGCTATATCGTACCGTTTTCGAGATACGAAAGCTAACTCCGTAGTTTTCCATCCACTGGCGCTGTGAGCGGTCTCATTCGGTAGCTCATATCCAATTTACTGTACCTAGACGCCACATTTATAAAAATATCAGAAGCCGTTCCGAAATTAAGAGGGTGACAAGGGACTTTAGTGGGCTTACTGTATATATTTCAAATAGAATTAGTACATAAAAATACACTTTTTACATTTAAAAAACTTATGCTAGAATTTACTATTAAAGAATTGAACTTGTCATTAGTAGGTTCGATTTAATCGATATCAAAATAATCCCGAACACTTTTTTTTTTAAATATTCTAGATACGAATATCTTAGGCTAGATAAAAATAACTATTCAATTTCTTACATAATAATAGGTAAGTTTCATAACTAATTAGCTCAAGTACTCATGGTTAACTGGTTAGTAATATATCTTGCAGATGAAAACCAAATTTTTTTCTTCCACTGTAGCAGTGAGAATGGCATTAGCATACTGGCAAAATTTTCTGAGTTAAAGTTGCAGTAAAGAGTATCTCCATCTAAAATACCTTTTTTTTTAAATTTAGTGTGTGTGGAGTGATTTTTTTAACGTGAAAAGACTATTTAAGGTTACCGAAAAAGAGAATAGTAATGAATACTAAACTGAGGAAGGCCTTTCAATTGTAAGAAGCATATTCTTAACACTGCAACGCTTCATTTGATTACGAGGTTGGTTCAAAAAGTAAAGTACCAAGCTCTTAGACCAATGCATTCACAAAATCCAAGAGATACACTTACTTAGCGAGCCATTTGGTACAGGTTATTCTTCAACATAGCTTCCATGGTCATGCATGCAATTTTTCATTCTGTATTTACCATCTGTTGAAACTTGCGCTGAAGAAATCAGAGCCCTGGTCACAGAGCCTCTTAACAACTTCAACCTGAACATCGCCATCTGTTTCGAAATGTCGCCCTGTCAGGTGCTTCTTCAACTTCCCGAAGAATGGAAAGTTGACGGGAGCGAGATCCGAGTTGTAGGGAAAATGTTCAAATACGTTCTAACCACGTGTAACCGAGGTCGTATGCGGGAAAAATTTGATTCGCTGTGAATGTCTGTTGTCATCATACATCGAATTTCATTCACTCAAGGAATATATACACCCGTGAGGCCTCTTGCTACCTTACTTTCTGAGTCACTTATGTACAATGAGATTATATTTCCTCGATTCACTGATAAAAAGTTACACTTGAAGTCATATTTAAAAAAAAAAAATTCAAATTTTTAGGAAAATCAAAACCTATATTTTAAAATGTGTAATCACCTACTATATAATGAAGTTTCACTTCATTCGCTTTAGTGGTTTTTGCTTAGCCGCGGACAAAATTTGCAAAATTTTTACAATGTCTTAATTTTTTTATTAAAAGAAATTCAAACGCTGTTACTCAATTTCAGTTATCTCCTCTTTGTAACTAAATTGTATTCAACATTTGAACCCCTTAAAAAAATCTTCGCCCGAGGCACCCCGTCTAGGCAGATACCTTTTGTGTTGGCTTGCTATAACACAAACCACAGCATTTGATCAATCGCAAATATTTTGTGATACCTATAAACAAGATACACAATTTTCACAAAATTTATAAAGTTAGAAAAATTAAGAAAAAAACGGCGCTTTTGTTCAGTTATTACATTGGCAAATGTCACTTTTCATTAGCTTCTCGATGCCTTATGTGATTCTCGCATTAAAAATAAATAAATGGATGAAAATAAATAAATAAAATAAAATAACGCAATTTTTGGAAAATCTCAAAATTTATTCAAAGTTTCTTTTAAAATTGGTAATTGTAATTTGGGCCACTATTTATCAATTTACCAAATTTGATTTCATTCTCTTGAGCCGTTTATGACGCGTGTGCTAATTTTTACGCAATTTTCACAAAATATCAAGATTTTTTAATTTTCGAATGCTATATTTTAATTTAAGTGGCCATCTATACCTGATACAACATTTCATTTCATTAGATTTGGTTTTCAAAAGATGCGAGAGCAAAAATTTGCACATTTTGAATAGATTTACGTAACATCTCAAATGTTATTCAAAGCTTTGAAAAAACTCGACGTGTATACTTGTGTGAAAAACTCGACGTGTATACTCGAAATGAACACCTACATGACACTAAATTTCACTTCATTCGCCTCGGAAACTTTTATATGGCACGAATAAAAGTTTACACATTTTGAATAAATTTTGGAAAAATCTCAAAAAATATTATATCTCAAAAATTATTTTGAAAAAAAAAATACACCTGTTTAAATTAAGTGACCATCTACGATAATGCCAAATTTCACTTCATTTGCTTCTGCCATTTTTATGTGATAGGCGAACAAAATATCGGAAGAATTCTTTCGCTCCCAGGTGCTTAAAATAGATAGAAATAACAAAATTATTGAATTCCAAGATACGCACAGACAAAGGTTTTATTTATTTATATAATTTCTGAAATAAAGAAGTAAAGTAGTTTAATTCAGCTTCATTGTGCTTATTTTGGTAACATTATATTGCTCGATTATGCTTTTTCATAAAGTGTTTGAATCAGGATACTGTGCATCGCAGCATATGTTGCTTTCTGAACCGAAAAAGTGTTGCAACAATAAAAGTACTTTTACAGGAAACGAACAATTTAGTTATCTATGTGTTTTGCAGTGTTGCCCTCGTACAGATTTAAAGTCAGTCGCAGAACTTCACCTTCAAGAGCATGTGTGTATAGGAGCAAGGTGATGCATTTTAATTTAGCAATGCAAAAAATTAAAGAAATTTTTTTATTTATATCTAATAATTCTTTCAGTACTAATATATGGTATTCAGCTTATGTATACCAGTATACTAAGATTTTCCACAACGATACTGTATATTTTAAAATCTTTTTCTGCATTACTTATGAATGTTTTTCTACTCGCATCATTCTGATAAGAAAACGCTAAATAATATTTTTAATAATGTAAAAGTAAAGAGAAAACACCTTTAAATTGGACATAAACATTTTTTTTCGTAGAAGACATAGGTACTTTTTTTTCGAGTTATGCAAACGGCACACTAGTCTGCTCTGCCATGTAAAGAGATTATTTTATTAAAACACCATAAACATTATTTTACAAATGACAATTAAGAGTGTGTTAGACTAAATATTTCCTCTCTTTTAAAGCAGTTTGCCTTACTTTGCATTCAAGAAAACACACATGTTCTTAGAATGCATCAGAACTCACTAACAAAACTCCTACAAAAAGTATTGATCATCACTGCATCGAGATAACTCTTATTTCATAAAAATGCAGGATCGCAATCATTGTCTTCAAGCACCAGTTAATAATAGTTGTAATAATATAAATCATATTTTCAGTTATGGTTTTACTAAAAATAAATAATATTTTACCGAAATATATTTAATTAAGCTACTATTATAGTCCACTCATTACTGTAAATTGATGAATCTTTTTCAAAAATAAATCCACCATTTAAGAAAATTTAATCAGAAATTTCGTCAACGCTAGAATATTTTTAAAGCTGTGTACGAACCCCGTACACTACTGAGGTGATATACGAAATTTGAGCCTTTCATCATACGTCGCAGAGATATATCTTTATAGAAAGGTGATCGGGGACTATACATGATTTTGAATGTTAACGTTTATTGCTTGAGTGGAAAAAAATGATTTTCTTTCGTAATTTCTGTACGACCACTGAAATGCAATCATTCGACGGTATTTTTTTCCCTTCGAAGGCGATGGAAAAGTTGTCTAAGTCAGCGTTATATTTATTTTCATATTTCTGACACTTTTTAAGGTATACTTCTCAAATTTTGTAGGTCACCTCATGAGTGTATGGGGCACATTATACTAATTGGGAACGGGTCTGTACGGGGTTGTATACAAATTTAAAAAGTATAAATTTTGAAAATTAACGTGAGGAATATTTTCTTAAGGGAGTCTTATTTCCGGCCTTATTTTGAACATTTTATTTTCAATTTATACTGTCCACTTATCTCTAATAGATAAAGAATTAAAACTCGTTACCACCTTTTTGGGACACCCTGTATATATACCATAGCTGCCAACTCTTCTTATTTTAGCGGAAGAATTTTCACCACAATTTTTAATCAGTTTTATTTTACATTAAAATTTTGGATTTATTTTTTAGCTTATAATAAGTCCAGAATTTTAATGTAAAATTAAACTGTTTAAAATTTGTAGTGAAAAATCTTCCGACAAAATCGGAAGTGTTGGCAGCTATGATTTATATTGAGGTGACTGAAATAATTATATTTCTGATGAATTTTCTACCAAGATTGTCCAAGCTGGAAGATAACCACATTTGCTTTTCAACGACTTCTGATCTGAATTACCATTCTCTCCACGCACTCCGGTACTCTGCTCTATGATCCTCCCCTCCCCCCTACACACACACCCTTGACCGGGCCAGGAAGCAGGTTAGCTGTAATTTCCATCTGTAATCACCTCTAGTCTCTGAATATCTTTCAAACCACAAAGCAAAGATATGAAAAAGGTTGTGATTGATTGAACCAGCTAAACAGCCGCCGCTGGCTATGGACAGAAATCTTAAGTTATGACTTTGTCATGGAAGAGTGGAGCAAGTTCTAAAAATTCACTTCGTACAAAAAATGATGGGGAAAAAATTTAACTTATTTCTTCCGCTTTCCAAAACATTCTAGATGAATAAAAGTTTTTGTTTCATTAAAAAATTGACAATAAATAGAGTTTTGAAGCTTTTATTTGCTGAGCTTCGGTTTTCGGTTTAAGCCCGAATTTTGAAGTACATTTTATCGTTTACTTTTGACTACACTCTAAAATGTAGTTTTTTCTTAATTATTTACAGCAGACGTGCTTATATTATGCTTTAGATAAAATGAAAATATTTAATGAATGTAATATTTTTAAAAAATTTTATACTTCCACGTCAGAGTATAAACGTGGCCTGATCAGGTGGAACAGTGGCTGAGTGGAGCTTTGATAGCTTCCCGTGTCACACGCAAGCCGCAAAACGATGTGTCAGGCTAATAACTGAGGCATCACAAAAAGCCATCGATTCTAATTCTAGAGATGGATTTACAAGGACTATACTTCTTTCGAAGTCTTCGATGCCAAGTTTCTCAAGCAAATCTTATTTCAAATAACCAAAAGAAAATAAGAAATGTGTGTCTATATCTCATTACGAATTGACTTTTTTAAAAATCAGAAAAAACTGCTTTAATAGAAATCTTCAAGTGTTTTTAAAGTGTGATAAGCAACTAATAATTTGTATATTTATCTTTATTATACTTTATTCTAATAAAATATTACTACAGATATTTATTTTAAAACGTATGGCAACTCCGGTAGAGATGCCGCACCCTTGTATTTCTTGTAATTGTCCATAGATAGCAGTCAAACGCACAGCATAGGTGTACAATGAGATTTCTTTAACCAATGTATAGCTTGAATCCTTTTTTATGTTTTACCTGTAATTATGCAATCCTTCTTTTGAGATAAGCGCATGATATTATAATACTATTATGAAAGACAAGGAAGGGGCTACATTTTATTGCAAACTGTGTTTTCGCACAATGGTTTTCACTTGAAGAATTGGGTGATAAAATTACATACAACACATGCTAAAGCAAAGAACTCGTCGTTACAGAAACACAAAATGGCTCACTGAATTGAAAGTTTGTCAGAGAAATTTGACTGATACTACCATCGATTGAGAATTTTTCAGGGTATTTTTATTTGTTGTTGTTAACATGTATATCGGATTTGTGTGATTAACTCGAAGTCTGTAAATAAATCCTCGTCAGTAGGACAACACAAGGGGAGATACCCTCCGTAGGGCCCTTTCTAAGGGGTCCTAACCCGTATTTACGCTAAGTTTCGGAGAAAAACCCGGAAAATTCCGAACAGTTAGGTCGACGGACGCGCGATGGGACCCGAACCCGGGACCTTCACACTTCGCCCGTCTACCATTTCCAGTCGCATAACCACTGTGCCATGGTGAGGCCATTTTTTTAAATTTTAAATTAGTTTAGTATAAAGCACTATGTTCATATGTGCCTTCTGTTCACATGTGCTCCCCGCCCCTCACCTACTTTTTAAAAAATGGAAGTTAAAGATATTCATTATCATTATTTTAATTTTAGGATAACAGGTCTTGCGATTTTTAAATTCTTTTTTTAGTTAAAGGATTTTGTTCTATTATTACCATCTTTGATTAGCGAATTAAACGATTTTACGGTCACTGTGTCGCATACAGTCTTTGAAGAATAGTATACATATCCAGACTAATATTTTTGAAATCCATTTTCACTTTATGCAGCCCAACCAGTGGCCGAGCGCATAGCGCTCTGAACTGGGAGACGGAAGTGCTTGGTTTAAAACCAGGTCGCGTCCGCCGACCTAACCGTTCGGAGTTTTTCGTGGTTGCCTTCGAAAGCTGTCGTAAACACTGTTAGGACCCCTTAGAAAGACCCCCACAGTGAGTAACTCACCCATAGGCCAAGATCCCACGTGTAGATAATTGACCGTAATCCTACAACAAATTCACTTTATGCGTTTGTGGTTGTGAAAATAGCCACGGGACTAGATCAGCGAACAGCGGGCATCATTTTCTGGCAAGTTCTGTCTTTGTATCTACTGCCCCGAGCAACGCTCATCTACGCACCTGTTTACTAGTCAAGGCCGGATTATCCAATAGGCTGAGTAGGCTGCAGCCTATGGGCCCGACTATTTCAGGGGACACGCAATAATGAATCAAATGAATTTTTCAATAAATTTGTAATTGAACTTTTCAATTTATATAACTTCAAAATTTCGAAATAACTTCAAATATTTTTATGCGTATTTATATTAGTAAAATTACGTATTTTAAATTTACCAATTCTTTTTAAGTGACCTTCATTGTACATCTGCGCCTAATGTATGCAAGATAATAATTAAAAACTATTACTGTAAAAATTTATTTAATAACAAAAAAGTAATTAGCATACAAATAAACAACTTTCATAGAAGAGGAGGGGGGGGGGGCTTCAGGACTTCCATAGACTAGGGGCCCCTATTGGGCTTAATCAGGCCCTGTTATTAGTTATTATTTGTTATTTCATAAATCGCGCTAGAGAAAGGCTAGCTAAGTGTAAAGTGCAGACATGCTCATTTTAAATATCATTTGACTTGAGATTTTCCTTTCGGGTGTTTCCCGAACTGTTTGAGAAAATTTCCATGCGACAAAAAGAAAAAAGAAGAGAGCGAGAGGAAGAAAGAGGAAGGGCGCAAAAAAGTGATCAATCTCATTTTGAAAACCTGGTGTTCTCTCTTCAGCTTCACCGCTTCACGGCTCCTTTCCCTTCTCATGTCTCTAATTAGCCTGTTGTTTGCACCACTCTGAAGAGAAACAAAAAAGGACGATCTCAGAAATATTCCGATGCTTTTTGCAAAGGGGAAAAGCAGTCACAAAAGTTTCGAACTAATTTTGATGTATTGCTTATCTCTCTTTTGCTGTTTCCTGACAACCGGTTCTTCCGCAGTCTGACTATTAATTTGTGAAAGTCTCCGCATAAGTATTTGTTCGTAGGACTTGCAGAAGCTGAGTGCTGTCTTTCTTTCTTTGTTTTTTCTTAACCAACCAAAGTTGGGAAGTCGGAAAGGGAATGCACAGGGGAAGATTTGAGTCACTTCCTAAAGAGACTTTCGGATCATGAAAGCATTCCGTAAGTCGGTTTGTATAGAAAATGAGAGAGGAAGTTTTTTTTTCTTTATTTCTCTTTGCATAGATCAACTTTTTTTGGAAATGAAACGGTCCCTTAAATTAGATGGGCATATCGTTTCAAAACTCATCGACATCGACATAGCGGTTCCGTGCTCGTAGCGTACGTGCTCATAGCGTACACCCCTCAAGCGTGCTTGTAGCGTACATGTGGTGCTCGTAGCGTACATCTTCCCCGCCACCTGTTTTCACCACAGTAATACTTGAAAAGAAGGAATAAAAAGGCAAATCCAGCTAAATATAGATCTACTTTAGTAGCGGCCATTTTAGTCCACAAAATTGTAGATTTCATTACTACTATTTATTTTGAACAAATAAGGTGAAGTTTAAATCAAGTCAAGAAAAAGTCATTGTAATTTTCTTTTTTTTTTTTTAAGGAACTGTTTTACGGGCGATTCCCAATTATAATGAAGTAAATAAAAAATTGTATCAAGCGGTGTATATTTCAGAATGTCTTTTAGCATGTTCGAATACTGGATAGAGCTTCAAATAGTAAAAACAGTGCTGGCTATAAAACATTAAAGTAAAACAAAAGGCATCTCAGACGCAAAAAGAGGAATTTTTCCGTTTAGTAATATTTTATTATAGTAATATTTTTTTATAGACATAAATGTCGAATACGTGACTGCGGCTTTTCTAGAGGAAAAATATTTTTAGAAATTTTGTCTGCTTTAAAACGGGGGTGAAACTATTATGCGAGGGCGACTATTACGCAAGTAAACACGTTATGTTTAATTATAAAAAAAATAAATAAATAATAACGAAATAATTCTGTTTCCTTTCTTTCATTTATTCTGAAATATCGTTAAAAGATCCGCTAAAAAAATGCGGATCCGGATATTTTTTTTTCATCCGTGGATACGGATACGGATACGGATATCCGGAACACCTCTAAAAATAATCATATATCGATGTCTTTCAGTGTCCAGAATCCCCCTCCTCCCCCCCCCCCCAAACCTACTGAATTGCTACGTTACTGCGCTCGATCGGATTGAGGGAGACCTAGCGTTGAGCTATGGATTATTATTACTTGTTTTCTTTTTATAAGTGCAAGAGTTTATTCTGATCCATGGTAATTTTTCTTGTTAGCTCTTTGTTTTTAAATAATAAATTTTAAATAAGGAAGATTTATAAGTATATACATTTATATAATATTTTTATTTCTGAAAATAATCAATTTAAACATTGGTACTCTTATTTTAAAGATGCCTTTTTAAAAATTAAGTTATGGTATTAATAAGTCAAAAACAACTTTTTAAAAATCTTTTTTAAATTAAATGTTAGTGTAATTGTAATGTTTTTAGACAACTTTTTAAATGCTGAAAAAAAAAACAGCAAGACTTTTTGAAGGAAACTGGCTTAAAATGATTTAAAATTCATTTCTTAAAATGTAAAATATTGGGTATATATAACTGTGATTAAAATTAATAGCTAATTAGCTTTGTTTGAATAGTTTTAATAATTATATGTTTACTATTTTTGATATTGAAAAGCTTATTGCCCCTCACAGACTTTGATTGAACATCTGTAAGCCTTCTGATGAGAAAGCTTAAACTTTCTACATCACCTCATTAATGCAAGGGAGTATATTTTATTTATTGGGAATTTGGGTAAGAGGGCTGTATAAAAAGTAAAAGTTTGTATTTACTTACATTTAATTTCCTGAAAATTTTATTCGACACCATAAAGTGTAATTAATTATATATGTCTAAGATCAATATTTAAAGAAGAAAACCCTAGGTCAGTGCTTGTAAGACACCCTCTCTAATAGGGTATAGGGCTGGAAGAAATAATGATTTTTATTTAATATTAAAACTATAAAACTTTTTACTTTCAGTGTAAGTTATCATGTGAGTTATTTTGATTTTGTGTTTAAGGCAGATCTACATGAGGGCTGCCTGCTTAATTAAGGCATGCCTTGAGCGGAGAACTTTTTGAGGTGTTCTAGCGCTTATTCAGGTTACAACTACTGAAAACAGTCGCGCTGTAGGCCAGAACCCTAGTTCTACATACTTCAGCCCTTTACCAAATTGCCATTAAATTAGTAAAAAGTATTCATATTATAATGTAAAAAGTTCAAAATAAATTTTTTAAGCTTTATAAGATAAATTTATATCTTATAAAGATCTTATACAATATACAATCATATGTATTTTTGTTTGGCGTCTAATTATTTCTAGGAATCCTACGCATTCATTCCGCCCTTCTTTGTTCATCTTGCGGGAACCTGCATGCAAGGGTGGTTCTACAGTTGCAGTCTGGGAGGGGGTTTATAATTTTATATAACCCCCCCCCATTTATTTTATAATTTATATAAACTCAGTGCCTTAGAGAAGGAGTGACTACCGGGGCACATAGAGAGGAAAAGGGTCACCTTTGACTGCACAATGCACTTCATATATGTGAATAAAATGTTTAATCAATCATCAAATGTGAAATAAGTGTTTAATTAATCCTATAATTGATGAAGTATGTAAATCCCAAAAGTAATAACCATGCATCTTCGACCCCATCGATCAAAATTGTTCCCCCCCCCCTACTAAAATGAGACGGTCTCGGGCTCTGTAATTCGCGATTGTGAATTTCCTTATGCAGAATTATTTTTTTCACTTTCGTTTTCAAAATCCTGGGAGGGGTAATTACCCCCCCCCGTAAAACCGCCTAATGCCTGTACACTTTTACATTTTCTTCTTTCTGATAGCTTGATTTTCAACCGGGAACGCAGCAAGAAGGCATTTATACAGATAGAAAAATTAATCGTTTAAATAGCAATATATTTTTAAATGATGGTTTTTTATCATTTTAAGATGTTTCTAGTATAATACATTATGTACACAGATTGCTTGCACACCTTTAAACAAGAGAACAGCAATAGGATGACCAGCAACTCAATTTTCTTGCTAAAGAAGGTGGTTTTTCCCCCATATTTTATTGTTTCTAAACTACGATTTTGTGGACTAAAATGGCCGCTACTAAAGTAGGGCTACATTTAGTCGGATTTGCTGTGGTGAGAACGGAAACAGGTGGAGGGGGAGGTGTACGCTATGAGCACGTACGCTACGAGCACGGCACCAATAGAGTCTGCTTACCAAAACTATCAGAGTATTTTCTTTCCTGAGGACTCCTCTGTTGTGGTTTAGTGATGCTGATAGTTTTAACATGCTTTCTTCTTGACCGATTTTTATCGGGGAACTTCAGTTTATTTAGTTTTTCATGAGTAATTTCTTTGATTACATTGGCTGAGTATAGATTAAGGTAACCGTATACGTTCGAAGGCTTCTATCGGATTTTAATTTTTTTTTCAAAAGTGTATTTTATTACGACTTAAGAATTAGGAACAATATAATATAGAATCTTTCACACTGAAAGGTATATTTAGTCGTAGAAATAGAGGGGGGGGGGGGTACCTAAAATTAACACTTCCGCAAAACGTAATTTCTAACAATGTATATCGATATTCTGCAAATTAAATAGGATCACCATGACATTTTCATAGCAGCCAACTCTCCCGGATTTTTCGGGAGATTTTCCACCACTAATTTTCATTTAGCAATTCATGCTTAGAATAAGTCCAAAATTATAATACAAAACAAAACTGTTTAAAAATTGTGGTGAGAAATCTCCGAAAAATCCGGGGCAGCTATGCATTGGCTATGAGTTGCAGCTATGCATCTATGAGGCAGCTATGAGTTGGCAGCTATGCATTTTCTAGGGAATGAATTATTCTCATAAAAAAAAATAATAATAATCTGCATATCGGAGAGGCTAGAGCTTTTTAAACGTATGCATATATATTTCTGATTGTTCACAAGTCAAAATAAAAACGATTAAAAATTTTTCAATATATAATGTATCTTTATTACTGTCTGGAAAAAAAGTATGCTGAATTTCAAAACACTTCATGGGTCCTATTTTTATTTTATGTTTTACAATTTTTGATTGAATGCGAATTTTTCATTTTGGAAAAAGCAAAAACTAAATTGCAAACACCTGTAGAAGTCTGGTGTTCGAGTAACTTTTAAATAGCTCCAACTTCGGTTCCAAGTGAGACGGTAATTTTTTTTTTTTTTTTTTTTTTTTTTTTGCTAAAAGCTGAAAGATGTAATTTTAGTATTTCAGCCATATTGAGAAAAATTCCTATTCTCGTCCAATATATATACAGCGTTTTTAACGTGTACGAGTTCCTTGTGTTATTTTTCTGCTAAAGCAATGTGCTGTACGAGATTGAACTTGTTTCCTTTAAAACTGTTTTGCTGATGCCTCCAATAAACGTAGCTTTTCAGAATTAGTCGTCTGCCTGTTTTCTAAGTCTTCAGCGTAACTCATGGATTTTATTAACACGCTATGTAAAAACGGCCGAGGGAAAGTTTCTTAATCCACCTCCGACAACTCCCCCACAACCTCTTCCATGCTACCGTCTAAATTTCAACATTCCAAATGTATAGAAAAAATACCACTTTGGCAACATTTGCATTAAGGGGTTACATGGGTTTCGTAGGGGAAAAAAAAGGGTTATTTTCAATATTTTTTCTATATAAAAAATTATTTATTTAATTCAAACTTTTTTCTGTCTTAAAGATACACATTTAAAGAATAATTTCTGAGATTTAAAAAAAAAAAAAAAACTCCGCCATTGTGACGTCATTTCCGGCGGCCCCTCGAAAAAAAGGTGCGTCCGCGTTGTCAGCATAACTCCTGACAGGATCATATAAAATGGAAAAAAAAAAATACGTGTTTTAATTAAGACCATAAACTCGTGTTCGAACGAAGGAAAAAAAAAAGTAAAAATTGGAATTTTGGCAGACCTTTTTCCAAAAAATGAAAATTTCGGTCAAATTTGCTCGATATTTTTTTTTTTAAATAGTTGTAATTGAAAAAAAAAAAAAAAAATCCTTCGTCCAAGCACGAGTAAATTGTATCTCGAACACCTGTGTAAAATTTCATAAAGATCGGTTGAGTAGTTTTCGAGAACTTTTGACAACCGACTTTGAAAACACAGTTCCGAGAAAAACGCGTTTAAAGTTTTGAGTAACAATAAAAGTGTGAAAAAAAAAATGTTTTTTGTAACTTTTGAAAACACAGTTCCGAGAACAACGCGTTTAAAGTTTTGAGTAACAATAAAAGTGGGAAAAAAAATGTTTTTTGTAACTTAGAGTGAATCGTCGATTCCTGGGCCATAAAGTAAAGATCCTGCAGCAGTTGCAATGTCCAGGGCATCCTTTTGCTCCTGTCGATGACGGATTCTGGCTTCGCGAGTCTCGCTCGCAGATTTTTTTTCGGCTGCGCACACACGGTTTTCATCCGAAATTCGGGCATATTCGTGGGAGTAATTTTAAATCCATACCGTGCATAATCAATAATAAAGCTGATGTTCCTTCATTGAAGATACAAGCAGCGACCAATGCCGCAATATTTACAATCCTCGAACCAGCAGGAAGTACTTTTGGAGTAATTTTCCAGATCAACTGGTTGAAACTCTCGTTGTTATTTTGTGTGAAACCACCGACACACCGTTCCAGAAGCTCATCCTTACTGAGATCTTCATATATTGGTTTCATAGCAATTAAAACTTTATCTGGTAATGGTAACTTTATCTGGTAATTCAATACCTGACTTGGAGCGCACACCTTCCAAAGGCTGTATCTCCGAAACTATTATTCGGATCGACTTGAAAATTTAGGATAATATTCTTGAGATGTTGTAGAAATTAATAAGCCCTCCCCCCAAAAAAATCGATTTTTTGAACCCACGAAACCCATGTAACCCCTTAACAAATTTACTTAGAATTTATTTCATTTTATATAATCAGTGATAATAATGCAGTACCAGGTTCTTTCCTTTCTCGTTCGACTTGTGTTTTAGAAATTGCAGTTACATTTTTTAGGAAAATAATGCTATCCCAATTAATTTATGACTTAAAAAAAATCTATGCCATGAACACATGTTTACTAAAAATCTCTTCTCATGCTTGTTATTTACAAAATTATATTTCTTTTCTTCCATTTCCAGGACCCATTTTCACATTCAGAGCTGAGTTGTACCCGTTCTGTCAGTATGTGTGGAGCGATGAGACAGTAGTAACTTTCCATAATTCCAATTACTCAGTTTCAAATGGTTCTCCACTTTTCTTCTGTAGTTCGAAACTGCGATCTTTCCAAACAAGTTGACCATTTTAGCATAAATGCATCGGCTAAGGTATCTTGCTGATTTTGAAAGCAAGATGCATGAGATTATACGGAATTAATTTTTGAACATTTTATTTAAATTCATTAACATGAAATCCAACTGCTGTCCATTCTATGTCGTTGTCAATTTTTCCTTAGATATGTATACTGAAGCTGGCAATTACAGGTTTAAAAGCAAATATAATTTTCACATTAAAATAAGTTGTGTAACACTCTGACCTCTCTAAAATATATGAATAAATTTTGTAGGGTACCTCAACGTTTCATGTCATTAATGAGATAATAAATGATTCACATTTCGTTATTTATAGTAAACAATACTTAATGCTTGTAGGTTTGTGACAGTTACAACTACTTTTAGGCTCTGTTATATGGCGGCAAAAAAAAACATTAATATATCTGGAGTGACTCCACTCGACTTTCCGAACACTTGCGATTAAGATCATTACCAAGCAGGGGCGTAGCCAAGGGGGGGGGGATAGGAGGTCATAACCCCCTCCATGACGATTTTTTTGCCATACAAAATGTATATTCTTCACACCCTTATCACACACAAGTATGCAACATATGTGAGTTGCAGTAGTCGTAACCCCCCTCATGAAAAATTTCTGGCTACTCCACTGTTACCAAGCATTTAAATAAATTTTAACCAGTGAATAATTCAAACATATATACCAAATTGAATCTCAATCGAATGCGTCGTTTAAACGCTAGCGCATTTTCAAGAATTTCTTCCCATACGCCATGTAAGAGAAATCTTTGTCGTAGTCCTGCAGAAAAACTATAAGTCCTATACACATCAAAATCAATACCGGTCTTACGATGGTGGTTTACAACATATATACACAATTTGAGCTCAATTGAATGTACCGTTTAAACGCTAGCGCACTTTCAAGATCCCCCCCCCCCTGCATAGGCCATAATGTAAAAGAAATTTTTGAGCCCTGTAGAAAAACTATAAGTCCTATACACACCCAAATCAATACCGGTCTTGCGATGATGGTTTGTAACATATATACCAAATTTGAGCTCAATCGAAAGCCCCGTTTAGGAGCTGTCGTGTTCACTCACATACACACACACACACACACACACACACATACATACATACATACATACATCTCGAAAAAATAGTATAAATGAAATCAGAAGACCTCAAAACATGTCAATACACCAAAATCTCGAAGTCGAATATTTTCATTATTACAATACTCTCCTTACCTGGTACATGTTCAGGAAGTAAAAAGTTATGTCAATTTTTTTAGATGTCTTTATTAGCTGCACTACACCCTTTAATATCAATTTTGAAACTTAGAGAAGAAATACCGAAAAAGGAATATGTTGTTAAACGTGTCGCTTAAAAGAAGAAAAAAAAAAAGTAGTACAATTAATTTCATGTCCATTCAAATTGCAGATAGGAGACGTCCTAATTTTTTTTTTTTTTTTAAGGGAAGGAACCTTTACTTAATTAGTTTATTTTGGTTTATGCTCAAGCCTTATAAAATTTTATTTTCAACTTCTTTTTCTTTTCCAGGGAGGTTCGAGAGTAACTCTATTTTAATCAATATTTCAGAACTTTTAAAAAAATATTTTTTGAGCAAATTTTTAAACCAGTTGTCCATTCAAACAAACGAATTTCATTTAAAAAAAATGAATTTATCAACCGATAGAAAAATAAAAAGGGGTGAGTGCAAATTGATATCCCGACCGCCATCTTCTATTTTTCATGGTTTTTCATTTCCTATTTTCTATTATTCTGGTCATTTTCTATTTTCATAAATTAATGCTAACCTTAGTTAACTTTTTACTATAACTATGAATCAAACCAGAATTACGTTTTTAATTTAATTAATAGTGAATATAACTATTGGTTCTATGGTTTTAATGTATTGCAATTTATTAACTTGCATTCATTTTAACGCTAACCGCAATTTAACTTCAGTGAAAATTATTAATTAAATAATCAATTTCTTAATTAACCTTATGATAATCTAATTACTCGTTCTATTGTTTTAATGCAATGTAATGTATTAATTTTATTTAAATCGAATTGTATCTGCGAGTTAACAACTAAAATAATGATTAATCTATATTTTTAATTAAATTAATTAATAATTAATATAATTGTTGCTTCTATTCATGGGTGCCGCCAGAATATTTCCCGAGGGGGAGGGGCAAAGACTACTTAAAAGTATGGTTACTATGTTGAAAAGAACAAAACAGCTAGGGAGAGAACTGCAGACAAAAATCCAGGGGGGCAAGTGTCCCCCTTGCCCTATGCTGCAGGCACCCATGCTTCTATTGTTTTAATGTCTTCTGGTTTCCTCCTACGTACGCAATTGTAACTTAATATATCGTCCCTTTTCTCCAGCTTCTGAAGAACTTTCCAAAGTCCCCGAGAGCGGCAATGTTTTCTATAAGAAAATAAATAAATAAATGTTCTTGTGGGTTGTTTATTTACTCAGTATTTTCCCACAATATCGCTGAAAGTTCTGTAAAAGTTTATTGAAAATTCTGCAGTCGTTTTTTTTTTTTTTTTTTTTTTTAAACATTCAAATTTGTTGAGCAATATTACTAAAAAATCTTAAGTGTCACTAACAGAAATTCGTCAAGAGATGGCAGCACTAACTGAAAGTTTTAATTTAACACTTTTAAATTTCGATAGCAGAGATGGCAGCACATACGCGAAATTTCTGGAAAGTTTATAAATGCTGTTTGCAGTTGCCACAGCAACACACGGCTGGTGTTAATCCACTTGTATCACGGATTGTCACATATTATTGCTGATTAAGATAACAAGATTTTATATCTGGAAGATTGTAAGTTTTGCCTTATTATATAGTGATGCATCTTAGATTTTGTATTGTGTTTTCTAAAACAGTTTTTCTAGTTAACATGCCTGTGTAGTGCAGTTGAGAATGTTATGCATGTTTCCTTGCTTTAGAGTTTTGTCTGTGTAAATTGTGTGCTAGTGAGTGTGTTTTAACCGATTTTTTAAACATCTGCATCTGCCTTAATGCATAATCATAATTGAGTAATGTATTAATTATATCATGACCTTGATCTAGTAAGGAGAAAAATCAGGAGGATTGGGTAACGATCCTATCTTGAAGTAAAGATCAGCAGCACGGATCAGAAACTGGGCGACGCCCTACAGTTCTCGTTCATTCAGGTTTCTGTGGTTAACCCTTTAACGCGCAGTGTTTCCGCTCTGGGAACACCAAACTTTGACGTTTGGACTGTTGCCAGTCACGAAGAATAGATTGGATCTCTATAAAAATAGTTGCGGGTGACATAACTCCCCGAGAATCCTTTACTTTTTAGTACGTCATTTCCCGTAAAAAAAAATGGTCACGATTATTTTTAACAGCATTGACATCTGCTGAAAAATGGAAGAATGCGAGACCAGCTGGATAGATTGCCCAATGCTGAAATGCCGTTGCCATCGCTCCACTTAACTACCAGCAAGATGGCGGACGATCGAAGACGGCGGACGATTTTTTGAAGCAGCTGGCTGTGCCGGCACAGCGAGCTGTCGTCAAAAAAGGGGTCTCTAGATCTGTGGCACGCGATGAACTTTTCGATCGTCCGCCATCTTGCTGGTAGTTAAGTCGAGAGATGGCAACGGCTGCCTTTTTTTCAGCATTGGGAAAGGGTTGCGCCTCAAAGGGTTAAGGCTACGTACGTTACACTGGGGCGTCTGTCTAGGACGAAGGGCGCCCTGGTCGGAGGATTTTCTAAGGGGTTCTAACCACCACCCACGGGAGATATATAACAAAGCCTGCACGCAGGAACTAGAATGCTGTGTGACTAATATTTTGATGAAGTAATATTTAGGCCTCCTTCACCCTTCCCCTAAGGAAGGAGAGCATTTTTGAAAGTCGTTGTACCGGAAAGTTTCACCACGTCCTCTGCGTTCTACAAGTTGCTCTCGCTTGAAATCATACGTGTTTTGAATTTTATTTATTACATTTTGTTTATTTCATATTCTCAGGTAGCACGCGCGAATTTTTTCTTGTTAGCTTGTGTTAAATATTTCTTCTAAGATGCCATTCGAGTGTTGCGTTCCAAATTACCGAGGAAAATCTTAAAAATGGACCTCGTATTGCTGTGTTTGGATTTCCCGAGGACCCTGAACTAAAAAACAAATGGATAAGAAGCATTCCAAGATGCAACTTCCAACCGTCAGATACATCTAAGGTAAGCAATAATCATTTTCTTTATAAGAAAAATAAATTAAACCGTATTCTTGTGTGTATTTTTGAACATAGTTAATTCAAATCTAAATAAATGCCAGAATTTTTCAAAATATTTAACAACAACGCTTTGCAGAAATTTATGAGAAATGATTTCAGATTAATCAAGTTTTGGAATGATATATTCACTTCAAAAATAAATTTAAAAAAAATGGATATTAATGGAAATAATATTTACAGTAGCATATATAGGTTCCGAAAAGGGGGTGGGGATCAGGTATTTTAAACTTTTATTGTTTCTAGAGTTAATATAAATGCATTAAAATGTTTCTTTTAATAATTGCTTTACATTTTCTGAGGGGGTACACATGCTAGATCAAGTAAGACGTAGCAATGCATGATTTAAAAATAAATAAATATTTAAGCAAAAATGTAGAAAGCTACATACAGAATTAAATCTGTCTTGAGTAAACAAAAAAAGGTACATACGCCTCAGAAATTAAATACAAATATAATTTGACAGTTTTCGCCGACCGACTCTGGTTTCGGGTTCAACTCCCAGCGGCCGGGGTTCGATCCCCGACTGGGCGTGGTTGTCATGTCCGTCCCTTCATAGGAGGCGACGCTGGTCCATCTACTAGGTGCCCCCATAATAATGTGGCCAACACCTTCGGGCCATTTTAAGAGACAATGCCTATTCGATAAAGTACCCGCCCGTTAGAAAAAAAAATGACAGTTTTCTTAATCTAATGTGTATAGTTTATTTTAGTGTTATTTATTTATTTATTTATTTATTTATTATTATTTTACAGGTCTGTGAAACACTTTTCAAGGTTGAAGATGTCATTAGAGAAGTATCTCAATATGATAAAAATTCTGGGAAACTCATTACTGCTCCACTGGATCGTCCCAGGCTAAAAAATGGTTCTTTCCCTGTTTTGTTTCCCAACTTTCCATCTTATTTATCGAACAAAGACTTACGCGTAAGAGAAGACACCGATAGTAAAAAGTCTCGACTTGAAAGCACGCATCTCCAAAAAGCTATTGATGAAAGTATTGCGTTGAAAGAACAAAGTGAAAGCGAATCGTCCGTCAATACATTTGCAGAATTTCTAATGTTCAGAAAAACTCAAAAGAGATGATATATGGACGAAAATTATTCAAAGAGTGTGTTATTTTTGCTATTTTAAAAGTCTTGCCTGGACCTGCAATCGCTTCGTCTGTGATAGTGAACAAAGATTTAAAAGTATCAGCATATTTCAAAGGACTTACCACAGAAAACTCTAAAATTAATCTGCCTTGCAATGTGCAAAAGTTTCACCAGTTTGAAAGAATATTAGACTATGTACAATCTATGGAAAAGGATGAAGTAAATAAGATAAGTACTGTTTTAAATTCTGTCTGTGGATATTTAGACGACCTTCTTAACATTCAAGAACAGGATGTGTATATGCTGAAGTTTGTAAAAAAACAGTTAAATCTTTTTAAGCTACATAAAAACCATTATACATCTTTTTCTGAAAGCTTGTATCAGCTACCTATATGAATCAGAATTTCTCAGGGTAAGTAATCAGCGTGCAGCTGTTATTTTTATCATATT